>CM047429.1:60574181-61097132 GCA_026168455.1 Theocolax elegans
TTAATATTCTTGAGTGCTGACTGGGATTTTTATAAGAAATATGCAAAGTTTTTAGAAAAATATGTGTCATTTATTTTTCACATTAAAATTATTTCGATCGTTTTGCAGATAATATGCAAAATACAATTCATTCTTCACATCGTGTTCCATTTTTCACAAACTCACACAAATTCACAATTATTTGATCAAATTTGATCTACCTATGACGGTGGTTGCACAAGCATCACAACTACGTAACATCCAGTTCGAATTTATGATCTTTAAAAAGGACCATCATAATCACCTACGAAACCATTACCACTGTCAGGATCATATTGTACTTGACCTCCGCCTTGACCTCCATCACCTCCGCAACCGCCTTGACCATTTTGTGCGAACGCCGCAGCAATCAACGCCGCAAGTACCAAAATCATATGAAACTAAAAAAAAAATTAATTATGAAAATAAGTAATATTTTAAAATCTAATAATTATGTTGATTTCATTTAACAAGTGTGACATTTATTGTTAGTGGATTTTTGCTAAAACAGTTTTTGGGTTTTGGGCTAATAATTTTTTAGGTTTCCGTTGTTTTTAACTACTTAAACAAAATTTTTAACTTTTAAATATCAAAATACTATTAAAATTAAAATAAGAAAAATTAAAAAATTTGACAACCCTTCAATTTGTTAATTTTTTACTATTAATTAATATCTAAAACGGCGCGAAACGAATAACGCGAAAATACGTCCGAAATTTATAAAAAAAAAATTTTTCACCCAAATTAAAAACTAAGACAATATTGATGAAAAAGAACCAACTCGCGCCAACGTATAATTCATTAACTCCTAATAAATTAATTTTACAATATCTTCTAACAACTACTAAAATTTTAACTTCAAACCCACATTGTCAAAAATACAAATATTATACATACACATAGATGTACAAGCACGGAAAACTTACCAATTTGCTTGCCATATTGCTAGTTACGAGTCACTGATTCGTCTGTGTTCACTCGTCAAAAATTAGTCGTTTATATCCGCAAAATTCACATAACGTGATCCCACCTTTTCCACAAGCACATATACACATTATACCAAAGACTATCGGAATAATCCACATTATAGTGTGTGTATAGATAATATTTATACAATGCTATCTGCTAAATCAAATTTTTCTTATATTTTTTTATTACATTTTATTACGTTTAGAAATGCCGCACTTTAGAAAAAGGTCGTTCACGTGATGGAAGATGGAACAAGGACGCACGCGTGATGACAGATTTTTCAAGAAAAAATTCCCAAATTCTTCATAATACCAGAATGATAACGTGTTTCGCTAGCTTTAACTTTTCTCATGCTTTGCTATTTCACTTTAAAATCGTTCTAAACTGTTATTGGTTGATTTTTGTTTTTTATATTAGCTAAGTATTTTTTGGAGATCAAGAGGAAATCTTAAGCACAAATTCGTAACATAGTTACGGACAGAAATCCATGATTCAGGAGATCGTTTTATTTTATAACCACGTAGTATACTAAACATTTAATTTAAAATACATAATAAAACGACTAAAAGAAAAACATTAATATAGTGCTTTATTTCACCCTCTGAGAATAAAGTTAAATAATTATATAGTAAATAATTTTAATTTTTCCAAAAAGCCATGGCTTCAAAAGTTATTCTGTACTTACACGGAGAGAACAATTTTATGTAAATTTTTATTATGTTAGAATTGTAAATATTAAATGAAATTGAATTAATTTACATATGTTTCTATAGATAAGTTACTATATAATTAATGCACTGTTTAAAAGTTGTTTTATGAGTATTGTCAAAAATATACAGATGAGAGAAAAATAAAACTATTTCTGGAGCACCTTAGACCATTTTATACATAAACCCGACGAAAAATCAAGATTTTGAGATTGTACATCTTTTTCTAATGACTTAATATAAGACCCATTTCAAAAATACAACCAATTATCTTTTCGGACGATTTCAAAGCTCAATTTATTGAACTAACTGCATTAACTGGACTACATAATGCATGTCATCTGACAGTGTTTCGCATATATAACATTTATAAATATGAATATATAAATATAAATAAAAATATTAAGGTTTTTAAGGAATTTTTCAATAAGAATTTAAATTCCACTAGAATTACAATATAATTAGAATATAAATTATAATAAAGAGAAAATTCAAACTTTTAAATCAAGAGAACAGGACGCATCACAAATGTGAACTAATCACAGAGCCATTTCAATGCACTAATTTTGATAGTATTTGAACCAACTTTATGATTGGAGCCTTATTGATTTCTATGGCCATAGTGTCGCGTTATTTAGGTGTGTGAAATGGGATTAGTTAGCAAAAATACGTTAATTGTAGATCTTGTATCGATCTTTATTTTTATTGCTTACATCCGCAATATTTTTTAATGATTTTATTAACTCGTCATTAGGAGTAAAGGAACTACCGTAAAATTTAAACTGTTTCCCCAAAACACACTGTCTAAAATCCAACACAGTAAAAGCGTAGTTTTTATCGTGTATTTAACAGTGCATAAAAAAAATTGTAATCAAATTTTTTTCTCTGAGCGTTTCGAGTGTATACAAGTCAATTCACTGGGAACTTGATTTTCTGAATCCTAAAGTGCGTCGTCTATTTTACCTCTCAACCGGTTTCTTTTGTCACTCAATTCTTGAACGTTCCAGATTTCTATTTCTCCGCGATCGGAACAATCTCTCCCTTTGTGTTATTTCTAATAAAGCGAGGAAAATTAAATATTCATTCTCTTTTTGTTTAAGGAGCAATTGTGCGCAATGCAGTTTTTTTTATATTCTTAGTACAATGACATTCTTTTGCGAATTAATTGATATACGAAGCCTTTATTACTGTAGTTTATTAATAATTTAACTATCAACAAGCTTTGCGCTGTGTAAAAAAAATATAATTTTTAATATTCTTCTTTTTCATTAATACAGATTAGCTACTTATTTTTTAGTGTATATTACTTTTATGTCGTTATTAAAATACGAATATCTTATATTCTATAAAAGATAGAAATATGTATATATATAACGTTGGGATATAAAATGGACTAAAAAATTTACTATTATATTTTCAGTATATAATTTTTCTTATTTTATCAAATAATTTTAGATAAAACTTAAAAGATTAAAATTCTCTTTGAACCATGTTGCTCCAGGTTTATATCAGGTATTCGTTTTAAAACACCGTTTATATACTTTAGCATCCCACGAGTTTATTTATGCGTTCGAAAATAACATATTTGTGAATTTAATATTTTTAGAAACAAGTGTTTTTTATAATTAGAATAACTATACATTAATTTAATAACCTTATACCGTGAGACTGTCACAAATTCGGGTTACAAATTTTGATATGACTTTGCAAACTGGTTTCTGTGTCTAAAAACGATCTTATGCATTCGGACGCAAAAAGTAGTTACTCAAAATTTTGAAAAAGGATTGTACACAATTCGAAAATATAATGAAAATGTAACGAAAATATAATAATGATTGTGTAAGCATTTACTTAATATTATTTTATTAGGTATATAGTGAAAAAATTTCGAAATTATTCGTTTAACGATGTAAATATCTATGCAGTGTGTAATTGAAAGTAACACATTTATGTAAACAAAAATATAATTAAACACCACAATTTAAGTGAATTAATTCGGAATTTTCTATTAGTCATCCGAAGTCGAACGTTTCATTCTATACATAGTCTCTGACCTGTTGCATATATTTTGCAGTATATTGTACCATATATTTTTGTAAATATACCTACGTAAATCATATATTTTTAGATCTTAGTACGCAACCGAGATCTATAAGAGGATTGCGCGTTTTACTGGTGCACGTATGTGCAACGGGCAGCAATAAAATTTCGAATGCGTGCATCAGCTTATGATGTAGCGTTTTCTATCGAAAATGATAGAATTTTCGGAATTCTAGCCACGATAACACTTAATAATACTAATGAAATTTGAATAAATCCTATGAAATACAAACCTTATAACATACAATTAATGTGTGGTAACAACACTATCTTGGAGTACGAGTAAATCTAATAATATATATATGGAACCAGCTATCGGTAGAACAGATACTTCCGTCGATATGTAGATTCGTTACCGTCAGAGAGAAAATGGCGGATAATGTGGTATCGTGGATAAAGGAAAAGACATAAATAATTGAAATGTGAATTTTCCAAAAAGTGGTAAATTCGAGAATTGATTGCTTGTTTACAATATTAGTTATATAATAAATGAATTTATTGATCTCCACAAATCAAAGACTATTCCTCACAACTCAGTAAAGCGGACTGTATTTATACCAGCCTCTTTTATAACCTCACAGGATGAGTGATTGAAAACAAGACCAAGACAAGCTAAGTCAAAATAAAAATTTAATTAAAGTATAAAATTAACTAAAACGGAGAAAGAAAGAACAAAATTTTTTTTTGTATTTTGCCATGAGTATGCCTGGTAGGCTCATCAGTAGAGTCCAGGTATCTAGTCTCTAGATACAGATAAAGGAAATAATATAAAAATTTTGAAAAACTTTTGAGTTGTGAGAAATAGTCATTGGCTTGTGGAGATCAATAAATTCATTTATCATATAACTAATAATGTAAACAAGCAATAAATTCTCAAATTTACCATTTTTTGGAAAATTCACATTTCAATTATTTGTGTCTTTTCCTTTTTTTATCCACGAGACCACATTATCCGCCATTTTCTCGCTGGCGGAAACGAATCCACATGTCGACGGAAGCAACTATTCAACCGATAGTCGGCTCCATATACATATTATTAGATTTCCCCGTACCGCCAGATAGTGTTATTACCGCACATTGGTATATTATAAGGTATGTCTGGCTATTCTATCTTCCCTAGGATCATCCTCATCATTGGGATTGCGTGCAGGCACTTCTTCAACTTGATGGTGGACTGGGCGAGGTGGAAGCCGTTGGTTTGCTGCTCGAGCTATGTCACAATCCAATAATCATCGACCATAATCTTAAGCTTGCTGTAGAGGATCATTTTCTGCTACATCATCACCCTATGCCTCCTGCTACATTAAAATATTGGTTCCCTATTTTGACTACATGTCCTTCATTTACGCGCAAATGCCGATTGACAAGACTAGCAAGGTCAATGTCAATACCGTACATCTCAGTATCATGTCGGGATCTCTCATCAAATTTTTCATGATACATTAGCAGATGTATGCATGTTAGGGTTCTCACACATACTTACAAGTATCTCCACTAATATTCTGTAAGAATGTCTCAATAATTCCAAGGTTAAACGAATAACAGATTCAAAATCTGATAAGGGCGTACTCCAGATCGCAATATTAAGTCTATATCAAAATGTTGTATTTTAGAGAAATTTCTGCAATACACATGGCAATGGTGACCTTGACTGTGATTATTCCCCACATGTGCTCAACACTACTGCTACCTATTACAGTGTTTCAAGGTACTTTAGGAACGGCCGTCGAGCTCGATTGACTTGTAAACTACTGTAAAACGGCATGCGTCTCCACTAATGCAGTATCTGTACTTTCTCTTTTACACGTATGTATCCGATCCCGAGTAGAAATTAAATACGGCTAGCCGGATTTATCATCCGGCCCGATTCCGAATACAGTTATGTGCCGGATTCGGCATTCCTTTTAATTTTAATCCTTTTGATCTTCTTTTAATACCGGTGACAAGAATAGCTCAGGCCAGGTCTAGTTGGCTGTGTTTACATTTACCCAACCTCTCTCTTTCATATGGTAATTATCCCCTTTAACATATTTACTCATTATTTTCTTGTTTTACAGGTTTCTAGCGTGGACAAGGAGTGTATTCCGTAGCGAGTACCCAGGAATACCTGATTGCTGTACAGGAGCGTGTCCTCGCCAGGAAGAAGGAATCAACAATATAGGGTGAGTTATCTTAATTAATAATTTATATTCAATGAGTGTTTCACGATTTATTTATATTTTTCAGGTGTTCAATCCAAGGTGTTCAATCGACCCCTCAGGATCAACTAGTAAGCTGTCATCGCCCCGGATCAACGGTACAAGGAGCATAGGATAGGTGAGCATGAGTAACGTTAAAGCATTGCTCGTGCTGGTGTACGTGGTTTTGATTCATATTATTTTATATTGTATTTTTTATTATCCTTTCTTAATATACATACTTGTTTCTCTTTAATCTTTCACGGTTGGATATTGTTCCTTCCTTTCCCTGTCCTATGCATAATTATCCGTTAATGGCAATATTAATATTAGTGAGGTACTACCTCACAAGCTATAGCTGACGACGAGTTCTCATAATTTATTTTCATAGATTTTACATGTATAAATGTATACCTATATATAGAGATAGTGTGAAATGGAGTGTCCACGTAGATCAGGTCACTGATGATGGCGTCTAAGAGGTTCGCTCTGCAGTTTTACGAGAGCACGTGCGTAAAGTCTGACAACTGAAGTGTCTACGTGCGCCAAATGTTTGATGATGAAGTCTAATGAGTTTGTCCCGTACTTTTTGCATTATCGCTGAGCAAAAAACATATCTGTAGCTTCTGTTTTGACCAGTAATTCATGATTATTATGAAACATAAGAAAATGCTTTACTCAAAATGATAAGCAGCGCAATTTAAGTTTGATATTTACGTTGCTTATATAGTACAAACATTTTAATAATATTACTAACTAATAATTGCATATGAATATTTAATTGAAAAGATACAGAAAAAATAATCTATAGACAAGTGAATAGTATATTACGATACATGGCCAGAAAGTTGGATTTCCTGGCCTGCGTGATATGACGGCCGAGGCGAAGCCGAGGTCGTCATAAACGCAGGCCAAGGCATCCAAATTCTGGCCGAGGGTGTATACTATTTTTCTTCATCCCAGTCCGAAAGTATACAATAATATAATTAATATTAATTATTAATAATCATTTACGACGAACAGAAAATACACCGATCTTACAGTATTTGTCTGCTACGTTTTGCCGTAGCCAATTTCAGAGCAAGCTTCGGGTAAACCTCGCATTACGCGACACGTGAGACGTTTATTCGATTCATGTTGTATTTTTGATGCCCGCCCGACATTTGCAAAACCGAGGCGAAGCCGAGGTTTTGCTGGTCGGGGGCGGGCATCAAAAATATAACAAACATACACATAAGCATATATAAATTATTGAAAAATCGTATTACTTTAGCAGCGGTTTTAATGCAAGGTACTTTAGGAACGGCCGTCGAGCTCGATTGACCTTGTAAATTACTGTAAAACGGCATGCGCTCTCCACTAATGCAGTATCTGTACTTTCTCTTTTACACGTATATATCCGATCCCGAGTAGAAATTAAATACGGCTAGCCAGATTTATCATCCGGCCCGATTCCGAATACAGTTATGTGCCGGATTCGGCATTCCTTTAATTTTAATCCTTTTAATCTCCTTTTAATACCGGTGACAAGAATAGCTCAGGCCAGGTCTAGTTGTCTGTGTTTACATTTACCCAACCTCTCTCTTTCATATGGTAATTATCCCCTTTAACATATTTACTCATTATTTTCTTGTTTTACAGGTTTCTAGCGTGGATAAGGAGTGTATTCCGTAGCGAGTACCCAGGAATACCTGATTGCTGTACAGGAGCGTGTCCTCGCCAGGAAGAAGGAATCAACAATATAGGGTGAGTTATCTTAATTAATAATTTATACTCAATGAGTGTTCCACGATTTATTTATATTTTTCAGATGTTCAATCCAAGGCGTAGTCGATCCCTCAGGATCAACTAGTAAGCTGTCATCGCCCCGGATCAACGTAACGGTACAAGGAGCATAGGAGAGGTGAGCACGAGTAACGTAGAAGCATTGCTCGTGCTGGTGTATGTGGTTTTGATTCATATTATTGTATATTGTATTTTTTATTATCCTTTCTTAATATACATACTTGTTTCTCTTTAATCTTTCACGGTTGGATATTGTTCCTTCCTTTCCCTGTCCTATGCATTAATTTATCCGTTAATGGCAATATTAATATTAGTGAGGTCCTACCTTACAAGCTATAGCTGACGACGAGTTCTCATAATTTATTTTCATAGATTTTACATGTATAAATGTATAGCTATATATAGAGATAGTGTGAAATGGAGTGTCCACGTAGATCAGGTCACTGATGATGGCGTCTAAGAGGTTCGTTCTGCAGTTTTACGAGAGCACGTGCGTAAAGTCTGACAACTGAAGTGTCTACGTGCGCCAAATGTTTGATGATGAAGTCTAATAAGTTTGTCCCGTACTTTTTGCATTATCGCTGAGCAAAAAACATATCTGTAGCTTCTGTTTTGACCAGTAATTCATGATTATTATGAAACATAAGAAAATGCTTTACTCCAAATGATAAGCAGCGCAATTTAAGTTTGATATTTACGTTGCTTATATAGTACAAACATTTTAATAATATTACTAACTATTAATTGATATGAATATTTAATTGAAAAGATACAGAAAAAATAATCTATAGACAAGTGAAAATAAATTTACCGTTGCGCCGAGTTGTAAAATGAAAAAATTTGATAGTCAAATCAAAGACATAATTAAAAGAAACATCAGGTGCACATCCGCTACCAATTAAAATATTTTTCTCGTTTACTTGACACAAAATGTACGTAGATGTCGGCCGACTAAAACACTTCATTCCAGGTTGAAAAAGACACGCGAGTTATTTCCACCCTTCGAAAAATTAGAACGACGGGGAATACGAACGAACAAAAAAGTAACAAAGAACCCCTGAGGAAATCGGACAAAAGAAAGAGATAATATTCAGTCTCGCGCAAGCCACTCAACGACGTTCTAATTACATGCCTATTTCGTAACCTACTCGTATATACGTATAGATATATACATGGTAGAGTGTAACTTTATTCAAGGTTTAATGACAAAGACCCCCCCCGAAGTTAGGGTATACCGAAATTGCATGTGTCCGCTACTTTTCCTAATCCCGTAATCTCTCTTTTTCTTAAACCATTTCTTCCCACTTTTTTCCTGATAGCTCGTTAGTATGCGGCCGTGAGACGCGCGGGTACGCGATTGGAGTTGACTTAAATCGGTCGATGGTTTTCTCGGTCCTTCTATTTTTCCCTTCCTTCGTGATCACTGGACCGTAACTTAATAGACTCCACGCGCCAACTTTGGATTCAATTAATCTGTTTCCGATTAGTTACATTTTCGGCCTCCTTGCACTGGGTTCCATCATCGTGGATTAATGTTCGGATTAATGATCCTGCGCGACTACCAGATATGGAACACGATATCCTAAAGGAAGCTTCTTCGGTATATGAATTTCCTATACGGAATATTAGATACGAGGGTCCAGACTTTATTTTCGTAATGCTCTTATTGATTTTTTCCCACGTATTTGTATATATTGTTAGTTCATTGATGTTAAAAAATATATGTCATTTATTGCATTAAAGAATAGGATTAATAATAATGTAGACACTTTCTTTATTACAGCCACATGTAATGTATTTGATTATTTGTTACACGATACTCGCGTATATTTAAAAAATTACATTTAATTTGCGTCCCATTATTTGTCATGTGAAATAGTAATTTTTCAGGAATGTAACAATTCGGTGTTATTAAATTCTTAATCCGGTAAAGAAAATAGTAATTTTAACTGTACATAATGTTTCTTCGGTGTGTCAATGACAAATTAGTGTTTTTATCTCTTCGCTACTAATTGAAGTTCAAGGCAAACACATTATACCTCATCAGATCAAACTCCATTAATCAATACTTCCTACAAGTTGCTGTATATAGTTTGTGTCTTCCATAAAATGAATTGTTGTATGCATCATCATTCTGAGATGACTAAGTTTCCTAAATAAAATAAAGATTATAAGATATCTACGATTTTGATAATAAAGAATTTTAATTTTAACGACAGCTAAAAATAATTTTTAGAGGAAATACAAACGATTATTTAGCTGATGTTTTAGAACTTATATATGTTCGATTTAATAAAATAAACTAATAATGATATTAATTACCTCGTCAAGTTGTTATAATGTTAAATAAAAAGTGTAGGCTGCATTATCAATTATTGTTTCTGTGGAACTTCTTAAATCCATTAGTGTGGTTGCAAATGAGTTACTATTTGCTGACTTAGACGTACTGTGAGAAGGTCTTACCGCAGCATTATACTTCAGTGAAGCACTTAATTAAGATTAAACAATATCATTGGAGTAAAATTATTAGTGAGTAATTTATCGTCTACCAATATTATCGCTATACTCAATAAAAATGAAATGTTGTTACACACTAGTTATGTAACAACTAATAAACTAATATTTTTAAAGTAAAATTGTTTTTTAATACCAGTTAACAAATTTGTAAAATATTAATGAATTATCAATTAGTTAAATGATTGACACGTTGTTGTAAATAACGAATAAATGTGAATAAGGCATTTTTATAATGTAATTTATATATGTTAAAGGTAAAACTACGCAATTTCACGCAAATCGTGTCACGAAGCTATCAAATTCGCGAGAATATGTGTATTTTTCTCTTCTCTCCTTTATGTGCAAAAGACATTAGATTGGTGAGTATCGATCGTTTGAGCAAAGAGAGAAATGGTGCGTGGGACTTTAATTTTCTCGTTTTATTCTGCTATCGATATCTAATGAACAACTGAAAATGTGTTTCGTTGTCTTAACCAGTGATTGGAATATAATTTTCTTTATGAAATTACATAAAACGAGTCGCACGTAATTTAGTTGCGATAGCTATCTAACCTGAAACTTATAGCAACATCGACGGGTATAGCAGTAATCAAGCTTTTGATCAATTACAGTAAATTAATTTTATGCTCTTCTGAGAATATGCAATTATAAAAAAATATTTTTTTTAAACATTAGCACCAACTGAGTAACTTGTTATTCCTTTATAGATAATATTTTTTTAATCGTTAAATATTTCAATTTATTTACATAATAAATTTTATGCAGCTTTAATAAATGAAATCGACAAATATTGAACGTATAAAACAATTAAAGTAATGAAGTTAGTTAAATAAAAGCTGTTTGTACATTTTATAACACATTTACGATTTTTCGAATGAGGAATAGGAAAACGTGTAGACAAACGTATATGAGATACGCCGCATCGCGAGAAGCTGCTCCAGCGTTAGAACGCATGGTTAGATACGGGCAAAACTCAGCAGTGTATGCGCATCGCGCTGTTTATCTTCTTCTCGCTCATTCTTTGCCTTTTTTGTTACGTACCATTTATTAAACTATCATTATATTAATTAATTATATTTATAAGGTTTATTTAGTGCAAATATTTGCTGCTGTATTTATTAATTAGTGTATTAAATGTAATTAATTAATAATACTTGCATATATGTATACATATATAAATAACGTGTATTATTATATGTACATGTACTACTAAGATTTCGCCGTCTATTAAATGAAACCTCTGTTTACTCATTTGTAATTATTAACGTTATTGGAATGTTAACAATATAATTAATAAAAAATTTTTAATGACAATTATCAGATTATATCTCTTCACGGTGAATGATCTATTATAAAATATTTTTATATAAAAATAATCTTATCTATTGTAAAAAAATATTTTTAGTTTAAATTAGTTAATATTTTGTCCCTTCGCTGTGAGGATCATATAATATGAATGAATATATAAGAAAATGTATAAATAAATAAGGTACTAATTTTAATCTTATCAGTTTATCAAGTTCGTGAAACATATAAATTGGATATATATGATGTACTATATTTATACTGTTAGAATGTTAATGGATGTTTTCGATGAAAAAAATTTGTTGATATATCGATATATATTTTGACATCACAGCACAGACAATACGAGCACATCTCTGGAAAGTAAACATCTTGCGTTCACGCACCAAAAAATTTAAAATATATTTTAAGTTCCAGAAGACATAATTCAATTTGGTAACATTCAGTCAAATATTTTAGATTCTTTTGGTTATCCGACCGGAATAAAAATTTATTTTGTATATATGAATTATTATGTATTCCTCCTTTGTTATTGAATTGGTTTGAATTTGTTGTATTTGTAAATTTATCTATTACGCATCTTATAATATCTATTACAACAGGAAATTGAATTCTATGTGCAACAATGTAAATTATATTATTGTATCAACATACCATTACACGTTTTATTTAAGTAAAAATAAACAACATTATTTTTTGTGCAGAGGCATTAATTATTAATATAAATCGATGTTTTTATAAGTTATTAATAATTGTTCATTTTATTCAAAATATGTACATTTTTTAAGTTTTTTTTTTCAGTGACGTAGATATAATACAAGATGTCATACATTTGTCTATCTTGGATAATATTGTCAATGATAACAAAGTGGTAAACTGAATAAATATCATAATAGTTTTTACAAATACTTCCGGCTCGATATCCTTGAAATATGTAAAAGACATCCGCAAAGTAAAAGTGCAAAAGCTGCTCAGTCTCGTCATTTTGTTTCGACACACTTACTCACTTGTTAATAATAGTAGAACGAAATGTGCACATATGTATATACTGGATGTGCTCTTAAAGACAATGACTAAAAATGTAAATGACATTAAGAATGAAGAAGACATAAAGGATGTAATATAGATTATGGAACTTTATTTGAAGCTGTATGTATATATATATATAAAGATTCGTAGGGCTGTAGTAAAAATGTTGTAGAAAACAAGAATGATAGAGAATTTTATGCATTTTGTTAATTTTGTTTCTTTGTTAATTTTTTGTGTATTGGATAGGTTGAAACAAGGATAAAATTCTTGGTCTTGAGGAAAAACCAATCGGTATCAAAGAAAAATACAAATGTTAAAATAGAACAAAATAATAATTAAAATTCAAATATAATAAAAAAAATAGTGTAAAAAGTGCAATAATAATGGTACGTGTACGACCGTTCACTATTATATTATATTATATGTATATATATTTTGTAGGTAACTTAAATGGTATACCCTGATCGTCTTAACGGATTAAAGATCTTGATCGCGTTTTGTATTTATCGAAATATCAATGAGTTTGATCGCTTTAATTGTTCACGTATGAATTTTGTCAGGTTACCGATTTAAAGCGTTAAGTAATGTAATATATGATGTATCAAAAGTTAGTTCTTGGACTGAAAATTCAGAGTCAACAGACCCGGGCGGAGACAAATATATTTTACTTCCACTTATCGCGTTTTTTAATAAAGCACAATGCGACTAATGTTATTTTGAAAATATACGGTAAACAATCTATTTTTCGTTTGCTACGAAACATGTTGAGTTTATATATTCATTATTTAAAGGGACAAGCATGGATTAAAATTGAAAAAGAACTATTCAATTTTAACCCAGGTTTGCCCCCTTAAATCTTTTGGCTATAATCGCGATATATTTAATTTGCGCTTAGCTATTTCGCTCTATACTAAAATTTTTATGAACGAAACGTATTAGTAGATTTAATTTTTTTATTTCACTATCATTTTATAATGAATTTTAGAATGTGCTTGTTATAAATTCAAATGGTACTAAATTTTCGATATACCTGTTTTATGTCTGGCATTCTACGCTGAAATTCCTATATTCAAACCATTTACATGCTTAGAAGAATTTAAGGTATTTATGGTTTATAAACAACATTTTTTATAGATAAATTTAAGTTTTATGCGATTATTAGTTGTATACAATTATCATTAATATATTTAAATTTTATTCTTTTTCAAATTTAAACACAAAAACTATTAAATCGACTGTATTGTTATATACAATATATTTACACAAAATCATAACTCGTCAAGAAAAATCAGAATTTCTTCTAAATTACATTAATACATTAATTAACACTAATAAAAATATTTAAATAAAGAAAAAATTGTAGACGACGACGCAGACAATATCAATTGTTGACGAAAACTGTAACTAAAACCGATAACCTAACAACGTTTTAATCCAAAAGCGAGGAATGCAAGGTATTGAAGACTATACGCGGTTTAGGAAAATAGGTGAACGATTTGCGCCTATATCTATCACCGAACCTCGCGTTCCTCATCCGTAGAAATTCGAAATATCTTCGGCAGAAGTCAGAAGGTTTGTGTGTGTGTATATATGTCGGTCGACATTATCGAGGGCGAAGATCGATCAACGAACGGCTGATGGGGCGCCCAGTCGACTGATTTTGGGGGATGCCTATAATGTGACCAGGGACTTTCCCAATCTCGTCCTTCTCTACATCTCGTTCGTTGTATTTTCCGTTAGCTTGCGTATTTATTGCTGTATAATAATTAAAACAAGATACGCGTAATATCCTTATACTACTACATACCAAAACGTGATTGGACGTTTTTTTTAGCATTTGTATGTTTACACTTTTTTAAATTTGTTTAAGAATATTTATGATATATTAGTTTAATATATATTATATTAATAATTTTATAATTAATAGCAATAATTCTATTAGAAATGTCAATTTAAGAATTATATAGTAAAAATTGTTAACGTATGGCTTGTGATGAAACGTCTTTTAGTCCATGTAAAAATATTCACATTATTTTTAACATTTCCTCGTGAATATATAGATTTGGTTTAATTGTTACCGTATTCGTTTCAATTACAATTCATTTTTAATAACAACTATATGAACGCATTTCGTCATATTATTTCTTAACCATTTTTAATTGGGCTTTTATAGAACTTCGTTAAATTGAAATTTTATTCATATTTTATATTATACAATTGGATTTTACTGGATAAAATAGTTAAGAAATGGGAGAAAATGCAGTTCAGCCGGAGGACAAAAATAGATACATTTCTCCACTCATTCTACTTGAAACAATCAATCTATATTATTTATTAAATGGAATATCACTTCTACTACAGATAATCGTGAATGAAATTTTATTAAGTGGTTAGACGAGATCTCGTATATTAGTATACAACGCAAAGGAAATGCCATTGTTTAAATATGCGTTGGGTATTTAACAAGGGTTAACAATATTTTATATAGTTGTGAAACTTTACGATATATAACGTAATGCAATACTTCGAAGGAGTTGTAGAGCGCTCTACGGAAGTTTCTAGATTATTCTCGCGATAAAGGTAAAAAGACGTGCGTGTAAGTATATTACAAGCGCATGTGCACTTCAATGTTGAACTTAATTTGACACGAAATGTGTGGAAACGCATGACTATTTAGTAATGCGGATGTACGCGTTACCAAGAGATTAGTTAATCTAACGTATGAAATCAAATGCACGACGTTGCCTTGAAATGTGCAATTTATAAGTAAAGGAGGACACTTTGTGACCAGGCAATCTGTGACACAACTGTATTAAAAGAATATTAATTACTTTTTCTTGTTGGTATACTAATTCAGTTAAATAAACAAATAATTATACATTATACGTCAAATTTGTTTGTATTATTCTCATATTTTCCACATTCGTGTATTACAAATTTGTTCAATTTTAACAATTGATTTACCATTTAACAAGACAATAATACGCATTATATTATATTCACGTTAATAATTACATAATGCATCCAATTACTTCTCGATTAATTCTAGATATCTTTTAATTCTGAAAATGCATTACAAACGAGAAGAGCTATTACTTAACTTTGATTACGATTTTTTTTATTTTGCAATGTATCGTATACAAAGTCTTTAAATCTTTAAAATCTCATGTTGATTTTAAATGATTATTTTGTTAATGATTAATTAAAATACATTTTATAATTACAATAAAAATAAATTAGCATGTATAATAGCTATTAATCTTTGTTAATGGCAGTTAACTTTTTATCGCGTTTACATTCACACACATACGTATGAAAGATTTGATAAAAAATGATTTATCTCCCAGTGATTGTAAAAAGTGTGTTAGAATAAAGAAAATAAAAATAATTCAGTTTTATTTCACGTGCAGCAACTTTAGTCTGTGTCATGAAAATTCATTCTTTGAAGCATTTTATTTCATAACGGAATAGAAAGATAATCGGGATGATAACGTTGGTTTTTATCGGAAACCTTGATTCACGACCGCAATTCCTCTATAGCTAGATCAGCGAAACGCAGTAAATAATGCAAGGCCATTCTTCGCTTAACTACTAATAATTCAATAACAAAAATATAATTTTTTTTTACTTTAACTATCCAAATTAGAGTAACATGTCGAATAAATTTTGAAATATAACTGACCTACATATTTACGTAAATGATGTTCATCATTTTGTATGAAAATTAATTGGCATACTTTGTTTATTCGAATAATAAATTTTAAATAAATATTCACAAAATTAAAAGTGTTATTATTTAATTTCTTGAGAAACAGGTAGGTTTTTTAGTTTAAATAAAAAAATAATCACTTTTTCGTTATATACAACGAATCATTGACAAAATTTCCTAACCTCTTCAAGCTAGATACAACAATTTTTATTATTTAATTACACAATCAAAAAACGAATAATACAAAACTTTAATAGAATCAACCCAATGATAGTTTACCCTATTAATCTGAGAATTAAACTCATCGTAATAAAGGTATACAATCATTTTCACCTATTTATATATATACAAATCAGTGTCAAACAAGTATACGTAATATGTAGTATAATATCATAAGTAAATATTTGTTATTAACGTGTACTGTGACGTTGAATGGAAAATACCAAACGAACAATAAAAAGTGTAATAAACACTAATATTCAAGTTAATATTTTTTAATTAACACTCTGTAATAATGAAATTAATGTTTTTAAAAAAATATATAAAATCTTTAAATCTCTTAATCATATACAACTCATATACTACGTTCTACTTTTAATTTATGAATTATTATATATTAATTATTTAACAAAATCTTATAAATAGATATTGTACTAAGGGCATTCCATATCACATCAGCAGATAAAAATTAAAAAATTATTGATATTTTGCTAAACAACTTCTTTTTGAACCTTGAATATGTAAACAAATTTTTAAAAGCGTTACTTAGATGTTACAAAAGTTATTAATAACTGAAAAACACACATATTGCTGTTTTGCACTTATACGACTAATTTTCATGATTTTATAACTCAAAATATATGCATCATACAAAAAAATGGTAGATACCTAAGATTGGAAATATCATAATTGAATATTATTGCACTTTTACTGACCATAAGTCACTAAAAATCATATATTTTGATTTTTGGCATTGTTCGGTACAATTGATATTACTAAAAAAACCACAGATACTTCTAATTGCATGTACTTTGTGTGTACCAAGCCGCTTAGTGGCATAATTAATAGGATAAAAGATCTACATTTTGTTCTGTAAAGCTAATTGCAAAAATAAAAAAATTCAACGTGGCTATTAATTGCCAATGAACATGAACTTTTTTAATTCTAGATAATTAATAATTTTAAAAATACTAGTAGATTCTACTTTGTTTAGCAGAATATCAATAATTTTAAAATTTTTATCTGCTGATTTGATATGGAATGCTCCATATATTACTATATTGTAATAATTCGAAGAAATGAAATTACTATTATTGATATACTCGAAAAGAAGTTGTCGGATTATTAATATGTAAGCTTCAGGATTATAATTTTGAACTAGGATAATCGGTGTGAAACAAAAATTCAAATAATTGAATATGTAACTCTTAAATTTTAATACAATTTTAATAATAATTGGACAATTTATTTATACATTGTTCTTGGGCAAGAAAGTACAAAACAGCTTTGCGTTCATGAATATTACAAATAGTTGGAAGTTGTTGTTAGGTTCATGAATAAAAGAGTAATGTAGAATCTCTCATTCGTTTACGTGTATACAGATGGTACTCGGTCACCATATATAATATCCCAGAATACATAAGGATTCGACTAAGGTTGTAGTACATATCTATAATGTAATAATACAATTATCTTTTGTAATTTTCTAATTGCTTTCTAGTTTTTTAAATAATTTTATTTTAAGTAGTTTTTAAACAATACATTGTCGTACGCGCTTTTATTTACTTTAATAGATGATTAATCACGGTCGTAATTTTTGGAAGAAATAGGATATTTACTTTTTGATGAATCATTTTCTATAGAACGGATGTCTATTTATCCACGTATGTGGGTGTATATCAAATTTCTAATGAATTAGAGTGTCATTAAATAGATATATGTAATATGATGCGTAATATTTCAAAAATGTATAAATCCTATTCCATGTAATTGTAATATGCTATTGAAGTATTTCCATACTGACTGGTTTCTCGAAAATTCATTGTATCTCGTGGTTATGTAAGTTATTTCTCAACACCAAGCGCAAAATTCTACGTGTTGTTTACCCTACATTTTCTCATGCCCATAGTCGGGGAAAGAAAACATAGGCTATACATATCCGTTCTTCGATCGTGTGACTTCTTATTTTCGACATCAGTGCGCTGCTAGAAAATTAACGATTTTTGTTCGTTAACGCGTTAATCTATAAATAAAAGCATTTTTAGCTGATATCAACGTTAAAAAATGTTTAAAAGTATGATCATGATTGTGAATTCAATTCTTAATGGAATAATTTATCTGTATGAAAGAATGTTTAATTTCTACTTTTAAAACGCGAAGAAGCTAAAACCTGGTTTTGATTAGCTAACAATAGACGTTAACATTTCTAGCAGGGATATAATTCGTATTTTTGGTAAAAAATGAAATATATATTAAAATTTCGATGTATGTCATATATAAATCCTTTTGTTATATCTAAAGAGATGGAAAATCCACATGATATACTGTACCATTTTAATATGTATGATTTTTTTATTTTATAAATTATCCTTTCATTTTACCGTCGTTATAAATATTGTCGTTCTAAATATAATTTATACAGGTTTGAAGCTACCACTTATACATGATCCACTAGCTAATACGTCTACCATTGATCGCAATTGAAACTTCACTGCAACAAGCGGATGTATTGATTTTTAATTGACTCCTGCTGTCAATCGTCTTCGTATATAACTTTGAGTACGCTATATCTTAAGTGTTTACATTGGTATACACTTTTATAGTATTGTTTGGAAAGATATTCTACTCTATACAGTATGAGAAAGTGTTCTAATGGAAAACATTTTTCGATTCACTGTCGCGTAATAAAAGTAAAATTATTTATTTCTAGCAAATTTCTTGTCTTGAGAAGTATATTGCATAATATATTACAACGTTGAATTTGAAATATACGAGTGACTTGAATGAAATACGTGTCTTCGTGAACGCGGCAGACGTTTAAGAAAAAACATTCTGCTTCAAGTTTAAAAATTCATTTATTAAACGACAGATGCAGATTATTATATCCACTTTATTAAAAAACGGATGTAATTTACGTCTTAATTATTTGCTTTTTCATATAGAATGGGATATTCTTCGTTTCATTGGATAATTGCAATGTACCTTTTTATGAATTTCTTTTGTCATTGCTATTCAAAGTAAGGGCAAAATGTAGAAGGTAAAGTAGTATATAGTATTTAAAACGATTTTAAAAAAAAATATTTCTCTTTAACCTACTAATGAGGCATTAGAGGTTAAAGAGAAATATTTTTTTTCCATAATGATTGACTTAACGTAATAACTATTACAAAGTGATTATGGTAAATCTATAAGGTATCAACTACCCTTCGTATTAAGTGTTGTCAAAACCGTATTAAATACTTAAGAATTTTTTAAGAATCAAAATCATTGTAAGAATTACTTTATCTTTTAATAAAGAAATCACAGACAGACATACTGAGGAAAATTACTATAGTTTATATTATTATTTACGAAAGTAATAGTAAACATTACAAGAATTAAAATAAATTATGTTCTAAACTATAGTCATTTTTACTGGAAATTATAATAATTTTTATCAGTTTGTTTGTCTGTGATTTATTTACTAGACACTGTTATAATTTTTAATCTTAACTTTTTCTCTGTGTATAGGTATATCATAATAGAGATGCGTCGAGTAACAAAGCGTATTTCGATTATTATAACTTGGTTTTACAGTCCCCATAAAATGAATATAGATTACACGAAATAATTACTCATTTCAGAGGTATAGTAAGACTGTATACCGTGAATTTAATTTTTGGTAAAGGAAAAAAGCTCGAGAGGTTAACACAGTTTATCGGGGTGGAAAAGTCGATGGATGAATTAGCGAGGCGCTTGGTCGAGTGAGCTACGTGCACTTGACGCCAGCGGCCAGTAGAGTTGCCAGCGATTGCCCGTAATTGGCCAACGCCGATCGACCCTACCTTGCAATTGGCGCTGGACGTGAAGCAATTATCTCTATATGCGTGTACAAGAGGAATACGTTTCGCCAGGGATGCATTCAATATTTCTCCTTTTTTTCATAAACGGGTTAGACGATTTAGACCGTCGAGAAATGAAAAACTTGTGTTTTTACTTCATCATCTTGGTTTATAATTTCAAATAAACAAACTCGTTAATTTTACATTGTAACGAGGTAGAAAAGGGAAGGGCTGTTTATTTTATTTTCCTGCAACGTGCAACTAATAGTTCAAGAGTAACATCGATTTCCGGTGTTAATTAAATTTACGAAATATCGAGATTAGTTATATGCAATATATAGACTATTGTAAGTAAAAGTTGTTATCTATTTTAATAAATCTATGTTAACAACTCTGAGAAAATTAATCAAGCGTTTAAATAGCAACTAATTGATCCAAATAATTTCAAATTTTAAAGTACAATGCCGGTAAATAAACAAAAAGACGTTCATAAAATTTCCCGCTATTTGCGTTGTATACATATTTTTTCCTCTACGAATTAGTTACACATTTCGTAATATGTTATAACGATAAGAATTATCGATTTCACTGGAACAGATAATAATAATATAAAGGCTTATCGATGTAAGTAGTAAGTATGTATAATTTCAATTTTTATAAAATTATTTACGTTGGTATATTTTGTACGTAAAAATTGGATCGACAAGGTTGTAAAACCGATTAATCACCGTCACTTATATTCGGCATTATATTTTGTACATAAATAATAGGAGGCGTATCGAGATTTGTATAGGGTCTTCTCATGAATACAAAGCGTTTGAATTTGAGCACGTTTGAGGTAACGTATATTAGTATCGTTGGCCGTCTGCAGGATATCCCGAAGACGTCACTTGTGGTAGACGTCGCGAACACTCGGCGCGTTGGAACATACAAAGCAATGCAAACAGTACACATCTCGAGTATAATCGCGTATTATGAAATTTGGCGTTGCTCGGTGTACCCATATAGAAGCTCCTATATTATCAATCGAGATCAATCGATGTACACGCGCGAACACACCCACTCACCCACACAAACACACACACACACATACATACATAATGATGAGCTTACAAGCTTTAAATATTCTGGGTCTACTTGGTGCTTTCGTTCTTGAATGAGACAATATACGGCGTAATATTGAGTTGGAACAAGATTCACGTTCTTGAATACTATAGGAATATTAAATTAAAAAGTTGTAATGAAATTTTGACGTGTAATAAGGTCGGTATCACATAATCCCAGAAGAAGTAATGCGTAGTAGAAAAGTTTTTATTGAAACCTGTCAATATTTGTGTAGTCAGTTTGCAGACTAATTTTGACGTGCTAGACGTAAGCGATGATTTTTCAATTGGAACGTCTACCGAGTTTTTCGTGATTTTCGTATACAAGTAAATTTTATATACTAAATTATTTCCAATCAATATATCGGAAAAATTATTACAGAATAATTTGAACTCGATGCTTTTTTGAACCGAGATGTACGAAAGGAATATCGTTACCATAAAGTTTGCTTATTAAATTCAATATTTTTCCTTTCATTTCTAATGTAAGATATTGGCCCTTTGAGATACGCACAGGTACACGTGTTACATTTATATTACAAAGTGAACGTACCATGGGCTTTGTGCTTGAAATGCATTTTCGCACATTAGTATACAATATTTCAAAATCTCAATGTACATTAATATTTTAATGTATCAAATACGCGTATATCATACACAAATCAAAAAATGTATATTATTTTAAATGACGTAGCAATGCAATTTAATAATATTACTGTTAATAATTGATTGGATGCAATAACAGCGATGATGCTACACATCAATACTATAATATCAATGGTGTAGCACGAGTGATTAATTAATACAATATAATAATATAAGGTATAAGCTGTTAATTAACACACATTAGCGTGATGAATAAATTAAATGTTAAATAATCAACAAAAATTTTCGTATAATATTTAACGTAATAATGCGAGGGAACAAATGATGTAACATGTATATATACATGTATACAATAACAAGATAATATAATTCCAATATCAATTACGTACTACTTAACAACGAACGCAATTGACGATCACGTTCCCTCAACAATTTATTAACCAATAGGGAATTCGATACAATTCCCACAAAAGCGAATTGTTAGAAAGCATAAGATGCACTCCCGCTGATGATTACCTCGGCACTTGCTCCCTTGAAAAAAGAACGGAGGTTTCGTTGTAAGAGGGGGAAGAGAGAATAGCAAAGGAGAAAAGGAAGAGAAAAAACAAAAACAACCCTGAAAAAGATAAAACGCTTGAAAAATTCAATCACCCAAAGATTCCTACCGTTCATCTTGCCTTAAACCAGAAGACCGAGGATAAAAGAAATATACACATAGATGCGAGAGAGTACCCTGGGTAAGTCTCCACCCGAGATTAAGGCATTTCCATTCGTCGAGAGTGCGGAGCATCCATCCAAGAGCATAATGAAGGAAACGCTTCATAAGGGAGCTGAGGGGGTGACCTAACTCTCTCTCTCTCCCTCCCCCTCTCCCTCTCTCTCTCTATAGATATACAGATATGTATGTACCTTACACTGTTATAATTTTTAATCTTAACTTTTTCTCTGTGTATAGGTATATCATAATAGAGATGCGTCGAGTAACAAAGCGTATTTCGATTATTATAACTTGGTTTTACAGTCCCCATAAAATGAATATAGATTACACGAAATAATTACTCATTTCAGAGGTATAGTAAGACTGTATACCGTGAATTTAATTTTTGGTAAAGGAAAAAAGCTCGAGAGGTTAACACAGTTTATCGGGTGGAAAAGTCGATGGATGAATTAGCGAGGCGCTTGGTCGAGTGAGCTACGTGCACTTGACGCCAGCGGCCAGTAGAGTTGCCAGCGATTGCCCGTAATTGGCCAACGCCGATCGACCCTACCTTGCAATTGGCGCTGGACGTGAAGCAATTATCTCTATATGCGTGTACAAGAGGAATACGTTTCGCCAGGGATGCATTCAATATTTCTCCTTTTTTTCATAAACGGGTTAGACGATTTAGACCGTCGAGAAATGAAAAACTTGTGTTTTTACTTCATCATCTTGGTTTATAATTTCAAATAAACAAACTCGTTAATTTTACATTGTAACGAGGTAGAAAAGGGAAGGGCTGTTTATTTTATTTTCCTGCAACGTGCAACTAATAGTTCAAGAGTAACATCGATTTCCGGTGTTAATTAAATTTACGAAATATCGAGATTAGTTATATGCAATATATAGACTATTGTAAGTAAAAGTTGTTATCTATTTTAATAAATCTATGTTAACAACTCTGAGAAAATTAATCAAGCGTTTAAATAGCAACTAATTGATCCAAATAATTTCAAATTTTAAAGTACAATGCCGGTAAATAAACAAAAAGACGTTCATAAAATTTCCCGCTATTTGCGTTGTATACATATTTTTTCCTCTACGAATTAGTTACACATTTCGTAATATGTTATAACGATAAGAATTATCGATTTCACTGGAACAGATAATAATAATATAAAGGCTTATCGATGTAAGTAGTAAGTATGTATAATTTCAATTTTTATAAAATTATTTACGTTGGTATATTTTGTACGTAAAAATTGGATCGACAAGGTTGTAAAACCGATTAATCACCGTCACTTATATTCGGCATTATATTTTGTACATAAATAATAGGAGGCGTATCGAGATTTGTATAGGGTCTTCTCATGAATACAAAGCGTTTGAATTTGAGCACGTTTGAGGTAACGTATATTAGTATCGTTGGCCGTCTGCAGGATATCCCGAAGACGTCACTTGTGGTAGACGTCGCGAACACTCGGCGCGTTGGAACATACAAAGCAATGCAAACAGTACACATCTCGAGTATAATCGCGTATTATGAAATTTGGCGTTGCTCGGTGTACCCATATAGAAGCTCCTATATTATCAATCGAGATCAATCGATGTACACGCGCGAACACACCCACTCACCCACACAAACACACACACACACATACATACATAATGATGAGCTTACAAGCTTTAAATATTCTGGGTCTACTTGGTGCTTTCGTTCTTGAATGAGACAATATACGGCGTAATATTGAGTTGGAACAAGATTCACGTTCTTGAATACTATAGGAATATTAAATTAAAAAGTTGTAATGAAATTTTGACGTGTAATAAGGTCGGTATCACATAATCCCAGAAGAAGTAATGCGTAGTAGAAAAGTTTTTATTGAAACCTGTCAATATTTGTGTAGTCAGTTTGCAGACTAATTTTGACGTGCTAGACGCAAGCGATGATTTTTCAATTGGAACGTCTACCGAGTTTTTCGTGATTTTCGTATACAAGTAAATTTTTATATACTAAATTATTTCCAATCAATATATCGGAAAAATTATTACAGAATAATTTGAACACGATGATTTTTTGAACCGAGATGTACGAAAGGAATATCGTTACCATAAAGTTTGCTTATTAAATTCAATATTTTTCCTTTCATTTCTAATGTAAGATATTGGCCCTTTGAGATACGCACAGGTACACGTGTTACATTTATATTACAAAGTGAACGTACCATGGGCTTTGTGCTTGAAATGCATTTTCGCACATTAGTATACAATATTTCAAAATCTCAATGTACATTAATATTTTAATGTATCAAATACGCGTATATCATACACAAATCAAAAAATGTATATTATTTTAAATGACGTAGCAATGCAATTTAATAATATTACTGTTAATAATTGATTGGATGCAATAACAGCGATGATGCTACACATCAATACTATAATATCAATGGTGTAGCACGAGTGATTAATTAATACAATATAATAATATAAGGTATAAGCTGTTAATTAACACACATTAGCGTGATGAATAAATTAAATGTTAAATAATCAACAAAAATTTTCGTATAATATTTAACGTAATAATGCGAGGGAACAAATGATGTAACATGTATATATACATGTATACAATAACAAGATAATATAATTCCAATATCAATTACGTACTACTTAACAACGAACGCAATTGACGATCACGTTCCCT
The DNA here is from genome assembly GCA_026168455.1 of Theocolax elegans. Lineage (NCBI taxonomy): Eukaryota > Metazoa > Arthropoda > Insecta > Hymenoptera > Cerocephalidae > Theocolax > Theocolax elegans. The sequence goes on from CM047429.1 coordinate 60,599,648, forward strand.
CAACAATTTATTAACCAATAGGGAATTCGATACAATTCCCACAAAAGCGAATTGTTAGAAAGCATAAGATGCACTCCCGCTGATGATTACCTCGGCACTTGCTCCCTTGAAAAAAGAACGGAGTTTCGTTGTAAGAGGGGGAAGAGAGAATAGCAAAGGAGAAAAGGAAGAGAAAAAACAAAAACAACCCTGAAAAAGATAAAACGCTTGAAAAATTCAATCACCCAAAGATTCCTACCGTTCATCTTGCCTTAAACCAGAAAGACCGAGGATAAAAGAAATATACACATAGATGCGAGAGAGTACCCTGGGTAAGTCTCCACCCGAGATTAAGGCATTTCCATTCGTCGAGAGTGCGGAGCATCCATCCAAGAGCATAATGAAGGAAACGCTTCATAAGGGAGCTGAGGGGGTGACCTAACTCTCTCTCTCTCTCCCTCCCCCTCTCCCTCTCTCTCTCTATAGATATACAGATATGTATGTACCTTACGCGGTTATATATATATATATTATACGTATATACATATATATGACTGTAACACAAAAAAGGAAGAAGCGCAAAAAAAGGCTGAGAGGTTCGGGAGTGAGATAGAAGGCGGATGTCGCGCGTGCCATCTTTTCTACCAACTTTTTTTTTATTATCGTGGAATTGCGCGACAATAGCGAATCGGGGTCGGTTGTAGACTCCAGGAATCCTCTCTCTTTCTCTCTTCGAATGCAACACAAAGGGCACCGTGCTATCATTTTCCACATTGTGGAACGGCCTGGTTCTTCTCCTTCATTTAAAGGTGAACGCGCGAAACGGATACATATATATAGTAAAGGAAAAGGGGGAGAACTGGTAATAGGTGTTTTGTTGAGTATAAACTCTTCCATATAGGATATACCACTCGTCTATTCTCCTAATAATTTTACCAATAGGATCTTATAACCTCGTGTTATTTATGTGGTATTACATATATCTATATCATCTTCACTTTGTGTTCAACTTTGCAAGGTTATACTTTTTCTTTTCGCTTCAGTAATTCATTGCTTCGTCAAATTACTATAATTACATTAGTTTTCATTGAAATCGTTATATAAACCGTGTTTAATTAAATTAAACTTTTTCTAACTCAAAAATTTTAATTAGAAAACATTAATGTACAAATTTTTTGACAATCAAATATTGCAAATATTCACTGGTTACCATAGATTTTTGTGTAGTTACCAAACATTTTTCGCATCGTTTGAAGAAATTCAATGGCACGCCTCTACTGAATGTTTTTTTTTTCACCAATTATATAAAACAACGACTTATTATCTTGTTGGAATTGTAGATCAAATTATTAAAAATTATTAAAATCTAAAGAGCATTAAAAGAAATTTTTTAAAAAATGACGAATTTATGCACTCTTGAATATTATACGATAAATGAATTTATTGATCTCCACAATCCAAAGACTATTCCTCACAACTCAGTAAGGCGGACTGTATTAATTCTTTATACCAGCCACTTTAAAAACCTCACAGGATGAGTGTTTGAAAAAAGACCAAGACAAGCTAAGTCAAAATAAAAAATTTAATTGATTGAAGTACAAAATTAAAAAAACGGAAAAAGAAGAAAGGAAAGAAAATTTATTGTATTTCGCCCTGAGTATGCCTGGTGGGCTCATCAGTAGAGTCCAGGCATCTCGTCTCTAGATACAGATGAATGATATAATATAAACATTTTGAAAGACAGCTCTATTTCGACGAGGAAGACATGGGGTACATATGCCCTACCGATAGCAAACATTAGTAAGTGCCACATATTAACAGGTAGCCCCCTAACGTACTTACATAGAACTAATGTCTTAAACGTCAGATTGCCATAGAAAGCATTTATTTTAACTTAGCTTATCTTGGTCTTTTTTAAACACTCATCCTGTAAGGTTTTTAAAGTGTCTGGTATTAATACAGTCTGCCTTACTGAGTCGTGAGGAATAGTCTTTGGCTTGTGGAGATCAATAAATTCATTTATCATATAACTGATAGTGTACACAAGCAATAGATTCACGAATTTTCCAATACTTGAAAAAATTCAAAAAACTCTTGAATATTATTGGGTTCATAACGCGCGCATGAATGAAAACAAGCAATAAAACAGTTCCTACGGTATAATAGTTCGATATCTAGCACCATTGTCGAAAATATTGCAAATGCTGTAATCCGCGGAGTAGAGAAAAATAAACATCCATATTCAAGTTTATTAAAATTTTATGTTTTTTTCGTGTACATGTAACAAATAGTTCATTTGTATCGCATAGTTTTCTATTGGTAATTAAATAATAAAACTATCAAAAGAAGAAGATAAAATATTTGAATATTATCTAAATTATGTTTTTTACATATACAAACGTTGATGAATAATATTGTATCAAAATAATACAAATATAAACGTCTTGTTGGCTCATCAAGAAAGTTAAGCAGTATTTGTTGTGGTCACTACTTGGATGGGTCAGCTATCGTCCTGCATCTTTCGAGATCGGTTATATATTTCTCCGCATTCCACAATGTGAGCGGGAAGTGCGGGATATTCAGTTTCGATGCTTAGGCCTACGCAATCTGAACAAAGCACCTAAACACAATGTTCCAATACACCGGTCGCCCCGAGGAAGCTTTTCCTACTATTAGATTTCCCTTCCTTACGGGTACAACCTCGGGCGAATACGAGATAGTGAAAAAAATCATGATAGGAAGAAAGAAAGGAAAACATATACCCCCACACATAGAGTTGGTAAAGGTGTCCCGTAAAAATTTGGCAAATGGCGGGTATACGGGCTGAAAAACAAATAATAAAGAAAAATATAACAATAGAAGTAGGCTAATTTGTAATTAAAATTCGGCTTCATCTTTAAGTAAAATAATTCCCATTGCAGATAGCAGTCCGTTTTATTCAGGAAACAAAGCACGAGTTTAGGGTAAAAAATAAAGTTTGATCGAACCGTAGACAAACTTTCAAATTTTTATACGAATGCTTTTTTCCGATACTCTAAAAGTTCTCTGATTGATTAATGAACATCTTCCTATGTACAATTGTTTTATTCCTCAACTTCTTCATTCACTCTTGTTTCGTGTATAAAAAAAGGAAGTTTTCATCGAATGTTGAAAGTGTCAGTGTTATACTAATGTTAATTATAAAACTTTCCTTCTTGTTGAAATGGTTTAAAATAAACTGCATTTGAAAGTTATACCGATAGGTATGCACAAGCTATTCGTATCGAAGATAAATAAACCTTTGATGTGGTACAATAGAATTTCATATTATTTTCAAACTATTTGTAACATTCCTCAAATAATTTCATCAAAAGTAAATGCGTTATAAATACTAGGTTAGGAAGCAACGTAAAACACAGATGTAACAATAAATTATTTAAATTGTTTAATCTTTTAATATGATTACAAATGGCACATAAAATAAAATCCTGTCGTTGGATATATACGTATATATGTATATGTATAAAAACGGGAGAATAATATTTGTTCATTTGTAGTACACCTAAATATTAAATCGCAAAAGTACATATATGTAAATCTTTTTTCGATGCAATGAAACGCAATCAAAACAGTATTGTAAAATATTTATTCTATTCAATCGAAGAGGCATATTGAAAAGTTTGTAACATCCATCAAATTGTTAACAACGTTTAAACAAATTTTATTTTTGTACATCGCAACAAAAATGGAAGAAAAGAAACGCGAAGGTAAAAATAAAACGAACGAACGAACAAACGAACGAACGCATTTCTCCATAAAAGTAATTAACAAGAGAAGGTGTATAGGTACGTAGATAACAATACCCTGGTACTATCACGAAAATGGTGGAAAACGCATTCGGTAATAATGATGCTTAATAGTCGAGGATGGCTTAGAAAGGAAAGTCGGTTATACAGTGGTAGAGTGTCGTATGCGGTCGGACGTGTACCATCGAACCTTACCTTTGGGATACATTACTATACGAATCTCCGCAGTTACGAGTTAAACGATTCGCAGGTTTAAATGATTTCCGCTGATGCACACGACTTTACGAATTTTAGATGCTTTGTTTTTAGTTGACGTCACGGCAACGCGGAAAAAAGTTTAACATTTAATTAACCCGACGATTTGTACAAGGATTAATTGTGCCCCGAATTATTTAGACTGACTTTGATGCCATTTGCGCTAATACCTGCAGTATAGAATTGCTCGAGCATTTACCGTATCGTAAGATTTCACCTCTCTCCGCCGAATCTCTATTACCGTGGAATTTCATAAATTAATCCTACACTGTTTACAAATTACTCTCATTCAATTCTTAACGTGGAATGCTTTTATTGCTAAACGCTCGCTTGTTACGTGCCCGTCGATTAATAAATTTTAAGGTTCTCGTTCAATGTTTATGGAAATATCGTTATTTCGTTTTCATTCGAGCGCGAATACTCCGTAACAATTGTTACCGTACGTTGGTGAAGAAAAAATAAATTGTATCATTATTAATTCCTGTAACTCTCAAGAGGTTCACAGTGTGCATTATTTGTGGTAAATCAAGCGTTTAAAAATTACACAAGAATATTTGATGAATCATCTTTACGGAAAATATGCACGTTTTATGTAAATTTTTACATCATAATAGCAAGCTGTAAAGTCAAATTACTACTTAAACGGTCGCTTGGTGATATATTTACAGCCAGCTATTAAGATAATTTGGTTATCAAATTGCTCGAGTTCAAGAGTATGTATATGTATTATACATACATATATATACACACACACCCACACATACACAGGCGCACACATACATATACGTGAACTTATGCAAATTTCATCGCAGATGACCTGATAGATTTCTACTTCCCTTGAGACGTGTCCGGTCGAACAAATAATGGGTTACTACAAATATCAAACCTGGTTTTGTCACCGTTTTCTTTGAAATCATTTACGTTTACATACGCGAAATTAAGATTATCAAACAACGTGTGAACAATTGTTAATAATGGAATAAAATATTAATATCTAATTACGTAAATATTATATGTTTTATAAATATTAATTTTCAATCATATAATAAATATATGAAGTTTAGATATTAGATTATATTTCGTATATAAATTGGACAGTGGTAAATATTTGCACGTTAAGGATTAGATAAACAAAACTATATACAAAGAATTCATTTTCGTAATATATTTTTCTTATCTATATCAATTTAGTGCGGCTTTGTGTGTATAAAACTCATCAATATTCATTTTTATACTTATGAGCTTAAAAGGTATTGTCGATTATTTCAGATATAACGATCAGTCCTTCAGATTTTGAAAGCTATATCGTAAATATATCCATAGTAATACTAAACTTAAGTAATAAAGTGGCGAGTTAAAGTCCATTATTTTATGACGCGCTGTAACAATTGTCATTTATATATTTTATTTTGATGCATTCAATTACGAAGACAGTGATTAGGTATTTAATGTTCGTGTATCGAGTCGGTGATTATTTAAAAACAGCGATTGTACAAGAAAATTGAGGTAACAATACTTTTGAAGAGTGTGTAAAGTTAAATCACGAACGCTATACGATATTTGATGTACAAGATAACTGAAAAAAAGCGGATTTCCATAACGTGAAAAATTGCTCTGGGATGAAAATGATATTACGGAATACAAAAATATCTTTTTCCGGTTGTACGTTATATAAAGAGAATGGAAAAAAATTTCGGTCACAAAATCCATTCGTACACTTGAAATGTTTTTAAATTACTCGTGATACATCGCCGTCGAAAATTCTTTATCATTATAATATACCCTGGACTCTCTCCAATTATATTAAGCAACATCGATTCGAATGTTAATTTAAATGTAACAATATATCGATCCCGTTTATTTACTTGGCTATAAAACCACACGATGTACAACACGTCGGTCACAACTGGTTTCAATTGGAATTTCGCCCGTAGTCATAAAAACACGCGTTGCGAGAAATTGACTCAAACTCACAAGACCAACTAAAAAGGAAAAAAAAAACATACGAATTCACTGGTCGAATTTCTTTTAAATTGTTGTGTTCGAAAGCGTGAAACGATTCTCCATTGATAAAAGCTTTCAGGTTGCGGATCAATCTGTGGGAGAGAATCCACCCGTAGTCTTTAGATGTAACCGCGCATATACGATTCCAAGTGCGGTTTAGGCTCAAAGATCACATTCCCACACATCCTTTCGATACCCTTTTGGGATGAATATATATCGATGCTTTCATCCCGACTGATTTAATCATGGGTTGGTAATGCGTTTAAGTGGTGTTACGCTTTAAAAATTATGATTTTTAATTACGATGTGCTAACCAATTCTAATACGATGTGATAAAATTGTAATAAAATATGAAAAAATATATTAATATAAGTATTAAATATTTTGTTAAATATAGATATTTTATGCTTTTTCAAATACTAGTAGTCAATTCGGTCACAAACAATGAAAACTAATGAAAAGTCGAAACGTTAATTTACATGAAAATATGGTTTGATGTACACATCTGTGCAAAGTCTAGAATACTACAAAAACTAATAAAAAATTTATGTGTGTGCGTCTATTTTTGTTATATATGAACAAGGATGTGTGTGTTAATATATATCTTTTTTCGTACATATTCATCTGCATATTTTCAATTCATAACTTTTAACGTTTGAAACATATTGTTCGACGCATCATCGATTTCTAATACCAGTTTTCTAAGCATCCCTTTCCAATAAAAATTGTTTTTAATTTACCGTTATACGTAAATATTGCTCGAACTAAACCAAAACCTAAGACCGCAAAGTTATTAAGTTTTTAGTTTACACTCGATAAAGCGAATACGATATTTACGTCGATATTTTAACAAATATTTATCGTGTTACATATTTAAATTTTGAATCCACGACGTATGTGATACTATTCCAACGTAATCTTTTATACGCGTGTATTATATAGACTCTCGATATCTGCAACTGAAATACGTAAGAAATATAGTAAAATACAAATATTCCACTGTATATTTTTTATAATCCAAAAAATTTATTTCTAACGTTATTTATTCAGTTTCGAGTTTTTAAGTCTATCCTAAAATGTTTGGTAAAATAGTGTACGTACGCCGGAAGAACTTTTAAAAGCTTGAAATAAAATTTTGGAAAAAGACTTTATCCACTAACAACTTTTCATTCCCAAAAAATTAGTTTCTCGTATTGTTATTTAAATCGGATTGTTCGTTGAAATTTTTGACAGTAATCCTGAAAATTTTAAGCAAATATTAAACTTGAGATACATTTAAATAGCTTTAAATCTAGCAACATTCAATTTCAATTGCATGAGCAAACGTTTAAGCTACCATGTGTACATTGCAGGGCGTTGTCGGTCTCTTTGTTTGAACGCGAGTGAAAAGAAATGAAATGCACCGGATACATTCCTTTACTTTGACTATTCTCCTTTTTTTGATGATGTACAATATGTACACGATAAACTGCAAGCATTATTTCAAGTACAAAATATACATATAATCGTAATTATACGCATAACGTAAACATTTTTTCTCTCCTCTGAAATTAATCAACAGTAATGCATTCGAGGTAAAAGAAAGAAAAAACGTTCGACAATGCAAAGTAAAAATAATTTCAAAAGTCAGGCCATTAGCCATCATAAAGGTGTTTGCGGGCATTTAATATCCATCCTTATTCTGTTCGCTAGTGTTTCTTCTTCTTCTTCTTCTTTTTATTTTGTCAAACTTTCCTCGGCTGCGACAAGTATAATGGGCGGAAGGTATTCACGTAACGCGCCATACTTTCCCTCATTCCAACCCCGGGTACTATAAACTTTAATCAGTGGAATTTTATTACCAGAAGTACTTCATAAACTCGTATTGTGTTCTGTCTCTCCTGCACCTTTACAAAAGTAAAGATGAAAAAAACGTCGAAAATGAAGCCGGTCGCGTATATACACGCATAGACACGTATAGTAGTCACTCGATGTCAGGATTATATTAAGCAACATCGATTCGAATGTTAATTTAAATGTAACAATATATCGATCCCGTTTATTTACTTGGCTATAAAACCACACGATGTACAACACGTCGGTCACAACTGGTTTCAATTGGAATTTCGCCCGTAGTCATAAAAACACGCGTTGCGAGAAATTGACTCAAACTCACAAGACCAACTAAAAAGGAAAAAAAAAACATACGAATTCACTGGTCGAATTTCTTTTAAATTGTTGTGTTCGAAAGCGTGAAACGATTCTCCATTGATAAAAGCTTTCAGGTTGCGGATCAATCTGTGGGAGAGAATCCACCCGTAGTCTTTAGATGTAACCGCGCATATACGATTCCAAGTGCGGTTTAGGCTCAAAGATCACATTCCCACACATCCTTTCGATACCCTTTTGGGATGAATATATATCGATGCTTTCATCCCGACTGATTTAATCATGGGTTGGTAATGCGTTTAAGTGGTGTTACGCTTTAAAAATTATGATTTTTAATTACGATGTGCTAACCAATTCTAATACGATGTGATAAAATTGTAATAAAATATGAAAAAATATATTAATATAAGTATTAAATATTTTGTTAAATATAGATATTTTATGCTTTTTCAAATACTAGTAGTCAATTCGGTCACAAACAATGAAAACTAATGAAAAGTCGAAACGTTAATTTACATGAAAATATGGTTTGATGTACACATCTGTGCAAAGTCTAGAATACTACAAAAACTAATAAAAAATTTATGTGTGTGCGTCTATTTTTGTTATATATGAACAAGGATGTGTGTGTTAATATATATCTTTTTTCGTACATATTCATCTGCATATTTTCAATTCATAACTTTTAACGTTTGAAACATATTGTTCGACGCATCATCGATTTCTAATACCAGTTTTCTAAGCATCCCTTTCCAATAAAAATTGTTTTTAATTTACCGTTATACGTAAATATTGCTCGAACTAAACCAAAACCTAAGACCGCAAAGTTATTAAGTTTTTAGTTTACACTCGATAAAGCGAATACGATATTTACGTCGATATTTTAACAAATATTTATCGTGTTACATATTTAAATTTTGAATCCACGACGTATGTGATACTATTCCAACGTAATCTTTTATACGCGTGTATTATATAGACTCTCGATATCTGCAACTGAAATACGTAAGAAATATAGTAAAATACAAATATTCCACTGTATATTTTTTATAATCCAAAAAATTTATTTCTAACGTTATTTATTCAGTTTCGAGTTTTTAAGTCTATCCTAAAATGTTTGGTAAAATAGTGTACGTACGCCGGAAGAACTTTTAAAAGCTTGAAATAAAATTTTGGAAAAAGACTTTATCCACTAACAACTTTTCATTCCCAAAAAATTAGTTTCTCGTATTGTTATTTAAATCGGATTGTTCGTTGAAATTTTTGACAGTAATCCTGAAAATTTTAAGCAAATATTAAACTTGAGATACATTTAAATAGCTTTAAATCTAGCAACATTCAATTTCAATTGCATGAGCAAACGTTTAAGCTACCATGTGTACATTGCAGGGCGTTGTCGGTCTCTTTGTTTGAACGCGAGTGAAAAGAAATGAAATGCACCGGATACATTCCTTTACTTTGACTATTCTCCTTTTTTTGATGATGTACAATATGTACACGATAAACTGCAAGCATTATTTCAAGTACAAAATATACATATAATCGTAATTATACGCATAACGTAAACATTTTTTCTCTCCTCTGAAATTAATCAACAGTAATGCATTCGAGGTAAAAGAAAGAAAAAACGTTCGACAATGCAAAGTAAAAATAATTTCAAAAGTCAGGCCATTAGCCATCATAAAGGTGTTTGCGGGCATTTAATATCCATCCTTATTCTGTTCGCTAGTGTTTCTTCTTCTTCTTCTTCTTTTTTATTTTGTCAAACTTTCCTCGGCTGCGACAAGTATAATGGGCGGAAGGTATTCACGTAACGCGCCATACTTTCCCTCATTCCAACCCCGGGTACTATAAACTTTAATCAGTGGAATTTTATTACCAGAAGTACTTCATAAACTCGTATTGTGTTCTGTCTCTCCTGCACCTTTACAAAAGTAAAGATGAAAAAAACGTCGAAAATGAAGCCGGTCGCGTATATACACGCATAGACACGTATAGTAGTCACTCGATGTCAGGACTACATCAACCAACGACTAACTGTACATTTTCATGACAATAAATGAAACCGCCCGAGGGATGAGTTTAATACCATCGGGGTTCAAGCTCGAAACGTTCAAGCTTAATTATCGTACATCACGTCGAAGATGGTGCATCCGCGGGAGCTTGCAATCCGCAAATTATCTCGGCAACGAGCTTCAGTTACCACTGCTAACGACTGCGAATCGAATCGAACAGATTTTTCCGTTTCTGTGTGTATGAAAGGATTTGAAAAAAAAAAACAATTTCGAGGGAAAGTTTGTAACGAAGAGCTTTTCTTGCTCGTGAAGCGTCGTTATCATTTTTTTTCGTTGTCTTTAGCGTTATTTCTGCTGGATTACGCTAGACTTAAGGGATATTGAACAGTCTCTTATTACAGTAGCAAAGTTTACATTTAGTTAGTTTTTTTTTGTCAGCACGAGATACGAGAAGAATTGTTAATTTTTTATTAGTGACACTAAGATAACTGTAATGCATTATTTCGTAAAGGTGATTGAAATTAAAAAAAAAATTATAAATTGAAATAAAAAAGGGTTTTAATTTTATATTTTTAAGCGCTTCTGTGGCAAAATTTTACACTGATTTTACTCCTGTTTTAAATATTTATAAATTATTGCCTGAATACTATACAGTATTATATTTATTAGTTTCTTCAAGTACATACATATAACTGTTTCCATTTATTATTTTCACTTTTTCTTTAATTAGCTCCTATATCACGACAAAATGTTTTTTTATACATACTCGTTAATAATTTTTATTGTAAAAATAAGGACATTGTCATAAATTTAAAAAAAAACAATTCAATTTCGATGAATACTAAACCCATTTTATTCTGTAAGACCATTTGAACATAAAACACTTTAAAACCACACGAAAATCGATGATGTATATAAAGAAATATCTTTAAATCATAGGTGAAAATTTTATCTAAAAAATCCGATCGTATATCTATAGAGAGAAAAAGCTCAAGAGAGAGAAAGAGATATACACATATATATATATTCATTTTTACAGGCCATATATTTGTATAGCACATGATAAATCGACATAAAATTGAAGAGTAATGTAAATCAAATTCATCTGAGAAGATCTCTCACACGCTCTCTAAATTTATAAAAATATATGAAATATTCATCTAGAATCGTCTGGCTTTTCGAGATGTTTATGGTGTAAGCAACAAAATATTTTATACACAAGCTTGTGTATTCTACTTATAAATTGAAACTCAAACAAGTCGATAAACGAATTATTCAAAAATTTATGAAAATGAATGTAACGTGTCTAAAAATAGAATATCCAAAATAATAATGTATATAGGAACATCATATAATAAATTTTGAACGTTAAATAATTTCATATAATCAGATTCAAATAACATTTACGAATCAACGTATATACCTATATACACATATATGTATCATGGCGTGAAATTAAAGCTGACATTGTGATTGTGCGTACTATTGTATATATATTTAAGTTCATTATATTGCTAATGTGTGGAATTGGCAAATAGTACAGAAATTGAACTCAATTAAATACGATCGTTTCTCAAACAACAAGGATTACTATATTCGCGAATAGAGAATAATAGAGAGGTGACGTGTTCATTTTGCATTATCATCGAAAAAATATATGTCCTTGTACAAGTAATCCTGTAAAGAATTATCGATTTACATTTAATTTAACACTTAATTAAACTCTTTAATTTCATTAATTGATATATACGCTGATATTACTATTATTCGTTTAATGGTACAATTATCGTGATATTACGCATTACGTTAAATTGTTTTTATATAATTAATATTGAATCGTTAAATCGTTTACTGCATCCATTCGTCTTATGCATCACCAACGAAATGTAGTAAATGTAAACATTGATGAAAACTATGAGGCGTGCGTTGGCGTTGCCTTGGAAATCCGAAAACACGAAACGTCAAAAAAAGTTTTATATCCCTAGTTTATGAGAACACGTACACGCGTTTTAAGTTTACTACCATATTTTTACTGAATAAAAATTTAATACTTGTCGTGGTATATATGTATGAAATCGTAATATTACGCCAATCTGTTGCTGTGTGACTGTTTACATGCATGATATGCACATTATTTTTATTTTAGACTTCCGGGTATGTGTATTCCCCCTCTTTTTTTTTTTTTTAATAAAATATACAGAGATAGTAGTATATCATTTTTTGAAGAAAAAAAAAAGCGGATGTATTTGTCTGTTTGTAAAAAAAATACTGGAAATGAGGGTTTTAATTATTTTGCATAAAGCGAGATAAAAAAATCAAAGTGAATATATTAACATGCTAATAAATCCTTGGGTGAATATTTAAATGAAAATCGTCTGTATTATACATAAAAATTATTTATATACGTACATTTTACTCCTTTCATAAACGAAATATTGATACACACATATATGTATATGTACACACGTTTTTGCTTAAATCCTCTTTTTTTCGTCAAGTCCTCGGTCTACGTAGGTGTCAAAAAAATTTAATGTATAGATCGATCTTGCGTAGACACACGACCATCGCTCAAAAAATGCCAGGTTTTATTAAACCCGGAAAAACACAGAAATCACTATTATCATAACCTTAATAGAATACACAAGTAAAAAAGGTATATATACGTCATAGTACGTATCGATTAAACGCCCGTTATAACTTCAATTCTGTACGTATAAATCAAAGAAGCCATCGCAATTTAACGAAATCCCGAGCTATCCTCTCCCATACATATTTGACCCATAGATCCCAACGTAGGTAAAAAATCGTAAGATCGGAGTATACGAAACATCGAAAAAAAGTATAACGTCCTATCTTCGTTCTTAGATCCTCATGCATATATGGGGACGAATGAGGGGGGTGAGTGAGATATACCGGAAAGTCGCATCGTAAGAACCCTGTCAATTTGAATAATTCACCACACAGAATGTCAGCTTTTTCCCATCTGACCAAAAAGCTACTCACATGGATAATTTCTGTACCTCTTATGCATCCACACACACGCACATACATATTCACATTATATGAGAATACGAGGTTTGATTAATTACTGGCAAGAGATCGTAAAGTTTGTAAAATTAAGGCCGATTATAGGTCGCAGGAGACCTAGACAATAAATGTGTCGGATTTGCATTGTATAAGTGAAATTTATCCAAGTATCGATTTCCCGTTATTCGGATAGTCTGACGTGTCTGGAAAATACAAAAGCGTTATTGGTTTTTATTTTTCTCCTGAACTGATAAAATCGTCTTGAGACTGGAGTAAAATACGTCCATCAGCTTATTTCAGAAAATAATAACGAATTTTTTTTTTCCTTTGTTTTTTTTCTTCGTAATGTAAGTTGAAATTGTTGCACGAGTAGAAGTACCTGTACTTTCAGTTGGGGTAATGCACGCATATAGATATTACAATAAAAGGTGATTAAACAACGAGCACTCAAATATGTGGGAATTTTGCCAAGATCTTACAAGATCTTATGCCAAATACGCCCTGCAGCTGGCTCGTTGTTTAATCTTTCAGAAAGTAGAAAATATTTACGTCAACATTAAGAGGAAGAGTACTACTACACTTTTGGAGTAAAATTGAATTTTTAATATTTTTCGAGCGTCAAATAAAACGTTTGTTTCATAGGTATCATATTTTCAATGTAAAATATTAACATTAATATACATTGTTGATATAGTCTTAGTAAAACTGCATATTTAAAAAATATTATTGGATTTTTAATAATCTAGGTCATATTGATACGAAATTCGTACTACTATCAGAAATATTCCATTAAATATTTGATATACAATTTATTAAAGATTTAGTATAGTTTTTCATGCATTATTTTTCGCGTGCTTCATATTTTTAAGTCACTTTTATTCATCCAATTAATACGGTAATCAGTTTAACACGCGTTGCAGTTTTATATTTGTAAAAATATTTCGCACGTATGTAGTTGCTTTTCAAAGATTAGAATACTTGAATTGAAACGTCCAGATTTACGGAGTTTTACGCACGGACGCGTAAACAACTTTACATAGCATTTCCTTTTTATTCTTTTACTTGTGTTTACTTTTTTATGGAAGAGTTTGATTTTGTTGTTCACGTTACTTCTATTATTTCTGGTATACTTTCAGTGAAATGCGATACAGTTTGCAACATAATACTTTCATTAGTTTCATCGTCCTGCAAATATTTTTTTATCTGCTCGGATAATTCTCCCTTTATGTAGACCATTTGTTTTTAACTCGTATGCTATTAATTTCTTTGACTTTTTCTACATCCTTGTATTAATATGATACCGGTTTATTACTCGTAATATACGCTGAATTTATTCGAAAAAAAAATTATTTTTAAGTGATACGCGTTATTTATTAAAAGATGAGTAATTTATATCGCGTATTAACCAAGAACGAATCTGGAATAGTATTATTGGAATCTTAGAAACTCAAAAGACACTTTCGTCGCATTACGTTTGAAAAAAAAAAGAAAGTTTCGCCATTACATTGCTTTTCCTTTGAGGAAGTAAAACGAGAAAGCACAAAGTTATAAAAAAGAAAAATAAACAGAACAAAAGTCTATAAGGAAGGAACCTACCGAACGACATAAGGAAGAAAATATATAACTTGTTTACCATGTGTATTATTTTAGTCTGTATTATTAGATACCTAAAAATATTCGAGAATCCATGTAAATTTTCAAAATAAAGTACACGATGTTATACGTGGATTACGACATGGAAACGGTATTTTCGGTACGTTTCAAATTGTACGTTTAACTCTAGTAGTAGGTATAACAATAAATTACGTTGTAGATACATTATTAGATTTTTCTACAATTTATCGGAACAAATGTACTATGAAACATTAAGTGGCAATATTATTTTTTTTTCTCGTTATATAGGTTACGTATGGTTGTATTTTCAATTCGAATTAATATTTCGAACTGTATTTAATCGAACGCGAATCGCATATTTAATTGGAACAAGACTAGTTTTCCTCTCATACTAGGGACACGCAATCCTTTTTAACTTTCATGATGAGGAATAAGGAGATCATAAATTACAAAATATGCCGTATATCACAGTCGATCAAAATTCTTGATATCAAATGAAAATTCATGAACTGCCTCGAGAATTCGTAAGGACGCGTTGTTTATTAATATGGTACATATCTTATTAAACAAAATGTTTGACAAGTCGGAACTACATTACGGGATTGAATTGCAATTAGAAGCACGTTTCATCTGCAGCTAAAATTAAGTGAAATATATATTTCATTTCTTAATACGACACATATTTTACCATCTCTTCTTTATTTCTTCTTTTCAAGTATTTTTCCCTCTTTTCGACTGTACCCGATCTCTCATCCAGTTTGTCTTATTTGTACTTTTTTCTTGTTCACTTTAGCTCACTCTCACTTTCTTTTTTTTTTCATCGATTCCATTATACTTTATAGTTCGTATATATATATGTATTTCATAAGTTTCAATAAAAGAAATTTTTATCGCGGTGGTAAATACGTAGCATATATATATATAATATTCAGCTGTTAACATTTTTCGATTTCCATTTAAACTTAATATTGATTTTCTGAAAATTGTAACGGGTACATGTAGTGACCTTAAAAATAAATGAGCGTACATTGGGTTACGTAAAAACGATTTTGATGTAATTTGATATTTGTTTCTTTATTTTCACTTTAGATATTATACTGGATTGGGAAAAAGCAATTACCTATTTTTAGTCAATCAATCAATGGATTATTCTATGCGTATAATAGTGGACGTAAAATTCTTAAATTTATAAACCTTCTGAGCTTAAACATTAGAAAGACAAATTTAACCGTTAAATATTTACTAATATTTAGATTTTAGTTTGCTGAATTTCAAAGAGACTTATGATAATATTATTAATATTTATACTTAACTCTGCCTCGTGCGAGTTAGCCGATAGTTCTAATTCCCTAGTCCGCGTTATAAAAACAAACCGCGCGACAACAATCACAATATAATTTACCAATCTCTCGCCTCGAACATGTATTTTTAGAAATTAACGGAAAAAAGTCTGAGTCTAACAATATTTTCAGATTGATTTATCGACTGTTTATTCAGGCGACGAGATGGTATACTTTTTATTATTCCCTTAGTATATAAGTAGGTATATATGTATATATACGTATATACGAATGCGCTCTTTATAAATTTCTGGAGAGTATCTCATGGTCGGTTGACGTCAATGTACTGAAATTAAAATAAAGCTCGAAAGTCGCATATGCCTCTTTTTATTCGGTACTTCCCTCTAGAACCGGATATTACTTTGGTACGCCTATATAGACACCGGGGCTATCGTCTTCGCTTTGCATATTTTGAAGGAGCAGCTCACCTCGGTCTCGTTCGAATATGTTATATATCTTGCGTGAAACACGAAAATTTCCGTCCTAACGCGTTGCTTTTAAACGCAAACACTTGGTTGACATTTATTTCTTATGTATAGATCTACAAAGTATATATATATACACACACGTATATGTCTGTGTAAGATATTGCTTCGTTTCACTTATATGCGGATGAGCATCGCACCAATTTTTACGACGCTCGCCTTGCACATCGTACTACACCTTTTTATAGATATCTGTGAATGTATATAAAAATTTCAGGGAATACGATATTCGCACGGTTTCGCTTTGGTATTAGAGGTAGAACACGTCATTTTTTTCAAAATAAACTTTTCAAATGTGTAAAATTGTAATATACGAAATTACATTTCGATAGTTTTTCTCGTATTTTATTATTTAAAAAATTATTTTTCAAATTTTGTAGATATGCGCTCTGTTATTTACTTCATTTTTCATTAAATTCGCGAAAATCTTATTTATTCATTTGAATTTGTGCGCATAAAATCCTAAATTCCTTTTTGATAAACATCTATGTTTACAAATGTATACGTATGTGTATTTAAAACGAAATCACATATCAAGTATTTGATAAATTGAATTTTTCTTATAAAGTACTAAGCTTATCGACATTTTACTCAGATCTCCTGT
Source organism: Theocolax elegans (assembly GCA_026168455.1). NCBI lineage: Eukaryota > Metazoa > Arthropoda > Insecta > Hymenoptera > Cerocephalidae > Theocolax > Theocolax elegans. The sequence continues at coordinate 60,616,904 of CM047429.1, forward strand.
TCAATAAAACTTAATATAAAGTCAGTCGAAATATGGTAAATATTTAAAAATCGAAAGTAAAAGTTTTACTCTATTTTTATGAAGTACGCTTTTTTCAAAACTAATGAAAATTTTGCAATTTCGAAATTAAACAGTTAATATTTAATAAAAATATATATTATATATTTTTAATGTACATACATCAAACTTCATTTATAAGTAGCGAAATAAATATTGATTTGAAAACTTAGGTTTTTACTAATGACTCAATAATTTATGGTTCGATTAAAATTTAAAATCGCCCAGCAAAACAGATATTAAACTATACTTATTCAAACTTCCTACTTTCATTAATCCTCGTTCAGGTTATACACAGTAACCGACATTTCTGTTTTCCACTATTCTCTGAGAATTTTAATTTTTTTCACATCATCTCTGCAGAGCGCCATTCTACAGACCATTGACTATGGCGCTCAGCTAAGAAATTTTGAAAAAAATAATAATTCTCAGAATATAGTGCAGAACAGCGACGTTGACATCCGACCTCCCCATGCATGGTATTTTTAACACTACTTAACTGTATGCAATATGTTTTAAATATAAAAATGAATTTATCATTCGGTGATATGTATATGTATACAATATATAACATCAGTCTCCGAACAGTCCGAACTGAATACTTTTACTTTAGAATAAAGCAGGCCCATTGTACTCTTTGTCCTCTACGGTTGGTGGATTTTCCCGGAGTACGGCCTTTTTCAAAAATTAAAGTCGTTTCGTTCTCGATCCCCAATTTGTACTTCTCAGTAACGAACTAGAGATCTTACCTTGGACGCCTGTCGCAAGATGAACCGCGACGCCAGTAAGATGTTCTGTGGCTATAGGGTAAATGTACCAATACCTGCGCGTGTACGAAATCCTGCGGATTTTTCTTTTTTTCTAAATAAAATAAATAAAAATCAATTTTTTTCCTTAAAAAAATTCATGCGATTACTATGGGTTAATTGGTACCAGAATAATAATAATAAGTAATATATATTAAATTTATAATTAAGTACAGGTCTTCTAAAAATACAGTGTCAAAAATTGAATAAAATGACTTCATTTCCAAACGATTTCGACACAAATTAGCTAGCTTAAAAGTCACTTAAAATTTAGTAAATAATTTTGTTAAGCTACGAAAAAAGATTTTCCATTACTTAAATATATTATTTATTATTTGAAATATTAAAAAAGTGTTAATCTATTAAATAATTATTAAAAATCGTCAGTAGCATTTGGGCAGTATCCGCAAAGTATGCCGCGCATCGCTGCGGCGAAAATTTGACGCAATTGTCCGTATTCCTGGCGCAGTAACGTGTCAGTACATAACCTAAAACTACACTACTCTGCAGTACCTTAATCGCAGTTATAATTTCACGTTTAGTGTAAAAATATATTTTAATAACTCCAAAAGTAAAGAACTTGACAGGCAGAAACAAAATAAAACAAAGAAGGAAGCAGGAAAGAAATATAATGAGTTGTAAAATATAAAATTATATATACTGCATTAATGTGTATATATTTTTCTGTTATACAATGTTGCTTATAGCACACTGCTGTGATGCATTATTTATTATTGGAACATTAAATAAAATAATATATATTAATTTAGAATAAATTAGTTATAGGCTGCAGAAATGCAGCTATTCATTAACTAATTAGTTTAAGTTAGTATATAAGCTATGTACAGGTTAATTTATTTACCTCTATAGGGTTTGCAGATGTAATAAATCTGTATTATTAATGGGTTAATAAAATAATAAAGAATAAAGAAAAGGTTAGAAAAGAAGAATTAAATTTACAAAAAGATAATGAAAAAATACGCAAACAAGAAGAATGTTTAAAATAAATGGAAATTTTTAAAATTTAGAAACAAAATGATTTAAAATAAATAATCGATAGATACAAAAGTCTTAAAAAATAAAGAAGCTCAGTTGATCAACAGGCAATGCATAGTAATTTTAGATTTTTTAGATTTTTAGAAAAGTTATCTGTATTATTAGATACCTAAAAATATTCGAGAATCCATGTAAATTTTCAAAATAAAGTACACGATGTTATACGTGGATTACGACATGGAAACGGTATTTTCGGTACGTTTCAAATTGTACGTTTAATCTAGTAGTAGGTATAACAATAAATTACGTTGTAGATAATTATTAGATTTTTCTACAATTTATCGGAACAAATGTACTATGAAACATTAAGTGGCAATATTATTTTTTTTTTCTCGTTATATAGGTTACGTATGGTTGTATTTTCAATTCGAATTAATATTTCGAACTGTATTTAATCGAACGCGAATCGCATATTTAATGGAACAAGACTAGTTTTCCTCTCATACTAGGGACACGCAATCCTTTTTAACTTTCATGATGAGGAATAAGGAGATCATAAATTACAAAATATGCCGTATATCACAGTCGATCAAAATTCTTGATATCAAATGAAAATTCATGAACTGCCTCGAGAATTCGTAAGGACGCGTTGTTTATTAATATGGTACATATCTTATTAACAAAATGTTTGACAAGTCGGAACTACATTACGGGATTGAATTGCAATTAGAAGCACGTTTCATCTGCAGCTAAAATTAAGTGAAATATATATTTCATTTCTTAATACGACACATATTTTACCATCTCTTCTTTATTTCTTCTTTTCAAGTATTTTTCCCTCTTTTCGACTGTACCGATCTCTCATCCAGTTTGTCTTATTTGTACTTTTTTCTTGTTCACTTTAGCTCACTCTCACTTTCTTTTTTTTTTCATCGATTCCATTATACTTTATAGTTCGTATATATATATGTATTTCATAAGTTTCAATAAAAGAAATTTTTATCGCGGTGGTAAATACGTAGCATATATATATATAATATTCAGCTGTTAACATTTTTCGATTTCCATTTAAACTTAATATTGATTTTCTGAAAATTGTAACGGGTACATGTAGTGACCTTAAAAATAAATGAGCGTACATTGGGTTACGTAAAAACGATTTTGATGTAATTTGATATTTGTTTCTTTATTTTCACTTTAGATATTATACTGGATTGGGAAAAAGCAATTACCTATTTTTAGTCAATCAATCAATGGATTATTCTATGCGTATAATAGTGGACGTAAAATTCTTAAATTTATAAACCTTCTGAGCTTAAACATTAGAAAGACAAATTTAACCGTTAAATATTTACTAATATTTAGATTTTAGTTTGCTGAATTTCAAAGAGACTTATGATAATATTATTAATATTTTATACTTAACTCTGCCTCGTGCGAGTTAGCCGATAGTTCTAATTCCCTAGTCCGCGTTATAAAAACAAACCGCGCGACAACAATCACAATATAATTTACCAATCTCTCGCCTCGAACATGTATTTTTAGAAATTAACGGAAAAAAGTCTGAGTCTAACAATATTTTCAGATTGATTTATCGACTGTTTATTCAGGCGACGAGATGGTATACTTTTTATTATTCCCTTAGTATATAAGTAGGTATATATGTATATATACGTATATACGAATGCGCTCTTTATAAATTTCTGGAGAGTATCTCATGGTCGGTTGACGTCAATGTACTGAAATTAAAATAAAGCTCGAAAGTCGCATATGCCTCTTTTTATTCGGTACTTCCCTCTAGAACCGGATATTACTTTGGTACGCCTATATAGACACCGGGGCTATCGTCTTCGCTTTGCATATTTTGAAGGAGCAGCTCACCTCGGTCTCGTTCGAATATGTTATATATCTTGCGTGAAACACGAAAATTTCCGTCCTAACGCGTTGCTTTTAAACGCAAACACTTGGTTGACATTTATTTCTTATGTATAGATCTACAAAGTATATATATATACACACACGTATATGTCTGTGTAAGATATTGCTTCGTTTCACTTATATGCGGATGAGCATCGCACCAATTTTTACGACGCTCGCCTTGCACATCGTACTACACCTTTTTATAGATATCTGTGAATGTATATAAAAATTTCAGGGAATACGATATTCGCACGGTTTCGCTTTGGTATTAGAGGTAGAACACGTCATTTTTTTCAAAATAAACTTTTCAAATGTGTAAAATTGTAATATACGAAATTACATTTCGATAGTTTTTCTCGTATTTTATTATTTAAAAAATTATTTTTCAAATTTTGTAGATATGCGCTCTGTTATTTACTTCATTTTTCATTAAATTCGCGAAAATCTTATTTATTCATTTGAATTTGTGCGCATAAAATCCTAAATTCCTTTTTGATAAACATCTATGTTTACAAATGTATACGTATGTGTATTTAAAACGAAATCACATATCAAGTATTTGATAAATTGAATTTTTCTTATAAAGTACTAAGCTTATCGACATTTTACTCAGATCTCCTGTTCAATAAAACTTTAATATAAAGTCAGTCGAAATATGGTAAATATTTAAAAATCGAAAGTAAAAGTTTTACTCTATTTTTATGAAGTACGCTTTTTTCAAAACTAATGAAAATTTTGCAATTTCGAAATTAAACAGTTAATATTTAATAAAAATATATATTATATATTTTTAATGTACATACATCAAACTTCATTTATAAGTAGCGAAATAAATATTGATTTGAAAACTTAGGTTTTTACTAATGACTCAATAATTTATGGTTCGATTAAAATTTAAAATCGCCCAGCAAAACAGATATTAAACTATATTCAAACTTCCTACTTTCATTAATCCTCGTTCAGGTTATACACAGTAACCGACATTTCTGTTTTCCACTATTCTCTGAGAATTTTAATTTTTTTCACATCATCTCTGCAGAGCGCCATTCTACAGACCATTGACTATGGCGCTCAGCTAAGAAATTTTGAAAAAAATAATAATTCTCAGAATATAGTGCAGAACAGCGACGTTGACATCCGACCTCCCCATGCATGGTATTTTTAACACTACTTAACTGTATGCAATATGTTTTAAATATAAAAATGAATTTATCATTCGGTGATATGTATATGTATACAATATATAACATCAGTCTCCGAACAGTCCGAACTGAATACTTTTACTTTAGAATAAAGCAGGCCCATTGTACTCTTTGTCCTCTACGGTTGGTGGATTTTCCCGGAGTACGGCCTTTTTCAAAAATTAAAGTCGTTTCGTTCTCGATCCCCAATTTGTACTTCTCAGTAACGAACTAGAGATCTTACCTGGACGCCTGTCGCAAGATGAACCGCGACGCCAGTAAGATGTTCTGTGGCTATTTGGGCAGTATCCGCAAAGTATGCGCGCATCGCTGCGGCGAAAATTTGACGCAATTGTCCGTATTCCTGCGCAGTAACGTGTCAGTACATAACCTAAAACTACACTACTCTGCAGTACCTTTATCGCAGTTATAATTTCACGTTTAGTGTAAAAATATATTTTTAATAACTCCAAAAGTAAAGAAACTTGACAGGCAGAAACAAAATAAAACAAAGAAGGAAGCAGGAAAGAATATAATGAGTTGTAAAATATAAAATGTATATATACTGCATTAATGTGTATATATTTTTCTGTTATAACAATGTTGCTTATAGCACACTGCTGTGATGCATTATTTATTATTGGAACATTAAATAAAATAATATATATTAGATTTAAGAATAAATTAGTTATAGGCTGCAGAAATGCAGCTATTCATTAACTAATTAGTTTAAGTTAGTATATAAGCTATGTACAGGTTAATTTATTTACCTCTATAGGGTTTGCAGATGTAATAAATCTGTAATTATTAATGGGTTAAATAAATAATAAAGAATAAAGAAAAGGTTAGAAAAGAAGAATTAAATTTACAAAAAGATAATGAAAAAATACGCAAACAAGAAGAAGTTTAAAATAAATGGAAATTTTTAAAATTTAGAAACAAAATGATTTAAAATAAGAAATAATCGATAGATACAAAAGTCTTAAAAAATAAAGAAGCTCAGTTGATCAACAGGCAATGCATAGTAATTTTAGATTTTTTAGATTTTTAGAAAAGTTATTTGTTTTATTTAAAAATTTATTAATATTGCATGTGCATATTTATAAAATATGTTAAAGTTTAATTAATAAACAATTACTAATTAAATACTCTAATGTTTACTTAATATTATTGTAATTAAAACTTTATGGTAAGTAAAAACTATTATTTATAAAAGTATTTCCCTAAATTATTAACAGCAGGAATAGGGGCAAAGTTCCGCATTAATACGTTCATTCCATTTATATTCCGCAGGAATATAGAAAGAGACGACGATATCTTCAACGAGTGTACAGAGATAGTTATCTCCATCTAGCGGTGGAGAAAAAAAAAATTTTTTTTGAAGGCCGTGCTCTGGGAAATTCTACCAACCATAGTGGACGAAGAGTATAATAGGCCTACTTTATTCTAAAGTAAAGCATTTAGTTCAGAGAGACCGATATTATATATGTATGTAATATATTTCACATTTCTTAAAACGAATTAAACCTTAATTGAATCATACTAGCACCAAAACATATAAATAGTACAATTGCAGATAGACGTGTGTGAGAGAAAGGAATGTTTCAGGAAATCGACATTTCTTTCCGGTTAAGCATTATTTGAATCAGTTCTTAACAGTCAAACTTTCATTTGTATAATCTTAATAGTTAAGAACTATAAGAGTTTATATCGAAGAAATACAATTTTTATAAGTTAATATTAATTTATAATACCAAATTCACGATTTTTTTATTACAAAGGTTTTCTTTTCCTACGTGTCCATTTCATTGAGTACTTGTAGGTGCATTTTCAGCGCCTCTCCTGCATGATTTTATATTATAGCACATGGAAAAAATAAAATAGATAAAACAAACAAAATTTCGTCCCTAAACGATAATTTAGTAAAATCAACTAAATAAATTCGCTGAAATAGATAAATACAAGCGATGATGTTGTTACTTCGATATGTGATACATTGATACGTAATACAGGTAAATATTTTAATATAAGATTAAAACTTATTCAGATAACTATAATTTTTTAATTACCGTCGGAATAGTTGAGTTCGTCAATTATGTTAACATGCAAATCTTGCGATGAAAAATAGCTGTCATACCTATTGTGATTTGGTATTTGGTTTTTTCCATGTATAGCCTTTGGCATAGGTTGATATAAAATAACCTGAAAAAATCAGATCCCTCACGGGAGGTGATTCCTGGTCACCCTGTGGATCAGCACGCACGAAATATTGTAATTTCGGGGTCGTTTTGAGAGGGCGCGTCCATGAGTGACCGCGAAAACTTAGCTTAAGAGAAAAAGAAAAATCAATATCTCGCGAAAATAGGCGCAACCAATAACTTCTACATCTGCGTCGCGTAAAACAAAATTTGTAGACACCGCTACAATAAAAGTGTGAAAAAGGAAAGAAGGGCGCTGCGTTTTCTCAACTTTGTTTCATTCGCTCGACAAACACCCGAAAAGTACATTATAAAAAAAAATTAATTGTTAGATAAAAAAGAAGAAAAAGGCTTAGATTGTAATATTTCATTCTTACCAATATCCAATACAATAATGTATCCAGATCCACCTACAAAAAAGAGTCACTTTGAACAAAACAACTTAGAGAGCCATTATAACGATTCCAATCAATCTCACACACACTTTCCTTAAACCTGATATAACCATCAATTAATACTCGTATAACCACAGTCTCACAACGACCCTCTATTATTTCGGTTACTTGGCGCCACCCGTCGAGTTTCCTTAATAAAACACTAAAAGTCATTCAACAAAATCAATAACTTCTTTCTCGTACAACTTGTAGCTTCTAAAAAAAAGGATACACTCCGGAGACAACTCTTTTTTGAAAAAGTGAACACGTTTTGGTATAGTAATCAAGCGTAAAAATCATTGGAACATTTTGCATCTTGAAATTAGTAGACACACCCATTCACGTAAAAACAGGATATTTCTCAACTCCCCCCTGCAAGCTCTAATATTACAATTTCTACGCGGTGCTACCAGTTCCGGTCCTCGTTTAATTCTTCTTGTTGTTGATGCTGCTGGGATTAAAACAGTGCCCTCTTACTCCTTCCACGAAACCTAATACGAAATAGTCGCGGAGGTATTTGGAATTAAGCTTGTGAATTATTACCCGCGAAATGCATATTATGAGAATTAAGTTAAATTTTATACTTTAAGAATTTTGCTATCGATCTTCTACTCACCAGTATTACGTGCGTATACATTTTATTGTTCAAATTCAATTTTATGTTTAATTTTTATTCATTAAAAATTAATCAATATTTTGCCCAGATATTTGCATTTATTTCTACTCGCATCCACATATGTGCAATATATAGGGAGAAAGAGAGAGGAGCAAGGAATTGAATTGTTATGTTTACATATGCTACATACGTTGTATTTCAATAATTTTGAATTTCATTTATAAAGTTTGATTTTTTACTGTCGTGTTATATTGAAATTATATTTTTTTTATTTGTTTTTTATTATTTTCAGAACTTTCGTTTGTTTTATTGCGCGTGGGTTGTACATTTGTTATGAAATTTTTTACAATTTTGTTAAATCTGGTGTAAATTATATAAATTTTCATCAACGTTTAGACACTTATATTAGTTGAAAAGTGTAAATGAAAAAGATTAATATAAAACATTTGCGCGTATGTAAAATCCCTATTTATTCAGAAATCGAAATCAAAGAGTTTTTTAATTAGAGGAGCCAGAGAGCAATTTTCATCTAACTGTGGAATAAACTTCTTTACTTAAATATGAATTACATGAGCGTAATACGATGAAAATTACCTTTATACACGAGTAAAAAATTTTAACCTTGCTTTCTATTAATTTAAAAAAAATTTTGTTAATCGAAATAAGCATAAGTAAAATAAAGTATTCCCATATACTTAACTAAAGTAATTTAGCACAATGTGAAGCTTCGAGTGTTGAAAATTAAATTCCTTCTATTATAACGAAGCAGCTGCTTGAAGCGTCTTGAGAGACTTTGGAATATATGTGTGAGAAAAAGCTATGGAAATTCATCACACATGCTTCATAAAATTTATCAAACGTGGGTAGGGACATTACAATCCCACGAACAACTTTATCTCCTCTACAAGATCATTTTAGTTTTATACATCCTGACTGGTAATATTACTATGTATATTCATTTATTGTAAAGAATGTTGTTTATTTTATGCTTGTAACGTGCATTTCAAAATAAATTATTTTAATGTAATTATTTTTTGGAAAACAATTATTTAAAAATTGTATTGTTTACTTAATCAATTAACATTTGCATTTTTAAAATTGATACTTTCGATTATTTAGTTTAAACTTACTTATACAATATTTGTGTTCAGAATATTCATTTAAGAACAATACTTTTTTAAAATTCATTATGTACTGGTAAATACATAACACTTTATCAATACAACTTCTATTTCCATTATTAACATATTGACATTTAAACAACTCACGAAATGTAAATGTGAACTTTTTTTTTCTCAATATAGCGAAATGTATTTTATTTCTATAATTGGTATATGGGAATTTAGATATATATACTTATAATCTTCTTAGACTAATAAAATGGCATTTATGAAAGTTCTTAATAGCTAAAGTTTAGGTAGTAAAGTTACGATATATTTAAACTCTGAAATCTTATTAAATTTTCATATACAAACAGCTAAGATAATTAAGAAGTTAAATGCTATTGAGTGATTGAGGCATAACCATAAATTATACATCCTAAAGTAAATCTATTTAGTAAATAAACACCAGTTTTCTTTAGACAAATCTTTTGTTTGTTCGTTATTTAATAACTCGACAAATTTGATGAAGGATCTACAATTAAATCAAATTAAAATTATTAATTGTTTATTAAGAAATAAATTTATGAATATGCATTACATTCAAATATATTGTAATTATACACCTATTTTGTTTTAAATAACGTTATTGAATGTAGGAGAATAGTGGTATTTCGTTTGATCAAAGCTTCCATTCGATATGGTAGAATTCTCAGATTTTGAGGTTGGTTATACATAAGCAAATCTTAAATTTACATAACGATTCACGTTTGATTAGTTCCTCTCTCTCACTGTATGTCTCTCTCTCTCTCTCTCTCTCTCTGTGCATATATATATATATATATATATATATATATATATATATATATATATATATATGTACACACAAATTTCCCTATTCCTTTATTTTTCTCTGTCAACATTGTAAAATGGGAATATGACTAGTAATTTTTTTATGACAAACAAGGGATTTTAAATTTTGAAAAGTTTGAGACACCGTACGGTAAGTATGATCAGTGAAAACAAAATTGTTAAAGTTCGACGTGTCTAATTTTCCTTTTTGTTTCCAGTAATTTAGAAAAACTATGAATAAATCTTAAAAAAAGTTTCCTCGGAGAAATCTCTTAAAAATGGTAGGAATGGAAGATAAAAAAAGTTTTATACAGAAGGAAAAGCTACTCGGTAAGTTTATCGTAAAAGTGTAAAATTACTTTATGGATATCAACATACTTTTAATTGCATTACACACCTAAACAGAATTAAAATAATAATGAACTATATTTCTAAGTTGTAATAGGTAAAAAAAATTTATTTAACTTTACAGCATCGAATTGTAACTCTGGATATTATTTTGAATAACGAAGTAACTCCATATTGATAATATTTTAAAAACAATTATCGCATTTTTTTTTCTTCGACTAAAAAGTAATGATGATTAGTAATACGTGAATTGCAATTAAACAATGTAAAAGTTACGTTGGTACTTTTCATTCCATTAAACTAGCAATATTAAGAAAATTACCTCTAATAGACCATTTTCACTAAACGCAGTGCCAAAGGAAAAGTCGATAGCAAAGTCTTTGTAACAATTTTACACTTACATAAGGTTATTCCTGAAATAGAACGATTCTAGTAGATAAGGATAAATCACAAAACTAGACGTAGTAAAAAAAGCATATATTATTTAAAAAAAAAGGAGTTATTATTATCAATTTGAACCAGCAATGAATTACGTCGGAACAAATATAAAGTAATGACGAATTAAAAAAAGGATTCGCCGGTCTGTAAGAGATGCAATTTGTATACATTACACATGGTGATGAAAAAGAGAATTATTTACGTAATTGATGCCATCAATTTTTCCCTAATTCCAAATGCATTAGTGCACGTAAGAAAAAAAATGACATATTATTCTGAGGTACGCGTATATACCTATATGTATATACGTATATACACACTTAAACCATGTATTACTCCGACTATAAAGAGACGAAGGTTCCATCAATTGGATGTAGTGCTGTGTACTACATTACGCGTAATCTAATTAACCACTCAGTTGTAAAAAGGTGCGAGTAGACCATCCCTACATAATATATGCTTCATTATCCATTGAGAAAGAAAAAAAAAAGGAGAAAATGCTAGCATCCACCCCCATGAAATTCCTCGTTGCGCTAATAAAATTCCACGCGAGGTTACATTAGCACGAGGTCTTTTTGAAAACCAGACGGGTATATATAACTCACGTAGAATTTATATACGTGTCGCGCATTATCCATTCCATATATGTATTCTATACCGTAGAATCGAAAGCCGGAAGTGTATATAGGATGGTGAATTTTGCGGATGTTGCGACGCGACATATATAAATCCGATTTGAACCGCAGTTTTATGGAGAGAAGATGCTATACTACTTCTCGCATTGACTTAATATTTTATTGCTCCTCTCTCCCTCTCTCTCTTTCTCACTCGCTCCATCCCTCTTTCATTGGATGTGTGGGGATGAGCTTGCCCGTTCTATTCAGACCGCGTTCGTATGCCTCTTTCTTTGCCTTATATAGCTCCTTTTCTTGTAGCTTTATTGTCGACGCGCTTGCATGCCCGATTTACGAGTGCACCTGCGAAAAGGATCTATTCGTCTTTTCTTGCCGTTAGAGGATTATCGTTTCCTTTTCCTATATATATGTCTATGTATACGCTACACCAACAAAAATAACTTCGGTTCTGCCGATCGTATGTAGGTGTTAAATTAAATTTTGAAAATTGATTTTTTTTAGCTAGTTTCGTTTATTTGCGCAGTATTCCTTGGTATCTGAGGTTTTATCGAATTTTTTTTATACACGAATGTGTAGCTTTATAGTTTTTCAATATTGTTCTAATAAAGTTTTGTTTCTTTCGAATAAGTTGCATATCAATTAATATTATCCCTTCGATTTTTATTATTTCGCGGTTATTCGCGTAACCCATAAAATTCCAATAAATCTCTTTGATTAAAACGTAAATTTTTTTTTTAAATTTCATCAACTCCGAAATAGGTAAATGCAAATTCTTAATTAAGAAGAGGTGTTAGGGGAATGTGTGCACTTTTTTTTATTTAATTAACGTTTAGTATAGAGATATACGTATACACATGCATAATAAAACGTCTGTTAATTTATACTACTTTCTCGCACAATTTTTGGTCATCCGTCTCTTCACTTAATTGAAGGTATTATAAAATAATAATTATAAATTGTCTAGATTAACGCGGGAAGTTTATTTAATTTAATCGCAAATGTATATAAGCGAAAAGCGAATTTTGTAATCAATTATTTATGAATATTCATTAGTCTACTTGGGTGTTGAAAAAAATGTTTGTCGTCTAGTCAATTAGAGCGTAAAAATTATATGCTAATGCTTGAATATATAGACGCGCCGAAAGAAATAAAGATGCTTGACATGCAAATTCCGCAATATATTTACGGACGAACCATTTTTTTTTCTTTTTTACAATTATATTAGCGTTTGTCTTGACGTTTTAGAAAAATTCTATTATTTAGTAGATGAACACGTGTATACTTGTCGTGAAACAAGTCGATCCAAATTCAGTGTATGTGCTCATACGGTGGTTGCATAATAAACATATATATAGAGGTGCACATTCTGCTCCCAACGTAAGACGGGATGCTCCTTTATCAGGTAGTGTATGGTTCCGCGTTATATAAAAGCACTAGAGCAAATGCTTGGATGTGTACACGTATAATATCTACTTACGAGGAAAATGTCAGAACCTACGATTAAGAGAAGAGCTTTTGTCGGTAAGACACCTTTACTGTGGTTAATCATTGTAAACGCGAAATTGATCGTAAATATACGTGTTTACGATACAACCATTTTGTTTATAAAAATTAATTTATCGGTGCGTTCCTTAATGCACGTCATGGCGTTTATTAAAGTTTAATGTTTGTCCAATCTATGTGAACAACGATAATTCATTAGAATTAACAAGTTTACATTTGCAATTTATTTTAAAGTTTTCTAATGAAATATCCAAGCGAAACGTGTCCGGTTTACTTACCAGATACTTTTAATTCCCTACAATTGTTTAAATTATTTTTTATTTTCACCGAGGTCAGTAAATATTTATAGTACCAAATTAGAAAAAAAACATTTATCTACTAATCTAGACGGATTAATAAAGTGCGCTAAATGTTTTTGTTTAATAGTTGTTACACGCATTAGAATAGTTTTATTTATTTTTGTTAATATTGCTATTTTTACTTTCATTAATAAGAATTTATATTACATATTAAATTAAAATATATTAACGTACTGTAATTTACATTAATTACGTTTAATATTAACTTTGATAAAAAATAACATTTAGAAAAAACAATTTTGGTTACAAGTTTTAGATTTCGATGTGACAAATATTAGTCGCAAATGGCGGCTAGTTTGATTTAGAATGATACAACAAGCTTATAACACTATATTTTGTATTTGCAGTTCTACGTATTCAAATTATATTCGAGAAAATCATACATAATCAATAATTATAAGTTCTTTTCAAATAATGTATTAAGCATTCAGTAATAAGTCTATTTTGAAGGTGTTTATGGTCGTTTTTCCGAATCAATCAAACTTAAATTAAACCGCATAACATCTTGCTGGCGTGACAGTACATCATGCGATAGGCGTCTAAGGTAAGATTTCCAGTTCCTTACTGAGGAGTTATAATTTTTATTTAATGAGGACCTGCTCTGGGAAATTTCACTAAATATAATGGACGAAGAGCAGATAGCGCTTCATTTAATTTAAGTTTGATTGATTCGGAAAAACGATCGCAAATGCCTTGAAAATTCTAAGTTCTGTTTTTTAAGGAGACCTATATAAATGTAATAAGTATCTTTATTGCTCGGTCGGTAGCCCACATCCTTAAGCTTGTAGCGTAAAATAAAAATATAAAAGTTGTTAATTGTTTATAATTAGTACGATTAGTAATTGTATAAAATTCGTAATAAAAAATTGTAGTAGAATAATAAATTTTGTAGCTAATAATTTGTTTAACTATTATGTGATAATGTACGGTTGTACGGCGCTGGATCCGGAAAATTAGATGATTTTTTAGAAACTGAAAAATCTACGTATTTGAAAGTACCGAGCCGTGCAAGAAAAACTATGTCGATAAATTTTCGAAAGAAGGTTCGATTGTGTATTCTTCGTGGTAAATAATTGTGACTATTTTCAATAGCTGATTGTTACAGGCTAAAAAATGTTAAGGATGACATTGTATAAATTATTCAATTGTCAATAGAACTTTAAGTTCAAAATTAATGATATGGCCAAGAGTGCATATGTTGCGAAGGAGAAATGAGGCAAAGACGAGATGATAGTAGAACCTCCTAATAAAAATGAATGCGCGAGTTAAGAGTGGGTTTTATAGTGTTCCAATCTCCTTAACATATAGGTACATCGATTTTGTACTTATTAAAATAGTCATTAAAATTACAAGTTTGAATAGAAATTTTTTGTTAATCCATTAAAATCCCAGTTACTTTATATTACAATAGTATAATAATTAACAAATAATATAATTGTTACCATAATTTTAATCTTAAATAACCAGATATAATTTATTTTTAATAAGCAGATATAATTAATTTTGCAAGTCGTGTAATGGTTTTATTAATTTTTCAGAATGTTAGATATCGAAATGTGTACAGTACATACAAAGGATTGTTCAAAATTACTTCAAACCGTGGTTTCGTATTCAAACAAGTATAAGTTAGGTAATTTCGTATCTTGTGCAATTTCAACACGATGAAAATTTTAAAAATTTTCAATTACTTTTGGGTTTGTAATCGCAAAATATTTAAACGTTCCGCAATTAAAAATAAATAACTCGTGTGAATTAATTTATTTAGAAATAAATTTATTACGAGAAAAATTTATATTATTTAAACTTTATCCTATATGTACAAAGAAATATCAAGAATACTTAACCTTTTAAAATTACAAATATTTTAATAAGATTCATAATAAGATACATTACTGTATATACTCGAATATTTCTAAAGAATAATTGTTCGAAATTATATGAAATGAAATATTACTATTTTTACAGAATGTATGTGTGAAGACAAATGAATTTTGTTTGTTTTTTCAACAAATGCAAGTTTTAATCTATATCCAATTATACTCAAAGTAGAATTTCATTATACACCCTCTGAATAAAGTACCGAAACAAAATTTCAAATTCTATTGTAACAATTGCTGTTGTGTGTAACTAATAAAATCCAATAATCCTTTCTCTCTAACCAAAATCCAAAAATCCACTCGAATATTAAAGGTAGGAGTAACCACAATGCGGTCGCGTCCCCAAAGGCTATACGCAGCAAAAAGGAAAACTCGAGAGTAAGACGGAACATAGAAAACGTTGCGGAGGGTCGTAAAAAAACAGGCCGCGGGAACTTTCGGGGTGGAGTATTTAGCGTCTTGTGGGCGAAAAGATATATATATATATATATATAGAAAAAAAAGGCGAAAAACTCGGGGCAGGATATTTACGAGGTAGCATTTTTTCTTCTTGCGACGGCTTTAATCGAACGTTTCGATTCTCCATGCTATTTCGTAAATTAGAAATCCTCTCGCGGCCCCGAACACGAGAATCGAATCTGCGGAATCGCGTGAAATTGATTTTTCCATGCCGGCGCCACTTTTGCCGGCTTGATTTCGAGTAACGCTCGATCTCCAAGAGTTTTATTCACGATATCCAGCCAATTTTCTTTCGGACGTTTATCTTATTCTTTCTCTCCCTATGTATACATACGTATATACATATATACATAGACTGGGCTATCTTGCGAGTCTTGGCAGCCGGTTTTCGGACGCCGAAAGGATACATATTTTATTCGATTATCGCACGCGAAAGTTTCACTTGCGCGCTTCGATCACTAAGGAAAGTACTTGGGCGTGGTTTATCCTTCAACTCTATTAGACTACGTTAACGTTACTTATTTTTTTTTCTTTTTTTTTTGCAACGTTTATTATTATAATCACATTTGTTCATACACTAAAAGTTCTATACTAATGAACGAATGTGTACGATGAGCAATATAATAATCGTTTAACGTAATGTGGAACAGTTTAGTGTAAATCAAAGTGATAATATACTTTTATATAGTCAATTAAAATAGCTTTGAAAGTTTTTAATACGATTAGTGGACACGGAATGCCATAATTGCAAACGTTGTAATTACGTAATAATTAAAAAAAATTTATTTCAGTCGTTATGAACATTTTTATATACAAGAAAGATTAACTCGTAAAATTATAATTGGTAATATAACTTTTCCATTAGTGATTAATAATAGGATTTTATACTATAACATTTACTTTTACTGTATCTGACACTGATAAAAATTAAAATTATATTTTTTTGTTACTTAATTATGTTTATTAGGTATATATTTTTTAAACGAATATATGCATAATCCACATTAAGAAACATTTCTCGTTTGATTTAAAAAAATTGTGTTTCGCTATCATGTATGATTCGCGTATACCTTATTAAATTTTTGTCATTCAATCGATATTTGAACTACGTATAGATATATATTCAATTGCTTTCACTGAAAATGTTTCTTTGGTACCATTTCTTCAATTTCAATATTCTCCTCGTTACAATTTCATAAACATTGTTACAACTTACTTTTACGTATTACGTCGGCATCACTACGCGAGAAGCTAAAGTATAAATTTATAATAAGCGAAAAGTAATTAAATTTTAAATTAATACAATGAAATGTCCATTCCTAAACTGTTTTGTAATTTTCTTTTTTCAAATTATAATTTTACAACTTTGAAGCGTTTATTTTCGAGAAAAGATCTCTTAGAAAAAAAGCATATCAACTGCACATGAAAGGTAGAAAGCAAATTTCTCTATCCAGATGTTACGAGCATAACAAAAGAACGTCTTTTTTACCCTTTTAAATATACTGCACAAACTTATAGGAAACGAAAGAAACTTTTTTAATCAAAAATTCAAAAATATTTTTCTCTCTTTATATCCTTAAGGTATTAATTTTTATTATTTTCAGATTAACTGACATTGCAACGGCATTCGTCCTTAAAATAATATAATCGATATTTAATAAATTAAGAAGTGAAATAATCTATTCATCATAATTTATTTTATGCAATATGTCTCGTTAAATAAAATAAATGTTTATAATTTTAAGGTAAAACATAAGTAACATTTTCCAACTATTTATCTAATAACTGAAACTACAATTAAATGAATTTTTCTTATCAATACGAGGTATAACTCAGCATTTTTAATATAACCGGTACGTTATTATTTCGCATTATTGCGTTAAATGACATTGTTATTAAAGGATTCTTAAGAGCGGAAAATATAGAAATTTCTTTCTCTAAAATATACTCGATTTTCCATTGAAAATTTAATTAAGAAAAACGAAAAGTTACAGTGAAAATTGTTCGCGTTTAAAGTAAAAAGGAAAACGAACAAGTGACGACGGCATTCATTGTAAGTTAAACCGAACGTATTTTTTGCGACTGTCTGCAACAATTGAATTTCCCGTTGATAGTAAAACCCCTACACAGTACACCACGCGAATGTTCTCTTCTTTTCTAAGAGAACCATGTATATACGTTAATCTTACTTAATTCCCGTGTTACTTCTACTAGTATTACTAGTCATAATATATATTACAGTTTTTCCAACGACTTTTTTCATTATAATAAATTCGCCTTTTAAAACTTTCTTTGCTCCAATGACAATTATAATGATTACGATAAATATCGTAAAGAAAGTTTGTTAATATTGCGATTGCTAAAGTTTCCTATATCTTATTTTTTTTAATAGAGTAATAAACATTTGATATTTTTTTGAAAGATAAAATAATTTATAATATAATCGTTTTAGATGTAACATACAAATTTTTTAAAATTATTTTTTTTTCATAATATGTAATATATGTTATTTTTAAACGTTAGAACATAAAAAGTCCACAACGTTTTTTGAATGTACTTTTTAATACGTGAAAATAACACTCCGATGAATAAACAAATAGAAATACATCTATAATTGAAGCAAATATGGGAAACCTGCAATTATTTTTTCCTTTGACTGCAATTGTCACGTCAAGCAAATTATTACTTTCAGTCAGATAACTAATTGTATTCTGAAATTTAATAAATTTCATGGATTATTTAGTCAACGCGTGGATTGTGTAATAAAAATTTTGAAAGGACATTTTCAATTAATCCTTGAATAAAAAATAAAAGAGAAGTTTTTTTCCTATATAGGTCACGTCTCTTTTTCCGTGATAAAAGCCACAAAGTACAGGGTTAACCGTTGTAGGGTCGCAAAACACTGGTCCTACGATGTCCCTTTAATACGAGAGAGCACATGAAAGTTCACGTGTATTGCTTGATGTGACTCTCAAACATATAGCCTATACTCTCTTAAATTCGATACTTGAAACAGACATTCGAGATCACTCGCAATTCACTTCTATGCAAAATCTAAGCAACTTTGTTTTGTGTGCAGACGAATCACCCAAAGAAAAACAATGACGTACGCCTAGTCGTTTCGTTTGATCATTGTTAGAAATGAGGTTGACTCGTTTCGAATATTCTCTAAGCATACAGTGTTTTTAAACTTGAATACAATGTGTACGAGCGTCAAAGGTACTTTTCAACTGTTTTCAGAATTGACCCTTCGATTTATTTATCGATTTGTAAGACTATTAAATGTAAGAAGTAGTTAACATATCATACTATATTTTAATACTTTACACAAAAATTTTTACATCTACTTGCAAATAATCTAAAAAAAAATAAATTTTTATTACCTCGAACTTTAATAGTTTATTCGTGCACTATAAAAACTCTGACGTGTTCAGTACATACTGTAATTACCGAGGGACTAAAAACTGACGAACGTCGAACGAGCAAAACATCGAGTAGAATCTTATCAGGTTTTACCCTTTTTAATACACGTATACATAAATGATCTTAGCAACGAGAAATTTAGATTATTATCGTCGTTCCCTTTGATCGCAAATAACAAAAAAATGAAAACATTGGGAAGGAGGAAGAAGAAATTGTATTCAAACCACATCGCACGTATTAATCATTTAAAATGTATATGAATGGTAGAAAACGTGGTAAATCAATTGTTAAAAATGTAAATGACATGCCTCGCGTTTTTATCACGTCTGCATCGAGATCTAACGTGATAAAGACCGTAACGTTTGCATGTGGTGATCAACCGTACCGAAAATTACTGGGTGTACACATACGTACATATATATCTAGTCGAACATTTTTTTTCCTTGCATTGTAACTTTTGGCTTTGTTTCTTTCTAGCCCGGGTGAATCGTTAGCGAAGTGATTTACACGCTCAAGATGAAGAAAGATGTTCGTCTTTTTAAAAGGCATTATTTACAGACTGGTTAACTTTCAAGTCGTTAACGTGCGATTAATGCAACTGACATTCACGTGGGATGTGTTCATGAAAGCTTATAGATTTTTATCCAATCTCTTTTCCCGCTTCCTCCACTCCCCCCTATTACAGAATTATTTTCCGGTCGTTACGGATGAGATGTTGCATGGGTGACGATTTAAAAATAGGGGTCCAATTCCAAAACTGTGGTTGCCAAAAAAAATGCATTTTAAAGAGAATGTACAAGAATCGACAGCTCGATGAATTACAATCTTCGTCGGATTAAAGGAGATAGAGTTGAGTTTTTGTATTCACTGGTTTATAAATCTTAATTTTATAATTATGCGAATCGAGCTACATTATATATATTTATGATTACAGAACAAAACGTATTTACCAATCTATGTCAATCAATCCAATCTATGACAAACGGTGATATATTTAGCTTAAATAATTGTAATTCAATTATTTATTATAATACAATTCAGTTATAGTTAATTCCTTAATACACTGTTATATATTATATATTATCGTTCTGAATAATAATGGAACGTAGGTTGATTAATACTGCTAAACGTTGAAAAATTATTGTTTGAGATTACGTTCTTATCTACATTAATTAATGAATTAATGATTTAATAAAGTAATGTTAGAACGTTAAAGTATTTAAAATTTTTAATACATATTCACAAATGATGGCATGCATGCAATTTACTAATATATCATCACACTTATTCTTTATAATACTCGCAATAAATTTCGAATGAAATGAAAAAAAAGTGTATATGTACCTACATGTAAGTGCTTTTATTACTATTTTACGTACACCGATATTGTAATAAAAATATTTTAATATTTAATCAATTACTGTAATGACTACTGTACTGATTGAAATATACATTTTTTAAATCGATAGAATATTCTATCATAAAAAATGAAGAAACTTGAATAACGCAAATCGACAAAAATGTATTTTATAAATAAAATAGCAACAATTTATGAAGCAAAGCAATACAATATATGTATATATTTTTCAAACGTAAAAAAGATTAAATAGAATTTTGTAATAAACTGTTATAAATTTTACATCTTTGAAGTACGTTAAAAATTACAGTAGAAACATTTTGATTTAACTTGAATAATAGGCCATTGTCTTGAATGTTTAAATTTTTAAGAAGATCTTTTCGTTCCGATACAATGGAAAGATTTGGTTAAAATACGGTAAAATTATGCTACTTCAAGCAAACAAGTTTATCTACCTATATACTTACGAGTGGAAATAGCGGACTTTAGTCAGACGTATATAAAATGGATAACGAGATATACCGTAATGATATATTTTATCAAATTACGTATGACTTTGTAATAATACATTTTAAGTATTACGCTTACAATTATAATAAAAATTTTTAATTACGATCAAAATTATGTAACAAGAAAATTTAATCTATATACGTCAAAAAATTGTATATATGTATATATTAATGAAATACGATAATACTATCGATAACACAATAGGTACAACCGGCAATAGCATTTATCGAGAGTACGTCATACAGAAGCTTATATACGAAAAGTCATAATTTCGTGATAAACATAGGATATACCCATATGCCGTGAGTAAGTGACAGAAATTGGAAACCCCCTTATCTCATATATATTGTTGGTAGCTTTGTTATTATCATATTCCATATATATGTGTATCGTATAGTGGCCATAATCATATAGAACGATCTATACATACCGTTCAAAGCTGGTATACCGTTGATCCTCAGTGATTAAAGCCTCGTGTGATGATAATGAATGATTGCGTTGCGCAGCATCGCCTCTTAAATCTCAGTGTCGGTGCGGGCTCATAATTGATTTCATTCCTTCTGATTAATAGCTGGATCAGTTACCGAAAAGATGTTCCTACGTAAACACCTGCGTACTTATATCCTATACCTCCACGCTCTTTCAATTTCTCTTTTCTCTTTTTTTTTCGTGTTATTTTACTATGTGCAAAGGTACACATACCTCTTGTATTTTTTAAAAATCGATTCACTATAATAATAACACGTATAAGGTAGTTAAATTCGAAAAAGGTGCGTGTTTTTATGTAATTTGTAAAACTTGCGTGTATATAGATCAATGTGTGGGATAATAGTAAGTGATGATTTTAATGAATCGATTAACTCGTTTTACAATTGTATTTTATATATATACTGCTTACGAATTTTATCGTGTTTGTGAAATATAGATCGTTTTAGGTAACGAACGAATATAATAACTTGTTTGAATTGCGTTTTCTAGCTCGAAGCGAAAGAAATAATGTTTTCGTAATAAAAAGTACATCACTTATTTAATTTTATAATATACTAAACGTATGTAATAAAAAAATAATTTTTTTAATATTAAATAATGTGACTGAAACGTTTTTAAATAGCTGTAAACTAAATTAATGGTCTAAATGCAACTTTTTAAGGCATAAATTAAGATTCACTAAATTAATGAGCCACGAATAATTAATAACACTCTTAAAAGAAAAATATTAAATTTATTAATACGATCTAGTTAATACTTGTAAGAAAGTGAGAAAGTACATGTATACAATGGACAACAAGTAGTAATAAATGAGTAAACACAAATATTATATTTATAACAACTTTTATACAAAGCATTTTTATTTGTTTATAACAGCATTAAGTAAATAAAAAATATATTTCTATAACGAAACGACCTGCAAGGTCCGTATAGTACAAAAAAAGGAACAAAAAAACAATTCAAAGATAAGTACATTAAAAGATAATACGTCAACATTTGCAATTGAAACCAAAGCTACGTAATCCCAAATAAATAATTAAAACATAAATGAAAAAAAAGTCATCGAGTAATAGTATTTAGAAATAAATTTATTACAGTCCATCTCATATATAAAAAAAGGATCAAACATTTCGTAATCTTTGACACTATAAGTAATCCAATCCTCGTAGTAAGCGTCCTTTGCTTCGATGCACAAAATGTCCACATATGCCAATAACATATAATCAGGACGAGTTCACAGCGATTTATATATATGTATATATATAGGTCAATGAATCAAAGGAATTACCCACCGAGTGTTGCAACTTTTCATAACTCAACCGACACTTCACTTGCGCAAAAAAAACACCACGTCCAAGGTAAGTCCTGAGTTCTGCCTACGCTTACGAATATTTCACGTCTCGATGATCCCGACGTGTGCGTTCGTCGTTTTATCCTGCGCCTCAGGAGACTCGGCAACTGAAAGAAGAGCAAACGGTATATTTGTACGGCACATTCGTTATGTACCTATACGTATTTTTTTTCTCTTTCTACATTATACTTTGCCCTTTTTTTTGCTCGGGCGGAATTGATGGGTTTTTCTCTTTACCCTGCTCTTCCTTTTTTTGTCTTCTTACGTTTATATATATATATCAGGGGATTTTGGAATGAATTACGCGGGGTAGTCTTTGATGTTGGAGGATGTCTTTTTATTTATTTACTTCAAATTTTTGGGTGTTATATGTCCTCTTTTTGCACGCAGAAAAGTTTTGTATTTTAAACAAGGATTATTGGAAAGTTTTATTTATTCATATGTGCTAATAATAGTTGTCAGTAAATCATTATAATGTTCACTATTTTTAAATTTGATCACATTACCTTTCAATTGAACTGTCATTGAGTGGTATATTTATTTTATATATTGCAATAAGAATGTATTTTATTTAAATTACATATATTTCCTAAAAATGTATATTTATGTGTATATATATTCATATATTTCTCATACACACATATACAGGACCAAAAGAAAACTTTCAAGTTCGTTAGATTTTCTGAACGAAGCCAAATACGGCACTATGGAAAAACGTTTGATTCGCGCAAAATTATTCAAAAAATGCATATAGTACAATATTTACATTTACACGTACACGTAATCCACGTCTATAAAATCAAGTTCCCGCAAAAATCAACCGAGAAAAAAAATGTCTACGAATTTATGTGTACTTCCACAAAATGTAGAAACGACTAAAGTATATATATTTCCGGGTCGTCAATTTCGGTATATAAATTTTTTTGCTTAACCATTTAATTTTCTCCTACCGACATCATGGATTATCCAATAACGCGAGAGAAAAAGTTGCAGGTTACTCGAAATCTTCGTTATGAATTTAAAAATCTTGGAATTAATAATTAACGTGACAATTTTCGAATTTATTAAAATTAAGATGAAGTAGCTAAGTCTTGGATTCGTTGTACATTATCTCTTAAATGTTTGATTACCTCGGGTAACCTGTGGGGCAGAGAATATCTACCAAGCACGTATATATATAGCTATAGATATATATATATATAGGTGAGATATCGTGACCAGTTAGCGGTAAGGTTGTATAGTATGGACAAGAGAGAAGAAGAGGAGGAAAGGAAGGATGACCCACGCACGTGCAGATTCGTGGTCGGTTGTCATCAACGCGATGGAGTCTCCGGAAAATCTGCTTGTTTTCAACGGACGCGTATTAGCTTTTATGGGGTGCACGTGGATCGGGATCTATGATATGCTTTCCTCCCGTATATATACCTAAGCTTTATATACGTGAGATGTGTGGAAATTGGCGATTAGCCAACCGACCGAATGTTAAGTTACCGCGATCGTGTTTTGTCCGAATAGCCCTTTGATATTTAAATATCTGTATAAAATTTCATTAATATTCTACCCTGATAAAATATTTCGATTATCTTATTCGAGTTATTCCTATAAATTATTTCAAAATTATATATACATATTAGGAATATTTTTAATCGTCTTTTAATTCATTCGTGTCCTGCTGAATTGTTGTATGTATTAAAATTTCATTATGTTCAATCGCTTTATTAGATATTAAGGCGGGACCAATAATATTAGTAATAATAATATATTATTATTATCTCTATAATTATAATATTATAATTGAACGACCATTCCAATACAACGCTACGATATAATAAGAATTGCTTTTAATGATGTTTATTATTATTGCATTTAGAAGAATTTATATCATATATTAACATAAGTTGTAATTTAGAGTAACTTTTTTTTTATTCGTTTTTATAGTTAACCTAAAAATTTTATACACGTTTTCTATGGTATTACGTCAAACACGGTTATTGCAGATGTCTGTGTTTTAAAATATCTATTTTCCACAAATTATATATACGTATATATATAAGGATCGAAAATAGGTAAAAAGAAAAAAATATAAGTAAAGGAACGATGAATGGGAGTTTTCTTCGGTACACTTTCCTACAGTATCAACTTTATTTTCTTTTTTTACTGTGAAGGCAATAGATATTTTAACCACAGCAGGTCCTAAATTAAAGGCAACTTATTCGATTACTTTTTCGAACATTTTCAACTATAAATATTTGTAAAATATTGAAAAAGTTGAACAATTGTTTTAAATTGTATAAAAGAAAGTTTCGGATATAAGAGTTGTTATTTTAACACATTTATTTATATAAAATTTTATTTATAATTTTCGAAATTATATAGAAAGGGACTAAACTGCTTGATCAAAGTATTAAATGATAGATGAATTAACAGTACCGTTTAATAGATAAGTTGAGACATATTTCATATTATAAAATGAAAAGATGATATTTTTTTATATTTATGTTTTGTACATCACTCATTCTTCTTAAAAAGAATATTGACATATAATAAAAAAGATTCGAGTGCTCTCAGCTTAGACGATGGAACTTTTTTTTCTCACACCGTTCAATATCTAAATTATGAAAAAGCATAATAAGCAAAAGTTGGCTAGAAACATATAAAAAAAAATTAAATAGAGAGAAAACACATATATAGGATTAAACCCTACTAGATATACAGTCCTTTTATAATTGTTCGATGCAATCTTTATTATTTCGAACATATAATTTAATTTATCAAATAATTGGATCCAGGATTACATGGTAATAAATGTACTTATGTAATTACACTCAAAATATATAACTCACTCAAGTGAAAGCAGTAAAACCCAACCTTCATTTTAACAGTTTGCAATTACAAAAATAGCTATAGTTTTTAAATTATTAACCCAGTGTATAACGATAATAGCAAGGCACACGAACGTTAACATTGACCTATATCATTTTCACAATTACTATTATGTAGCAAATGATCGACTGTTACTGTTGATTATACAACACCCTCAAATTAAAATAGATAAGAACCAAATGGAAGCTCGCATGAAAGAAATTGATGTATATACGCATGGACATATATATATATATATACGTACGTAACTCTCATTACCATCGAAATTCGTCATTAACAAATGAAATCAGATGAATGGTATTGTTTAGCTGACTCGAGTGGTTATGTGAACTCTCGTCTACTATCCGTTAACACATGACTGAATTACCCCGAAACGCGACGGAGAAATTGCGTGATTGCTATGTTGGCGCCCAAGTGAAAATCTTTTTGCGAGGGATTCGCAAGCATGAATTTGCAAATCACGTCGGGATCAACGAAGAAGTGAGAGTGAGAGAAAAAATTTTTCCACTTTTACACTTGTTATATATAAGTGAAACCTATGTGATTAATGACGGTTTTATTGAGTTTCGAAATCCGTTATTTATTCAAAAATTTAGAGAGAAAAGGAGAGCGACAAGAGTATTGAATACTATATATATCTGCATATAATACACAAATATTTATTGATAGAATAAGTGTTACCAAATTCCTGCTAATCCTGAAATGTACACTTGATATGTAGGTCAAGGGTATTTTATTTACATTTTCTCTCTTCTCGGGATTAAATTCTTTTTTAATATAGTTATACGTATTTAGTAGAATTGCTCTATAGGGTGTACCAAATGATTTGGCAAAAAAGTGAGAAATACTTCTATCGTTAAATTTATGTTGTAGGAACCGGTCAGTCGGTATAGCCTGTCTTCAATTATTTTAATCGCAAAAATTTATCAAATTTCGCCACGATATATTTTAGCCTAAAATAACCCACATGTTATAGTTCGACACTAACGGAAATTAAAGTGATGACTATGTAAATTACGATCTGCCCATATATTCGTAATTCTAATTTGTACATTATTTTATTTTATATATATATATGACTATATATGACTATGCATTATAACTGTGCATTCATTATAACCTCTATACACTTGGTCATTTCGCATGCGTGCACATTACATTTTTATTTAGATTAGTTCACTAATATAATTAAGATTAATTTCTCTTTCGTATATACATATATACATATAGGATTCTATAGACCACTACTACGCTTGATACCTTTAATAATAATCTTTGCATTGAATTGCTCTGTCTTTGTCGTTTATCCTTTGTGTTATTAACTTAATACAAGTAATTATAGTGAAACAATAGTTGCTTTCCTGCATCTACGAAAACTTTGCTATATCCACATGTACGTATATATGTACCCGTTATTCTCTAAAATGCATTAATGTGAATGGTAGCATTTATATAGAAACAACTTAAGGTCACTCCGGAACTGAATACACGTAAATGTTTACTAGAGTACGTGTATATGAAATTATGGAAAAAGTTATTTTGCGAAGAATCGTATACTGATGTTTACGCAGCTAAACAATATAGATTTTTCAATATGAAAAAGTCGGTAATGAAGGACACACATTATATATTTAATAAAATAATTTAATTATATAAATCTTCTCGTTAAAAATTAGCAATTTTTCGTTAAGATGAGCAACGTCATTATAAATTATAATATTTTAATTAATTTTAATTTTTAATTAATGCTCGAAAAGTGTACATATACCTTGTGACAAGAAAAAAAAACATGTAAAAAATTATTCAAATCATAAGCTTATTTCATTTGACGCACTCACATTTTCGCGTGAGTATTAAATTAGTAACGAAAATGTTTTCACACTAACGGACATGGTACATATAGCATCCAGAGTAACAATAGATAATTTCAATTAAGTATCAAGTTAAACAATGTAAAGCATACGTTGCTCATCGGACTACAATCAACGCCGGTAACAATTTTTTCGTCCTTTTTTTTACCGTTTTTTTATTCTACAAAACATATTCATTCGCAATGGCAAATAAAGTCAGTGGACATATGAGAATATCAAAAAATTCAATTTTTTTTCTTACTTTAATTTACATATATCTCGTTTTTCTGATCATCTTTGCAAACATCGAACGTAATATTATAAAATATACTCAATTGTCAAAGAGGTTCAATTTCCATTATCAGAGATTCCATATACAATTTTTGCTTTGTCATCGTCTGGAATTCTTATGTACCTTATGTGACCAGGAGAAGATCCTCTACTTCAAGTTCAACAGCTGAAATACCTACATTCTTGGTGAATACGAAATTATCTAAAAATTTATGGCATCCTCTTTGAGCAGGCATTGTAATTGCTACAAAGAGATGCTGATTGAAAAAAGGAAACCATAATCAAATTCATTGGAGTTATAAAGCAAAGAATGAAGTTAATTACGTTTCAAGATTTATATTTAAACAACGTATTACTAAACTAGGATTAATAACAAAATTTTTAAAACTTTGTTTAATTAATTAAAATATGAATAACTAAGCGGATGTGTACGCGTGTCGGTATGTTTGCGCGCGCACGCGCGTGTTTCTGTCTGTGTGGGGTAACATATTTGACTTCAGCTTTTAAAAGTGTGTAATATTTAAAGCTTGTGTAAGGTATCCTAAGTAATTAAAATTAATTAAACGAAAATCCTTAAATAATTAAATTAAGCTCCTTTTCCTTTTAAAAATCATACTTTTAAAGACTTCTTTACATAATTAAAAAAAATGGTCTTCAATTGTAATTTAACGCCACTTATTATTATCATTAAATGTTAATCTCGCTATTATTGTTAATATGTACGAAATTTGTTTATAGTAACGAAACAAACTTGAGGTACTTAGAGTGTCAATGAAAAAGTTGTTTGTCAAATTGAAAATTGTCTTAAAATGTATGCATATAAAACAGACGGTTAGAACGTGTTTACGGATAGTTTTCCTGTAGGAATGATAATGCTCGTATGAATTCCTCGAGTTTTTGCTCGTCGAGCGCGGGACAGTTAAATCGAGATAACGCGAGCAAAATCGAAGATTAAACGTAGTTTGGATTACTACGTTTCCGGTGTCGTACACTCGTGAATTATCGTTGCATGGTTTATGTAGACATTTCAGTTCAAGTGCAATGCATGCACACACACGCTCGCGTAAACGTTTAATTTGTATCCTTCAGTTTAAGATCAAACGAAGCTAAAGTACAAGTTTAATTTGCTTGCAAGTGCACTCGTATATATATATAGATACATAGGTGAATGTATAGCTATACAAATAGCAAGGGTTGAAGTATGTTTGTCGCGCGAGATAACTAAATAATACTGTTGGAGGGTAACGTGAGACAGTACCGCTTTGTCGCTTCCGAGTTTTATGTTTCCGAGCGTAAAATTACTGCCGGACCGTAAAAAGTGAATCCTATATCAGTGGGCTTGATTCTTATGTTTACACT
This sequence comes from Theocolax elegans, assembly GCA_026168455.1. Lineage (NCBI taxonomy): Eukaryota > Metazoa > Arthropoda > Insecta > Hymenoptera > Cerocephalidae > Theocolax > Theocolax elegans. Next base: position 60,646,196 of record CM047429.1, read on the forward strand.
ACGGGAATATACTGTTCTATTCAATGTAATTAGGCTAATTTCGTCGAAATTATTTTTTTTTTTCATTTACCGCTTCTCTTTTACGTTTAGGCGATTAAGCGGTTTACATGATCGAACGCTATCTGTCAATTTATAGTTGCGATCGAAGAATTACGAATATTGCGCTCAATATATAAATATCGGTGTTTTTTTTTTATAAGCGCTTTAATACTTTATGTACATGAAATGTAGTTTGCTATTGTAATATATTACTTTCTAAAAAAAAGAGAGACATAATCGAAATTATCTCATTACATTTTTAATGAATTTGAATCTTAAACAGATGGAAATTTGCCAAAGTCTTAAAGAAAATTTATATTTATTGTTATCGTCGATATGTAGTATCAAAAATAATGAAATTTAATACAGTCATATATAGATAATACTAAAACGAAGCGCATGATGACTCGGTACATGCACCACTTACCACGTTTATTTAATTAAAACAGTTTTTTCGTTTCAATTGATTCAGTCGGAGCTATTACATTCCGCTAGAGAAGAATTTCATCTGTACGTAAACTAATTTTTTCAATAACGTTACTTTATTATATTCTATTAATTAAATTAATTGAATAATACTGATCTACATCATTGTAATTTTGAAAACTTTTTGATTGTTATCTATATGAAAACAACGTTATATGTACTTGATTTAAAAAAGAATCTCAAATAACATATTGCATTTATTCTATAACCCCCGGAGTTTTGAAATAAAATCTCAATTTATTTGATCCCGGGAAGGTAACGCGAGTAATTTTCTTTCACAGGAATTAACGGGGATCATTATAACTTTGTCAAACAGTAGGCCAGATATAACAAAAGAAAATATTATCCTTTCACCGATATATCATTAACATTTAACAATCAAGTTCAGTTGTATAATTGAAAGTAAATAAAACAGAATATATTTCGGATACACTTTATACCAAATCAATGAAAATTGCCTTAAATTTGAGAATATGAAGTTATATTGTATTCTTAATGAGCTGTATCGGATAAGAGTTAACGTGTGTACTAATTGTTCATAAGAACGAACACATTCAATATTTTTGTTAATTAACACATTATTAATAAAAACTGCATATACACAGTAATTAAAAAAAAAATGATTTTTTAGTATGATCAAGATGCAAAGTTTTATTTTCATTTCATGTTTCTGTTTAGATTTTCGAGTATGTATACGTTGTTATATTACAGTTTGGACGAAACGATTCATCAGCCTGTCGAAAAGTATCTCATTGCACGCACAAAAATTTAGCGAGGCCAGTATTTTTTTTGTGCCTCCGAGTGATTTTTATTGGCCTGTAAAGCGGTTAATCCTCATAGATAAAAATAACGCCGCGTATATTGATCACTCTAACAAATTTCAAAGTATTTTTCACGATCATTCGAAGTCTCGTAAAATGTGGGCATCTGTTATATTTTTAACTCACTTTTCCATATAAGTTATGTATTAAATACTATCGTAATTAATTTAGTTATTTGAATCGAATTGCGCAAATTCGAATGTACCAGCACTGACGGTCATGTTTTAATGTAGATCCCGTTTTTCCCAGGTAGTAAAAATGAAGGTTTCGGGATAAATATCGGGCATATGCAGAGATTCAATAAAAATAGCGCAATGAAATGCTAGCGTATTGGAAAAAAATTACATTTTGTATTTATTTATTGCGCTGCGTAATCGTTAGTTTAATTGGACAAAACCGATTCCCGTAAAAAGAAATTTTCATGTGAAGCGAATGTTTATTCGGTTAAGCACATTGGTAACTGATTGGCACTTTATTACGAATGGTCGTTAAAATAAAAAGTACCTATATTTTCTCTAATTTGAATAAATTACCTTAAAGTTTGAATAGCTCAATATTTTATTGCGTATATATATAACAACGATACAAAGGGACTTTGCAAATGAAATTTCTATTTTAAAGTAAATGATTACGCGGTATATTAAATCGACCTATTTATACTAGAGTGATTAATCATTTTATGTTTAATGATTATCAAACGTAACGTAGGTTCATTTTTCATATTAATTAATAAAGTAAACGTATTAAGATTTTTATCACAAATGCAAATAATAACGGAGAGCTATTATTTTAATATTCAATGAAATAAAGTAATGCGTTCTCTAACTGATTGCTACGATAAACAAAGAGTATACTCGAATTCTAGTATTGTCTTGAATTCCAAGTAGTACAGTCAGGTCACGGAACATCGCCCACGCATCACTCAAAGTGTAGAAATACGAGTTTTTCCACAAGATTTTTTCCTCCGCATCTCGTACATAAGGATAAGTATAGCAATCGGACTTTCAACTATAGATAATAAGCTACAGAATTTACCTTCGTAATATCCCTTATAACAGTTTCACCTCGAAGTACCTTAAATAACATGGATCCAATTGACGTTATTTTATATTCATATATTTTCGGACAATTTTTGCCCTCGATTTCCGATTTAAAATGCAGAGTACCTTCCTATCATTTTTGGTAATAACATGCAGATTGTTCTCGTTGACCTAATTTTCAATAGTCGCCCCTCCCCTCTCCACCCAACACCCTCTCTCTCTCTCTCTCTCTCTCTCTCTCTCTCTCTCTCTGTGTGTCTGTATGTACCAACCAACTATTTACAGAGGAGCAATAGGTAATAAATTTGCACATCGTATTCTAAATTTTCATCAAGTTCTCGAACGTTAATAAGAAAGAAACGATGTTGGCAACACTAGGACTTAATAACAAAATTCTACGCTACTTTTAGAAATGATTTTAATTATTTCGTGGTCCTTCAATTCATTATTTTCGTAATAATAATTAAAAAAGATTTACGTTCAAATAGCTACATTTTTAAAGGGGATTTCCATAAGATAAGATAATTAAGTGTAAGATTATTTATTAACATGTGATAATACATACACATTTTAAAATAATATTTGTATTAATTTATCTGAAAGTTCTAAATACAAATTCAATTTGAGAAAAAAAAATCATAAATGGAAAGTCAAAGAGTTATATACTAAATTCTATAAAATTTATTTTATTCGTAATGCAAAACAGTTTGAAACAATTTCCATTTGAGTTCTATACTTTATGATTATTCAAAATGTTTGGCTCGAGTAATATACAATGTAATGTCTCAAATTCACAAGAGACCAAATGCTTCTGACCTGCCGCGCTTATATACAATTCAGCATGAAACTATTAAACTGAATCGCGATACTCTATAACCACGTTAATTTTTTATTAGTGCATTGTTAATTATTATGTCGACTTTATCCTTACCATTTCAATTTCGGTCATACACTGCATACGTCTTTTATCTTCTTTAAACCCCGATATGAAAAAATTAATATTTATTATATACTCGGTTAAAGGACTCGTTCGATGAGCCGTTTTATACGACCAATATCGCGATATTCTTTCTTCCGCGACGCTAATCCTATCAGACTGAAAATTTTCATGTGGCTACGTTTGAGTATTAAAAAAAAGTCCACTTTAAGCTTCACTCCGCATCTGCATTATTTATCAAAAGAAATTATTGACCGGCCAAGATACTTACAGGTGAAAGCGAAATAAATTAAAATCCATAATTGATATAACCCAGTTTGAATTATTTTCCGCGAGAAAAAGTATGTATGGTTTTACAAAAATTCTAATTATAAAGAAAGATTATTTAAAACGGAGGAAAGTCGTGGAAGTTTAATAATAGAAGTTTAAGTTTCCCGCGTCTTTTTTAAAAGTTCGCTATATACGCGCCACTACCAGTTTGTTTAAATAATTTCTCATCTGCGTAGAAAGAAGAAGCTTGGTAAAAGCTTAAAGTATATCCTCTAATTTGTTCTTTTATTTTCTACGTACTATCCTTTTTTTCTCTTACAGAGGCTATACGACTCATGGTGTATATTCCAACGTTGCGCTCCACTTTTTCCGACCGTTATTCTTGCCCATCAGTAATCACGTGTATAAACAATGAATTCCAACGTAAAAAAAAACCGCTCTTCCAGCGAAAAAGTTGAGAAAATTTTTCAAAAAGTAATGACGAATTAAGATAAAATAGTTGGACGAAATGAAAACTGGTACCGATACATGACAGTAATGAATAACTACGATTTATTATTACGAAATATATTATTTATAAGAGGATCAAAAAACCTTATAAATTATTTTAATATTTTTTGTTGACTTCTTATACACGAGCTATTATCGAGACTCGGAAAAAAAGTATTTGAGTTTAAAGCGCGAGACTCCTTTTCTTCTGTGCGCGATAAGATACCATTAAATATCCCTAAACGTGGTATCAATGTCAATGTATTTATAAATTATTTATCATATAATGTTTGTAAATGTACCGAAATTATATTACATTTGTCATAATTAACAATAAAACATTTCGAGGCTATATTTCGAGGTTTGAGTCTACGTAAATGTCCAAGTTTACAATACAGTACAAGTACTGAGTCCAACTGATATCCAATTACTACATCCACGTTGTAGACTATGTCCGACAATTATAATCTTACACATCGATTTTTGAACTTTATTTTATACAACTTAAACTAAAACTGTATTTTTATATAAATATGTAAATTATATTGAAAGGAATCGATGTAAATTATATGTCCGTTTAATAATTAGTTATAAAAAGTAATGGAAATTTCCTCTTTCTGGTTATGAAAATATTAATTACTCATAAAAATACTTAAAATTTGTCTAAGTACCCTAGTAAATATTTGACCATAATTCTAACGTTTTTTAAGCCAAAAAATGGCCAAGTGTCATGCCTAATTAATGGCAAAAGTTGTGTTTTATTTAACCTTCAATCTTTTATCTTATTTATCTTAAATCAATAATACACGCGTAAATTTAAATATTTGTCTCCACTTAACAAGCATAAGTTATAGACTTGTGATAACTCTACAAGGAATTACCAAAAAGGTCATTGTGACGTGTAAAATTATTTTCAAGTATTCATTACGTATTTATTTTTATAAATGTGTAAAGCTGACGTTTGACCGAGTGTAATTTTTTTGCGTTCCGTGACTGCTCGTCATACGTAAGTGAAATAATCAAAAAATCTTATATTACTCCTAGACAGAAAAATTTAGTACGCTATTCTCATACCAGCTTTCTTATTCCAGTGAGGCTTGCGACAGGTTTATTTCTCGCTTTTATAAAAAGTTGTAGGGGTATAAGAAACGTTAGAAATGCCTTTAGTGTCACGATAATTTAGAAAATTCTTGGCATTGGGCAAGAACAAATGTTTTATATGTTACACGTAATATAAATTGCTTCAATTTTTTTTACATTGTCCATTATAAATTCATCAATTTCCATAAAAAATTTCTTTTTATTCGAATATGTACATCTATCGAATGACAATTTTTCATTTTAATGTTCGCTCTGCCTTTTACAAGTGAAAATGTCATTTTTTTAAAATATATAGAAAAAGTTAACTCGTACAATAAAATTTTGCAGGTATTGGAATATAAATGAAAAAATGTACTTTATTTTAAATTTTTTTTATTTTGAAAAGGATAAAAACTCGACTAAAATGATTTAGTCGCAAATTCGCTTGAATAAAGTCAATTAGCGTATAAAAAAAGGATTTACTTTCAACTCTATTTTAAATGGAAAGCTGGATTAACCCAAGCGGAATTTCTTGATTTCAAGAATAAATTAAAAATTATCCTAATGAAAAAGTAATTAGGTTTTCAAATATTTTGACACTGTTACAATAATAAATTAACCACCCTAATTAATTAACATAATAGAAAAATTGCGTATTTCTTAAATTGCCAAACAATTAAGGATAATCGATATCGGATATTTATTTTTATTTTTAAATTAAGAAATTAGTAAGCGAATCGCATCGATTCCTTATTTCCACGCACTGATGATAAAAGCTGATTTTTATCTTTATTATTAATATCTCTCTGGCAATAGGTTATTGATTGCTGTAGGAATTCCGAATTCCGATCAGTTAACATTATATAAGCCATAAAACTTTCTTGTTCTTTCTGTAATTCGTATTATTTTATTGAAAATGTATTCTGATCAGTGGTCTTTGGATGCTACCTGTTCGTATAAAAATTAATCGCAATAGATATTGCTTACTAGCGCTATGGGTTATTATTAAAATTCGCGTAGACTTATTGCAGATAAAATTATCTTTGTAAAATTTTTAATTAACTTATACTAATGTTCTTTTATTAATGCAACAAAAATGATTATGGTAATAACGTAGAATTTATTGTTATAACAACAATTAATATTCAGTCAAATTGAGTGGAATAATTAGTCGTCTAATGAAACATCAATAACGATTTTGATTTATTAGCGACATAATCCTCCAATTATTCTATGTAATGTGCGATTGCATTTTAATTACGCTACTGCTTTATTTACTAAGTGTCACAATTTAATTGCTAACTGATAGTAATAATTTAATAATATTTAATAATAATTTAGTCTTAGCAACGTACCTATATCATCTAATCGCGTTTTTATAATAAAACAACATGTAATAAAATGGAAATTAAAATTAATTAATAAAATGCGTATATGGAATTAATTACGCGCATATAATATTAAAAATAATACATTTTTTCAATATCAATTCTCAGGAAAAAACTATTTTTTGACACTTACTCAACAAATCGGTGAATCATTAAAGACCTTTATAGCTTTCAATCAAGTAAGCATCTAAAAGAGATAGAAGAAATTTATATAAATTCGATTTCATCGATTGCGATATTCAATCCAACGAATCCGCTCGCGAAATAAAGACAAAGGACTATTTAATAGAAAAAAAACACGTGCAATCACGAAAAACTCGAGATAAAACTCGTCTCTTTTAAAAATTCTAAAACGAAACGATGTGAAACGAGAATGAATAAAACGAAAAAAAAAACAACTTTTTTTTAGCTGCACTTATATACAATACCCAAAAACAGTAAGCTGCGATTGACGTTAAGCTCCACGTGAGAAAGCGAGTCCTTGGCGTCGGCCACAGAATTTCACCGAGCTTGAGATAACTTCTTTATCCGCGCGTTTATAAACATGGAAGAGAGGGGGAGTCGATAAATTTTACGCAGGAGTGTTAGTTTTACGAGGACTTTTTCTTTTTCTTTTTTCCCCTTTTTGAGGGACTGGCGAATTTTTAACGCCGATAGCTACCAAATGATAAGGAGTCGATAACCTCGATTGTTAGAACGTGTGGGACTTGTTAAATCGAGGGCTTATCGTTTTGAATTTAGGGCGGCACTTTTATCTATGGACTCCTCTTCGAGTTTCAAAAAAGCGAATCAAGGGAGAGACGAGGAGCTTACACTTTCCGAAGATTAGAAATTTCGGAATTTCAAGAGATATTTAACCACGAAGATTAAATATGTTTTTAAGGAATTTAATACAGTTCTAAAAATAATAGATTTTTTGTAGGTTCGTTTCATTTTAATTTATTATCTACATAACAGTAGACGATTACAGAATAATGCACTGATATTAAATGTTTTAGAAAATGCAACGCATTAAATATATTTTGCACAAAATTATTGTTAAGATGACAACTTTTTTTTCAAATACATTTGCAAATACAGTTGCAGTACGACGTTTTATATAAAATAATTTTCATCTAGCTATATTAGTCAAAATATAAATATACCATTAAAATAAGAGCTTGAGAACTTAATGACATATTTAAAAGAAAATGTAAAATGTATTTAAAACGTTAAGCTATGCCCTTTTAGTACCATCGCACAGTACATTTAAATATTAAAAAGGTGAATAAATTAAATTTCATTTTTAATCCAACATAATATATATTTCTCGGACTCGTATAATCCTTCAAAGTATACCTCTCCAGTTATTATACGTTCTTATAGATTATTTTTTTTTCCCTCGCTCAGCTGGTGCGCCGTACGAAGAGAAAACTGGGTAATCAATTCGGAAATACGATTCCCTGTCATCCGGAATTTCATGTGGATTATTCGTTATATGCAAATACGAAGAGTATGGGCGAGATTTTCAAAGGGATCCCAGGAAATGCAGAGCCACCTTAATTCATCATTCATAGGGGACAAAGTCGCGGGTTCAATTGAACCACCAGACACGCACACATATAACCACTTACCTATAATATGTCTCCGGAACTACCAGCCCTCGTGGTCTTCGTAAGCGGGCCAAGCCGATTGTGCTGATCCTGCCGTGACCTGCAGTAAATAATCTTCCGGAACGCTTTGCGAAAGTTGTCACTTAGGAAAGCGTAGAGTATCGGATTGACGCAGCTGTTCGTATACGCGAGCACGTGGCTAGCTATTTGCAGCATGATCGTAGCTGATGATAACGGGTACATGTCCAGTGATTTAACCACTAGGATCACCTAAAATTATTAACCGCATCGCTGCGTTTAATAAGTACATCTAGTTGATTTATTCGGTATGGGGACGAGGTTATCCAAACGTTTTAACTATATCACAAATCACGAGCAACACATTTCTAATAAATCTTTGTACAATTACAATTTTTCTCTCGTTATCGAAATCTTTTTATAACTTACGAAGAACTTAAATTGTACTTAGCTGATCGATGAATACGTGAGTATTACAAATTAATTTTTTTATCAATTTTTCATAAATCTCGGTAGAATTATTCTTTATCATCGGAAGTGAGCAGTATTTTAAAAAATTGTGATTTACTGAACGATCAATTTATCACGTCAGAATTTTCGATAATTTAATTAAAACTTTACTAACATATTTTATATACAAATGTATGACCTATACTAAAGAAATTAATAGAATTTTCATTTAGTAAAGTGCAATGTTTACCCGCTTAATACGTTTTGCAGATAAAAAATTTTAAATCCTTTGAAATCAAAATTCAGAATAATTTCATTTTTTAATATTTTATTCACTTTTTTTACCTTTACATTTTTTGATTAAACACAATGTATAATCGAAATTTATAAAATATCTGCGTTTACATTTAATTAATAAATATTTAACGATAAACGAAATTTCCTTTTATAAATTATGCAGTATTTTATAAAATTTATTAATATATTGAACATATTTTGTAAAATTAATATATTTTGTTAATGTATTTTAAAAAAAATTTATAAGTAAATCTACGAAATATTTGCTCGTAATAATAAAAAAAAATTTCATTTGACAAAAATATTTAGTCGGTTTGAAATATGTGAGTAAGTAGTAAAACTTATGTTTTGTCAGACATTCTGGATTTGTTGCTTACACGTATGAGTTACTGTTACATTAAAGATTTATTACGTACGAAAAAAAGACTCAAACAGGCAAAACATTTGGTTAGAGATAAAATCACGTAAAACTTTGGCAACATCCTCATTGAAGTTTCTTTGAATAAACATACTGGTAAGATAGTTAACAGCCATATTTCCATACGAATAAGAAGTTAAACTACTCTGCAAACCTCTTTATGTCCTGCATTAAATTTCTTTTATGTTCAAAATTTACATCTGCAATTAAGCGCATTGTGTTTTAAAAAAAAATGTATTATTTACGGCATCCTGTAAGCGAATTAAATGGCTTTCACATTACTTACGCGTGAAGTAATGAAATATATTACAATGCTACAAAATATTTTATCTTTAGTAACATTCTTCATTCAAATTATTTTAACATTTTTTTAACACTATTTTACCAACAATTTGTAAAAATATGCAGAGTACCTTCACAATAATCCAGTGCTTTGATTCAATTCCACCATAAACGCGCAATATAGAATCGACACATTATACTTTACAATTTTCAACAAAATTGACAATTTCACCTTATTTTTTCAACATTAATGAAAACCTTTGTATAAATTTTCAATATATTCTGATTATTTTTTTATTAACCAAAGGAGAACCCTTAGGATGTTATACGTAATCACGTTTCATAAATAAGTTTTACTACTTCAAAAATGTCTATGCTATACTTAAAAAAATATTTAAAAAATAAAAAAAGAAGTAATTATAATTGAACGATAAAAATAGTTTAATAGAGGGAAAAAAAACCTGTATAGGACACCAGCAGATAGCGAAGACTCCAACGACGACGAGTACGAGCCTGGTGACCCTCTTTCGCCCTCTGCGACTTTCGGCGCTAACCCTTGCGCCCTTCCACAGCCTGAGCAACATGCAGACGTAGAGGCCACATATGAGAGTGAGCGGTACAACGTAACTGACCAAGAAAAATGAGACCTGGAACAACGGCCAATTCGCATCGGGTAGAATACGACAAGCCGTTTGAATCTCCTCGACTTGAGTCTCCAATTGCTCCTTCAGTTGCATGGCACACGCGTGACTCTGGTTAAGCCCGTGATTCTCTATGATTCTCTGATCGTACTGAAACGATATCTCCCGGTTCGTCATTTTGAGTTCTAGCAGTTGACTCGTTTGCTTTGCGGGGGTGCTTTTGTCATTGATGCGAGTATATAGATTATTAATGTCTCCGTATAAATTGGCTTTCACTTTTATATCTACATCTGTACACACGTACACGCGAACGAGGAGATGGGAAGGCAGTCTTGTTGCGGAAATTTCAACCATTTATATTGGCAAACATACTTAAGCCAGTTGAACTTTCAAACCATTCCGTTTAGAATTTCAATAGCGAATTCGTGATAAGAAGAGGGCAAAACTGCGGATGTTAAAACTTTTATCCGAGTGATCTGAATTTGGAATAAGAGTTACGCGGAAGGATAGAGTGAAATTTAATTATTAAAGTGCATCGGGATAGGTACCTCTATATACCTAGACTTACAGACGTTACGCATCCTTATTTTTTATTTATAAGAGGTAGGGTATCTACTTGAAATTTTAATAATTCATTCATTATGCTTTATTATTAATTTACAGATACGTTCAACTATTTGAGTTTGGTAAGTATTTCCCGATTTGAATAGAAAAAATTGCTTATTGATGAATAAATATAAATATTTAATATTTATATACATATATTATACTTAAAATTTTGATATACATGTTACGTAACGAGATTTCGTACAGGAGAACTTGAGTAATAAACTATTCTTTTAGTGTCACAGTAATTTTAAGTTCTTCCCGCAGTTTTATTTTACTAAGTCTTCTCGGGCAGGTTTTTTTAAAAAAAAAACTTTTTTAATAAGAAATTTTCTCTTAGAGATTGTATGCAGAAGCAAACGATTTTAAGAAGTAAGAAATTGTGTCAATTTAAAAGAAACTAGTGTCTTAATTAATCATTCAGTTAATTATTATAAAATGCAAACCTTTCAAATATTTATTTAAAATATAAATTAAAATATTTGTGGAACGAAATTTAATTAACGATTAATGTCTAATATTAGTTTATGAAGATCATTAAAAAGTATAGAAAAAAAATATGTCTATAGAAAATTGCACGAAAGAAGCAACTATTATTCGCGACTTTTATATAGTAACCTGAGAATAAAAAGACTCTTATTTCTTGTAATAAAAGGGCAGCGTATATCCACACCAAGCTCATTTCCTTTCAAAGCTCTCTCCAATTATCAAACTATTTACTTTTTACTTTTTATACGATCGTTTTGCTTTTATGAAACCATCGTGACGTATAAGCCATATATACAGGTAGATATCTTATTGGCAGTAGATATATGTATATATAGATATATATCTTCGTTTATCGATGTTCTTGGGATATCTCGCACACCTTCGGTAAAAAGCCGGCAAAGCATTTCCGCTTTTATTTCGTTAATACCTGTCAGAGTGGCTTTACATGCGCGCACAAAGCCATCAAAAACCGTAATTTTTCCCGATATTTTTACATTGACTTCGCACGTCCCTAACGCGGAAATGCACTTTAGAGATATTTTTTTTCTGTTACACATAATGGACGTTTTATTTTTCCTTAGCCAAGTTTTTTTTATGAAGCTAAAGGTTTCGATGTATATTTTCTTTATTATTTTGCTGGGGCAGGAAAGGAAATGAGTTCGAGACCTTTTGTTTCTATAAAATTTTACAGTCAGACATAGTTGTCCTTTTTTTTTTTATTACCGTAGGTTTTGCATTTTGAATTCAAAAGCGACATTGACGTTCTTAGGTTTGAAGGACAACAAAAAAATATGATTTTTTTCGTGCTTGGATCGTGAACTAGTGGACACTCGTGCGTCAGAAAAAAAAAAGAAATATGCTCTCGCTTTCGAAAGGTTTTACTACTGCTATAAAATATCTGAAATAACTTCTACTGTGACAAACTGAGGATCATACGTGCATTTTTAAAATTCCATCAAATCTTTATTACTATAATATATAAAAAAAAATGCGGAATAAGAACAAACTACTTTTAGAGTTTAATATCTTCTCTAATCTTTGTCAAGCTATCAGAATGCATTACAACTACATTTTAAGAGGGTAATAAAAAAAAAAGAGAAAATTCTCTCTACACTCAAACATATAACTTTACTAATAAAACTTGAATTTATTACTTTTATTTGACAAGATCATGCACATTTTGCATGCATCGTAATTCTTATAAGAGTAATATTATATTAAAACAAATATATGGTAATGTTTGTAATTCCGATATACAAATTATGTTACGAATACAAATTAAAATTTTATTAGTTCTGCGTCCAGTGCCTACGAAGCTTTCACACGATGTCCCGAGAGATCGAGATCACTCCCAAAGTAATTTGATAAAATTTATTAAAAGAAAAATATTCAAATGTCTTGTGAAGTTGGTTAAATAATATAATAATTAAAATATGTAAGAATAACACATAATGAAAAATAAGAATAAAAATTAAACGTATTCGCTGTTGCCGAAATTTTACTTTTCCTCGACGACTTTTTATTTCACTGTATAATAACGACATTCGTATAAAAAAAATCTTAAAGTACAACTAGCAAGTAAGATAAACTTTTGGTACTTTACCCGAGTATTTTAATTCTTCGTTAAGTATGTTAATTAGTTTAGCATTAGATTAGCTTTCGGGTAGGTAGCTATCTTAACCGTAGTGAACCGTCTACTTATATAAATCTGCAATAACATTAAGTATATCACAAAGTAATAAGTATTACCCGCTGATAAGTAGGCATCCTTGTAAGAAGTTACTGTATCAACTAGAAAATATATGTGATAACTCGAGTACAAAATTATACAAAATTATACACTGAACAGTTGTTTCAAGTTTATAAGCGAACTCGTAAACACACCAGCGTATTTCGAGAAAGTATATATAAAGCACAATTATTAATAATGATAATTCAGTACGTAGTTTCGATAAGTTCTCATAAAATTTATATATTTGTATATATATGCATATATATTATAAAAGTTTTAACGATCTGTGACTTTAAGTGCCTGTATCATTTTGGATTATATTTTTGTTTAAAATTAATTTTGCATTGTCTTTTAGAGAATACAGGATTATTGGGAACATTTTTATAGATTAACTATTTATCGATAGAAAAAATGCGCAAGATAATCGGCTTAAAATGATTCGTTGCTATATTCGTATTCAGACATTCGGTGTAAACATATATAACTTTTTTAAATATTTTAAAGTTCGATACTTATTAAAGATAAACATTTCTTTTTTTTCTTTTATTAAATATTATATTTCAAAAAATTGAGCAATATTTATTGAATAATGTAAATTAGCTTAGAAAAAAATTACAAGATAATCGGATGCAGTATAAAAATGAGTTAAATCCAACTGTACGAAATTTTTAAGAAATATCATATCATATCTGCAAGACTACAAGACTAACATTGAGCAAAAAAATATTATAAGAACCTATATAGCACATGCATACGTAATATGTAGAAAAATAGAGTGTCTCGGTATCCTCGGTATGTATACACATCTATACATATATATATCATGTGTATACTTATGCATAAATAGATGGTATCGCGCGTGCTTCCATCAAATTCTTTACAAAAAAATTCTCATCGGTACGTAGGTGCAATTTTTAGAATTCGAAATTCTCATTTGCATTCGCTAGTACTACGTGTCTTAGGTAACCTTTCAAAATCCGCAACAAGACTTCTCCCCTATTTATCAATTATGCAAACCGAAACAACCCAAGCAAATTCGTACCAACAAAATCGAGATTGTAAATTGACACATGTTGTTACGCACAGAAAAAGTAAATTAAACTGTGAACGTACACCGTAACATACCTAATTTTTAATCACTAGAGTTCACATTTTAATTACAACTATATACATACAAAACAAATAATATTTCCAAGTAATATACGGACTTTTCACTTCATTTATTACTTTACTTATGTCTGTCCAAATGCTTTTTGTATATACAATTATTTATTATTATTCATAATAAAAAGTAAAGATCAAGAACCGGATACTGATCAGGAATTGGGTATGGTACGGTGGTTGGGTATGAAAAACTTTAAGAGTATTTGAGTCTTTGAGGTGTACGTATTCATATATATATATATAAAGCATGAGAGTGTAGGTATTTCAATATCGCGGGGCCGCGAACACTCACCTCGCCGTGAATGATGAGGACCGGTATGGAAGAGGTCAGAATCACTATCCAGACGATCCAGATGGCGATGAACGCGTGGCTTTCAGTCCGTACTGACATCGAGGCTATCGGATGCACGACTGCCAAATACCTGTAGACCGCATTCAATTTATATACCACAGTTTGTAAATTGCGATTCAAATATTATATTCATATTTTATTTAAGAATAATTATTTATTCATCTGTGTAATATGCATTTTATTTCAAATATTTTACTTAACCATTCTAGCTTATAATATCATATTGTGTAAAGTATAAATAATAATTAAAACAATGATTTAATACAAATATAGACCATTTTAACTTATGTGTCTATAGGGTATTTTGTGTGCGATACATTTTGCACAAAGTCCTGTTCCATCGAAATTAAATGTAAAATATATTAATTTATAATCTAAAAGTTAGGTGAAAAAAATTTTTAATGAATACATGAATAAACGACTCCTAATGAAAATTACGAGGGTACTTCAATATTCGCGTCACTGCGCAAAGCTTAACCCGATTCTTGGACACTGTGTATAAAATCAAAATATTATAAAACTATGAACATATAAATATTTAAAAAGATAATATAACATTGTTAAATATTGCTATATTAAAGTATGGTTATTGAAATTAAAACCTAGAAATTAATTTTTGCTATTATATATATCGGGGGCTATTTAAATAATTCAAAATTATTAAATCAGAAAATCTTGATAAAGAATTTTTTGTAACATCTTGCAATTTTGCAAGAACGATGGTGTAGGAAATATTGTAAAGAAAATCGGAAAGGAAAGATATCAACGTATAAGTCCGAGTTTCAAATATACTTCAAAAAGTGCGAATCATAGCGAAAAATGTATGGTATTACTAAAAATAAATATATTTCATTTTGTAAAGATTGTTAAATCTATAAAAATCATAAACAATTTTGACTAATTTTTTCTTATAGTTCGATTTATAATATTACATTCGTTGAATGTGCAAAGCGACATACAAATTCGAACATTATTGTTAAGATCACAAATATATACGTATATAAATTAATTTGAATGTTAAGTAGTATAATAGATAAAGTAACAAAATTATTCCAATTAAAATTGTAAATAATGAATAAAATCGTTATAACTTGGATTCACTCAGCGTAAAAATAATTTCACCTTGTATCGGATAACTCTCCTTGAATATATAGCCGCACGAAATTCATCTATATTCGTATATATATAAATACGCGATAGATTTATCCTTTTTCGCGAACCCAGCCAGTGGAATTTCAAAAGAATATCGAGTCAATGTAGATATAGCTTCATAGTACGATAGAAGAAAAATATAGGCAGCCAAAAAAAAGTGTGGGAAGGTATGCGTGTGGATAAATAGATCGGTATATAGATAGGAGTTTTATTAAGTTTTCGGGGTATATAGGAGAAGTGATATGTGAAGGCAAACTGATTTTCGGGACTTGATTGTCGTGTTTGCTCAAGCAATGTACTTATAAATATATAGATATATACCAAACCGGTATTGTTTAATTATCGTATCCTTCGCGCGTACATGTATATACGATATGATTGATTTTATTGCCCGATCAGAAATCATTTTTATTGTACCCTCGTAAGTGCCGTAAAAAATATAATATTATTTAAGCGATTTCTATAAATACTTTTATTGACCGCTATGATATATACTTATATATATGTATAGAAGACCTAGAAATCAATTGTGATAGTAAATTTTAAGTAAATAGTATAATAATTAAGTTAATATTTTACTACCTATTTAAATGATTCATTAATTATTTAATATCTTTTTTATAGATTCGTTTTAATGGTAAGTAACAATTAAAATAAATATACTTAAGGAATTCTCGTTCTAACAGAGGTAATATTTTTGTATTAAACGCCACAATAAGAGTTAGCGAGAGTAAACATCGATCTTGATAAATGTATCCCAAAAAATTTGCGAAATCTCGTATAAATTTGTCTTACACATCACTTTTTTTTTAGGTAGAATTAGAGACTACAGATCCCATAAATCCATCCTAGATTTGTGAGCGGGAGAAAAATCGCACTGAAACTCATATCTAACCTTTATTTGAGTATTTAAGGAGATTTGTTAGCTTCTGCCAACGAGGGGAACTGCTCGTATCTAATATCTATGGGATGTCTTGTAAGCAAAAACGTTCATCTCGATGTCCGTTAAGACAAAGTGGCTTTGTATTATTATTTCAACGAAAATGTATAAACTACTTTACGTCGCTTTTAAAAACAATGATCAATTTCAAAATGCTTTTACGTTTAAATCTATAATTATTGTGAAACAGTAGAGAAAACAATCATGTACCGAGACAAATGTTTGATTAAAAATCACTATACTCTATATAGCAAAGACAGGAAAAACTGTAATAAAATTTGTGTGTGTGTGTGTGTGTATTTTTGCTGCAACTTCTAATAAATTTTACGACATAGTATAACAATTTTTCTCATCTTGACAGTTTGTTCCATCTTTACTAAAGACTTGTAATTTTTAATCAAACATTTTTTTCCTTGTAGTATTAAAAATAATACATATGTAAAATAATCACATTACACTTTGCGTTTTTTAAATTATATGGTTGCAGTATGTGTGATTAAAATAACGTTTGCGATCAGTGAAGGATTAGTTAATTGAATATAATTATAATACAATATTTTTCCATGCTTCTAGGTATAACACAGTCAATTTTACATAATTTATGAAGTCTTGCGAAAGAAAGCATATTGCCTGCGGCACAGTATGTAAGTTGGGGAATACTTTTTTTTTAGTACTAAATCACGATGAAAGCAAAAACAACTTGTTCATATCTAAAATAGGAATTACAAGATGTAAAACCATTTCAGTACTCTAGTACTCTATATAACTTTGTTCAACATTAATTTCTTTACTTATTTAAAAAATAAATAAGTTTTCTTACTTCTACGAAAAATGTTGCATGTATGTAAAGAAGACATATTGTAATATACCAAGGTTATTTTGAAAGATAAAATTTTAAAATATTCTATTAAGGAGATATGATTACAGGCTTCTATTTTTAAAAATTAAAAAATTTTCTGCATTTATCGAACTAAAAATCTAGATAAATTCATGCGTGACACTTAAGTAATATAGAAGAAGCTGACAGAGATTTTTGAAATAAATAATTTTAAATTATTTAAAAATTAATAATTACTTTTCGTCGGTAATGATTAGGTGAAAAATTGATCCTTGCGGATGCACAAAATTCTCGATCCTTTGATAAAAAATTTTGAAAAAAATCGTACGTACTACATACTATTCAAAACAAATAGAAGAGTGTTACAGAGAGATTTTTTGGAAAAAGTCAACCTATTATTGTTAATTAAAAAATAAATAAGGATTTCAATTTTTTAGTCATGTATCTTCTTAACTTAGAGTAATAAATGGTTGATTGGCGTGTCATATCAAGATATTGAGTAAAAATATTCAAAATACATTTCTTTTTCCAAAAATACTAAATGTATATGATAGTGGTGTGTTATATGTAAAAGTAGAAAAGTAATTGTCATCTTGTATTTTGTAATTTTTATTTCATAATTAATTAGATGCAATTTATTACAAGTCCGCAAACAATGATTTCTTTCCTAGTTAAGTATTACTAAGTATACTTAAGCTCAGTTACCTCTACACATTTTTCAAATTTATATTGTACAATAGAATTTATCAGCGCCAGTACCGACGTTTGAAGAAGCTTATAAGGTTAGTGGCGCTTTTCTAAGTAAATTTAGTTTCTACATTGTAGTTTCTATCGCTAATGTAAATTCAATGTATGCCACCAATAATGAATTAATCGCTAAGAATCGAGTATAAAGAGAATGTCTAAGTCAATTAAAAATTGAAATTACTCCCTTTTAAAATGGTTTAATATATTATTAATTAATATGTAGAACACTAGACTTTAGGGTAGCAAGTTATTTTGATACTGTGAAATATCATTTTTCTGAACCAAAAGACCCGTGCCTCAGGATTTATTCCATGTTTTCTAAGGACAAAGTTGTTTAATTTTTTTTTAATCTAAGGAAAAAGGGGTCAAACGCAAATAGATATAACTTGAGTTTTTCACAATTTTTAGTCTCTAGTTAAAATCAAAAGTAAAACTCAAATAAATATGTACAGTACTAATTATGGCTCACTAAAATACCTCAAATGGTTCAAAAGTTATGTTTGATCGAATATAAATGTCAAAAAAAACATAAAAAAACAATGGAAGCATTTAATTTAGTATATATAACACGAGCGAACATCGAGCAAGGTATAAAAACACGTCCCACAATAGTCTCATACGATATTTTATAGCACCGCAAGCTCAAAATGTAAAATGAAATTGGTATTTTGAGGTTAGCGCGCTATAAATAAATTTATAAATTTTTTAATAGAACATAACTTTTGAACCTTTTGAACTTTTGAACAATCCAAAGTGGAAAAAATAGCTCTTAAAGTCAGCTTTTACTTCGTTTTTAGGTAATGATTGTAGGTTGAATAAAGCTCAAGTTATTTATTTGACGTAATATCTTTTTTCACCTAAATCCATGTACAAAAAATGATGGCACCGAGATTAAAGCCTTTTTTCAGGATGTGTCATTGGTTCGTTGAGAAAAAAATCGATAAGTTGATAGTAGTACTTCAAGTCGTCAAATAACAACAAACACTAATAGCCTAATAGTTTGTGAATAGCCAGCAGCTGGCAAAGGTTAATTTTTTTTTAAAGTTGACTAATAGCTGAAAAAGGTTAATTTTGAAAAAGCTTAAGTTCGATCAAAGTTTATTATTTTAAGGATTGGAAGAAAATTCAAGTTTTGTTCGAATAGTTTGTGTTCAAGTTTTTGTTTAAAGTTTGTGTGCATATTAAGTTTAAGTTTTTCAAGAAGTAGAAGAAAGTTTAGTTCAAAAGAATTGGAAGAGTTTCATTGGATTTATTTAAAAAGGAGTCATTTAAAGAGTCTTATTTAAAAGAGTGTCACTTCAAGAAAAAAAATAAGTAATTTTTTAAAAATATAATAAAAAAATCTTTATCTAAAAAACTTAGGATTAAAATAATATTTAAAAATATAAAATATTTAAAAATTATTTTTTTTAATTGTATAAAATTGTATTTAATATATGCACGGTCGGCTAAATATCGGTAATTAATTCAGAATTGAAATAAATTTATTCATTTCAAAATTTTAAATTCAATAAAATATTTTTCTTTTATTTTAAAACTGAAATATATATATTTTTCATTGATTCAAATTCCAGTTGAGTAATTTAATTTGGTTATAGTTTATAACAGGGTTGGGTAAGTAGTCGTCAACCACCCATTTTCGAATACTATTTCATTATTTGAGTTTAAAGCTTCAACAAAACATATCGACTTGCATAACAACATTATATATGATATATATATTTAATTAAAAATTTTATGAATTGTCCTCGTTAGGTTTTATCGAAACCTAAGGGGGATAACTCATACAATGTCAAAAAAATGATTTGGTTTTGTAAAGTTTGAACCTGGAGACGTCGGTAAGCAAGTCGGTACGGCGTCCTCTTAAAAATGAAAGTTACCATTGTATAAAATTTAATTAAATTAAAAAATGCTACTCGGTATTCGACAAAGTATTCGATCGAATACTTTCATTGAATACTCAGTACTTATTTGAAAAAGTATTCGACTGACTTTTTATTTAGCGTTATTTGGTATATATATATATATATATATATATACCATATACAATATTGTTTTGCAAGTTTATATATTTTTTTAAGCTTTAAACTCAAATAATAGTAAAGTATTTGAAAATGGGTGGTTGACGACTATACTTACCCAACCCTGGTTTATAATATATTTATTGACCCAATATATGTGTAAAACTATTAGCACATACACCATTTTACCGATATATCTACTAATATTGTATGGTAATAGTGACAATTTAAAAACTAATGTAATAGAAGTTGAGTTTTAGGAGGTATATGGATGTTCGTTTATTTTTTAGAAACTGTTCCAGTTATGGTTATATATTTTAAGATCCATTTTCTGAATTTCCACACGAATTTGACTCATTATTTAAAGGAGAAAATGAAAAATTAAATTAATTTTTTCAACGTATTTGACATTTTAATTCTTTATCTTTTACAATCAATTTAGTTAGTTTTCAATTTAAAGGCCGATGTCTGTTTCATTGTAAAATTCAGGGACAATATATTACCAAATTAACTCTAGCTTATATATATACCCTTGTGATGGTGAAATTCCATCTTATAGACAGCTTTTTATCATTAATGAACAGAGAATGAGCTAATGAACTCATATTTTTAGATACTATTATTCGGAATAACAATATTTTTGTCAAATTATGTGTTTTGATATAAGTAGAAATAAATGTACAGATGGGATTTTTGGAAAGTGATAGCCAATAAAAGCTTGAATTGTAGTTACTGTTTTCATTCAAATCTGGCCAAGATATTCGAAGACATAATTACCAACGAGTGAACGAAGTTGCCGTTTTTTTCTGCAATGGATAATGTAGATTTTCCTGAATCTTATCTATAAACGAGTGAGAGTATTATTGATGTGAAGTGGAGCAAGCAGTGAATAAATAAAGGAAAGCACCAATCTTAACTTAAATTTCATAAACCATGTATTTTTAATCAAATATATTTACAGGTTGTCTAAGTAGGCAAAATTTGTAAAAAGACGAGAGCGTGACAAGCACGAAACTGATGTTTGTGTAGTGAGTATATGGAGCATGAGAGTGCAAATGCATGGATTGTGTACTATCTATCGACGGTATTGAAATCATACAAAATTCAGGACAATACAAATAAGACAGCTAAAAATTTGGAATATTTAAGCACTATGGATTCTAACATTGAACCGTGGACTTGTCTATTAATTTATCCTTTCGAAATCCAAAGATGAAATTGAGACATAAGACGTAATGATTTACGCAGATGTTTAACCAGAATGGCTTGCATTAAATATAGTATAGTTATTCGGACAACTGAGTTTAATCAATTTATTAAAGATCAGAAATTATATCAACAAAGGTTAGTTAATAATAATGTAAAAAATATAAATAGATCAAATTAAATTTTGCAAATATTATAAAAAAAAATTAAAAACAGACATAAATAAAGGTTTGCAAATGCTTAAGTCAGAGTCCGGTTGGAGAAAAAGTATCAATTTAGAATTCGGTTGAAAAACGCGTTAACTCGGAATACGGTTGGAAAATGCGTTAACTTAGGCGATAAATATTTTTGTAGTGATTTAAAATGAGAATCACTGCCAAAATGTCATAACGAATTCTTTGAAATAATAAATACGCTAAAACGAAAAATTAAAATTGATATATAAATTTTTAAAAATGTTGATTACACTTGCGATGTCAAATTGCATTGTTTATTTATTGTTTCCTCATATCCGAATTCTGAGTTTATGCGTTCTCCAACCGGAGTGGTGATTATTTAGTAAATAAATCATAAAAGCTATGAAACATGTATACAAATACATACATAAAGGTCATGATGAAACTTCAGTAACAATAGGAGAAACAATAATCGTAGAATAGATCATAATAAAATTTATAAGTTTTTAAAAACTCGATATATTGGTCCTATAGAAACTTGTTATTGCATATTCAGTAAACCTTTACAAGATAAATGTCATTCAATTATAAGATTACCGCTACATTACGTTTACCAAATGAACAATGTATTGATATTCCAGAAATTAACAATTATGAAACAATTTCATTTAATGTAAATAATTTAAGGCCTATTCACAAAAAAAAATTAATGAAACAATTATTTCTTACTGGGAAATTCTTAAAAAGCATTTTAGTTGCATAGGTCATATCTTTTCTAGTACTTCCATTCGAATAGAATTTTTTCATTTGAGACTAGTTTTATTGCATATTGAGGGTGCAAGAAGTTTTAGTGAATTAAGAACCGTAATTAATACCGTAACTTTACAACCTTCCTTTACGGCATTAGTGATTATAGAAGATGACGAAGAATTCAACAAAACAATGGAAGAAACTACACTTTGAATAATATTCGAAAGACTTCGACTTATATTTGTTCGTATGCTGATTAATCACTATCAACCACTTCATCCAAAATTACTGCCAAAATTTCTTTCATAATAGCTACAACTTTTTTTATATCACATTTCTTGACTAAATAAATCATTTTTTATACTTTCATGACGAGGGGGAAGGAGGAGGTAGTTCTATATACAATCACAACGATGTGGCTTCAAAGAAGTAAATATTCAAAAAGATTGCAAAAATGGCAATTTATTAGTTGAAATTGACCTACGCGAAAATTGAAAAAAAGACTATTCTTTCAAATAAGTATTTACTTACTCCGCAATTCCTCTAATACAGCTATTTTATCACTGTCCTATTTCATCACACCGGCTTGGATTCATAGGTGTAAAATTGAAAAAGTGGCTACTATGTACCTCAAATCAACCTACCCGAAAATTGATAGAATTGATTAATTCACTGAATAATTATGTTTTTATTAATATTAATACTTTATACTGCCCATTAACATATCGAGTATTGTTTCTATACAATCATGATGATTTTAAACTAAAGAACTACATATTCATAATAATTTTCAAATTTTCCGATTAGTCGATTTAGACTTTATTAAATTTCGTTTTCTCTTGGCAAGTAATATCGTGATTCTATTACAAAGATACTATATATAAGTAATTCGCGACGAGATCTGAAAAAATTCCATGATCTCGAACAAATATTAGCGAGTATATTTTTTATACATATTACATTAAAATTAATAAAGAAAATTAAAATCTTAATAAACATAATCTTTATACGTACTTTTATTTTCTATCAACATATTTAATGTAATTACTACTACAATACTACCGATCGAGCGTTAACGCGAGTGAGGTTTCCATCGTTAGATAGTATATTAATTCAAGAAAAGTTTTCCAGGCTCCCCATCTATGGAACAAATTGTAATTAATACATTTAACGAAAATTTTACAATCTGTTGGTTACCATAAATATAGTGTCAGGGGCGTCTCCGCGCGACTTAGGTGTATGAGAAGGATAGAGTGAGCGATAAGGTGTCTCGACTAATATAAGCGTTGCATAGCAGCGCGGACATTAGCTCGATGGTCAGAGTACGAGATTTGTAATCCAAGGTCCGTGTCTTCGAATCCCGTCATCCGCCTTTTTTCGCTCCTCGCCTTTTTAATCCGTAACAATAGTCAATTAAATATTAAATGAAAAGTAATAGTATAATAAGTTTTAAAAATTCCTCGCAAAAAAATTATACAGTTCCAACTTGTTTGAAAAAAAATTTGTTCTTACAACTATACATAATATATTAACATTGAAAGTATGTTCTACGGTTTTTATCAATATTGCTGCAACATTACTACCAACTGGCGAATCCGTGCATAAAACTTTTGATTTACCAATACCTATCTTTTATGATTCTTCGTCAAATATTAAAGTGCAAACGAAAATATGTAAATATTTAAAAATACAGAATATTTTAATATGGAATGAAGCACTAATGGCTTCAAAATATTATTTATAGATTGTAGATAAAACGTTAAAGTATATTATGAATAATGATTTACAATTTGGTGATAATATCATTATTTTAGAAGGAAACTTTAGACGATTGATCAATTTAATATTTTCATAAATTTAAGTTATTTATTACTATAAGAGTTCTACCAGAATAAATTGATTCTTCAAAAAATTTTTCAAATTTTTCAATTGTTATTTAATGTAGGAGACGACATTTTAAATGATACGACGATAACAAATGTTCCTGAATTTTGTATAATCAAAAGAAGTAATTGTAGTGCTATAACTATTTTTGGTATAGTTATATGAGAAATATTGTATATATATATGAGTAAATGTCTAAAATTGGTGACGTAGACGAAATTAACAATGAATTTACTAATTTATCAGAACGACGCTCTAATCTCGTTTTTATTTAAAAGAAAAATGTCGACCAGTGATTGTAAAAACTTATCTCAAAATTTGCTTAAAATCAACGTATAATAGCAACGTAACAGAAACGATTTATTTATAAACAAATTTCAAAAAGTATTTTTCAAACTGCACGTAAACTATGTGTTTCTTAAAATAATTTAATAACAATAATTAGATTATTCAAAGCCACATAAATAATTAATACTTCCAAATGTAAATTGTAAATAATCTCATGATGGTAAAATTATAAAATTTTAAAATACTAAAATGAAAAATGATAAATTAATTAAGGTATTATATTATTTTACATTATATTATTATTATACATTATTTTATATTATTTTAAGGTATTTATTATTATTTTGCATGACACAAAAAAAACCAATCAGCGAATTTGATACCAAGTAAAGTGAACAAATTAAACCATTTTCTGGCAGAAATTGAAAACTAATATTTGCTCGCAACAAATGCAAAATTTTGGAAACTGTGATTACTAAACACAAACCACGAAAACGATATTCCTTTAGTAAAAAAATTCTATAAAAATCAATATTGTTTTAAAGATTTCAAAAAGAAGTACAAATTAAGAATGTGAACATTAGTGTATTCTAATAATTTATTTGTTTGCAAAAATACAAGTCAAAAAATTGTACATGCAGATATAAAAGACAAAGGTAATTAAAGAATTTTCATTAAAAGCGTAAGTAAGAGTTCGTTATATTTATATTTCTATTTGAAAAATATATAATATTATAATCAAATATATTATACTTATTTTTGTACTATAAAATTATAGTTTATGTTATATGAAATTAAAGTATGAATGTTGCGTTACAGTAAACGTAATATAAATCATCTTGTGAAATTAAATATTTACCTATATAATGATAATGATACATAAATAATAATTTTAAATTAAAATGATGTATATACGAAAACAAAAATAATATAAATAACACAAGCTAACCTCATAAAGGATAAGTAAAGTGAAGTGCGCTAATTGTTGCCCTAGTTTTCCAAAAGGATGAATATCTTTATCCGTAAGGCCCATGGGACAAACTCCGGATATAAAGGTCTTTTTATTTGTGTCAAAGATTCATGTTTCACAGTGTCAAAAAATTTCGTTTCCCAAAGGTCAAGTCTTCTCCTCTTAAAAGAGCATTCTCCTGGATATTGACATAATGTATTACTCATTAAAATTAATTAGACTGATCGATCTTCGTGCATTCATTATAATAATTATTTTGTAAATTATGTGTCATTGTACTACACGTTAGTTCAAATATTTCAAATTATTTAATCTAACTATTTACGAACATATTTATTAATTTGCACATCATAAAATTTTAACTATTTTATTATAATTAAAAATTTAAGAAATTTAAACAAAAAAAATTTTTCTTTTGATTTCGTCATTTTTTAAAAAATTTTTATTAAAATAAATTGAAGAAATCGTTGTTAAATTTTGCGATAAAAAATCACTTACTTTAGAAATTTACTACTAAAACTTCAATCATCAAAATTCAATAATCAATTAAGTAGAGATAAATTATTTTTTACAAATATGTCATACTACCGCATTTATCACATATTTAAAAAAGATTTCCATTGCAAAAATTTTATCCATTCCTGTTAAATATTAAATTTTTTTTCTATAAAACCATTAACGAGAAGAAAAACTACGTTCCAACTAACGAAATCAATACTAAATTTTTTTTTATTCCGAAAAAGGACCAGTAGAAACTTTATCCTTTATTTCTCTCGTAAGCTCGCAGTAACGTACGAACAGTCGATATACTGTCGAGTTGTCAAAGTGCGCGAACCAAGGTGAGGAAGTTCGACTGCAGTTAGACGGAAATGGGAAATCCATTGGCTCATAACATTACTCTTTGTTTTCGATAAAAAAAAAACCTAGTCAATCGAAGACAATCAATAAACTTTGACCATTAAGTGTTTCGACAATATATACGGTGAATCGATGTAGAGAAATTCGTCTTTCCTTTTCCTACGGGAAAATGGTAATGAGTTTGTTGCTGGTGTTGCTTTTTTCTCCTTGGCTATATACCTACTTTTCTTTTTCTTTTTTATTACAAACGTATATATACATGCTTAGTTACGCAGCTACTTTCGAAAGTAGAATAAAGTTAATTTCCTGCTTTTGCGTTATTTTTCCAAGGTGACTAGGTGACATCCAGAGTAATTGCAAATTATGTTTATGTCAGCATATTTGAATACCAAACTTTTATGATTTTGGTATTACATGCGAATTTTGTGATTTTAAAATCAGAAAAATTAGAATATATACGTATAAATTTCAGTAAGTAAAAGGAATTATTAAAAAAAGTGCTGACGATAAGTACGTATGTACGACTTTCTAAAGAATATATTCAACTACTTCTACTATTACTCAGAAATCTCCCGAAAACTAGTATTGTTAATGGATTTTTATTGAATTTAGTATATTGAAATATTTTCATAAAGAAAATAAAAAAACTAAAGAATATTATTCGAATGCAATCATCTATTCCTTTTCATAAAATTTATTTGAAAAAATACTATAAATGATATAAGTCGTAATTAAATAATGTGCGGCATATTAAATGATTTCAAAAGCACTATCATGTTACAAAAACAGTACAATGATTTAACTGCAATTTTAATGACCAAATATTTTAAGAAATTTTATTGCATCATAAATAATTAAATGAAAATAAACACACCATCGGTATTAAATGAAAGATCGAAGTAGGTAGTAATAATAAATTTACGCATTATTTATATACGAAAACTATACAATAATTTCATCGAAATAAATAATGGAAAGGAGTAATTTTTGTCAGATTTATATGTTGAAGAGAAAATTAATTAATTGAATAAACTATAACACATAAATATGTTGATGTATCGTCCATAAAGTATTATAATTGAAATCAGACAACAGTTTTATAATTCTTTAATTAGAATACATGTAGAAGACAAAAACTTTTTACAATATAGCTGACTTTTATATAAAATTCCAGCGCAAATAATTTCTATGTAAAATTATAACTACCTTAATTAAGAGATATCAATGTATGATTAAAATAAGATTTTAAGTATATAAATAAAATTAAATTGGCATTAAATAAATAACTAGAAAAATACAATTTTCTACCATTTCGCTATAAATCTACACACGCAAACTCTCGATAACACAATGTTCCTTACAAAAGCACATATATGTGATTTATAGGTATCTGTTTTCAAACCTATACTTATCCTTTAAATAATCGTTTCGATTTCAACCTACTTTACGCTGGTAGCACACATTGGATCCGTAAATTAAAAGATCAATCATTACACAAATGAAAAACCTAAATTTGTTCAGGTTTTAATTATTGATTTAAAAGTGTCCTTTTAACACCTCGTCCGTTTATTAGCTGCATAAATCCTGACACTTTTTACTCGTGAACCCGATACCAATTCCAAAATTACAATTTTCGTTTAATGTCGCAGTTAAGTTCTTTTACTTTTTTTTCTTCTTTTTAACCCGGCCGCTTTTCATTACTGTATGAAACGTATAGAAATTGTAGCGGAAACGTTCAATATGTTAGTGACAAAACCGTTCTTTGATAAATGGCTTCAGAGAGACCTTGAATTCCTATTGAAATGTCCTTGTTATACACATCATATTGATAAATTCCCTCTAATTTTCGACGGTAATAACTTAAATTTCAAATTAATTTTAGGTATTAATTAAAACTGTTGTTTAATATAATTATTATAATAAAATATCGTACAGCAAGTTCATGAAATTAAATTTAATGAATATTAATGTTTTTGTTATATAGTGTGATAATAA
Source organism: Theocolax elegans (assembly GCA_026168455.1). Taxonomy (NCBI): domain Eukaryota; kingdom Metazoa; phylum Arthropoda; class Insecta; order Hymenoptera; family Cerocephalidae; genus Theocolax; species Theocolax elegans. The sequence continues at coordinate 60,674,612 of CM047429.1, forward strand.
GCTATGTGTTTTAGGTACATCATATTAATTTTTACGTAGTAGTAAGTATATAATTACGAATGAAAAAATAAATAAGTATTCGAGTAATAAAATATGTACCATTCTCGTATATTCTTGTTCATAAACCTTAGAGCAAATTCTATATACATTACATATAGATCACGAGGGAATTACAACTTCAAGTTACTGCGTAAATTTTAACTAAAATGAATTATTAATAGTATTACTATTTCTCAAAGGAGACCGTAAGTTAAGAATATCAGCATTCACCGTTTATTGACTTGTATTTATTAAGTAATAATTGACTACCGTTAAAATATCTCTATAAAGTTTTTCTATTTAATTTGAATTTCATTTACAAAAATCTTCTCAATCTTTTTTATTTCTATAGGTGATCGAATACCCATTCATTACCGACGAAATAAATTGTTTTGAAAAACTCTCTCTGTAAACTTATATTTCATTTAGACAACATTTTTTCAAATTGTTAATTTAATGTTTTTAATGAAATATTGATAGTTTGAAATTTTATATTTCATCGAAAATTATTGTTATAGAAATTAATTTCTCTACAAATATTACCTTACGCAATTCGTATCGAATCAAACATACAATTTGGACTTGGTATGCGAGGCTAACAATTTCTCTTTATCAGCTTCTTTTATAAGATTGATGAATTCAATTATATTCAAAGAGGCAGGAAGATGATTTTATAATTGCGAAAAATATAGGAATTACGTGATAATTAATATTCTTGTCACTCCAGTTGTTATCTACCAAGTAGAAGCATGATAAACTCGCCTAGCTTTAAAACTCATATAACTTGTACAACTTTGTAATATACATGTTTTATATGCATATGAATGTGCAAGTAATTACGGGCTGGATGAAAGGAATTACTAAATAAGTATAAATAAAATATTTATCAACTTTTACGAAAGTTGCGAACTAATTTTAAAACAATTGAATTTAAATATAGTAATTTTAATAAATGTTGCTTGCTTTATTTATTTTAACTACATTAACAATAATTGAATTTTGTATAAGGATATAGTAATAGAGTAATTTCTGCAATTTATTTTAAAGATTTAAATGCATTGGGTTGATGCACTAAGACATTATACAAAATATATTACACAATAATTGAAAGATTGTACAAATTTAAATTTGTTTATCATGTAAAAAATTATATTTATATTTTTATAGCTTCGTATACCATCTAACTGTAAAAATTAAAAATTAAAAAAATTGTTAATGCCGCATTTCAATAAAGAAAATCGAACTTAGGCAATTAAAAAGCCACATTTATCCACTGTAAAATGTATAGCAGCGATAAAGAAGTACGTAACGTCAACGACGGATATTACGCTAATTAATTTTCGAGAGGAAAAGCGACTTGTGTAATCCATCGCAGAATCAAGTCGCATTGTGTTACATATCGTGCTAATCGATCAATCTCCTTGAAGGAAAGAATAACCATTTCGTAAAAAAAAATTTAATTTCCAAACAATTTTCGAGCCGCCTGGTATATAATATATATATAGGTAAGACAACAAAATGTCCAATATATAGTAATTTCTTTCAAAGCAATTATTTTGCAATACTGGACGTAGGCCACGTGTACCAACCTCCTAATACGTCGTAATAAAAAAAGGAGCACACGCACAAACATAGACACTCGTCAGGATTCGGAGCGTCCAGTTTCAGTTGGTGCGAGAGGGGGTGATTGATGCTTTTCTACGGCTTGATACGAGTTGAACGCGTAATGGAACGTCGACCCCACCAAAAAGTTCTCCAATAGCCAATCGACAAGGAAAACCGAAGGCGACGGTCAATTTTTCGTCGAGAAGAATGGGGAATTAAGTAACATCATTGATGGCCACTGCAGCCGTATTGGACTTCCTCTTCCTTAAATTGAAAGGAGGAAAACAAGCGTGTAGTCTCTTTTGCGCGTGAAATTGACAATTTATCTACCGTGGAAAAGAAGAAAGGAGATAGATCTGTATGCGTCACTCTATCGTTGAAGTGTACCTTATACAGTTTAAATAGTTTGTGTAGACCGACGAACATTTTTTTTTTCCTTCTCGGTCGGCGAACCTTACGCGAAAAGCTGTAATCTCGCGAGTTTTATAGAAAACGACCGGATTGGGTTCTCGCGGGTTGGCTATTTGATCTTAGATTGGATTTGTTAAGAGCTCGATTTCTTGTAACGTATTTTTATGGATATATGAGGCTGTTGCACCCAGAACCTACAAGTAAAGTGGATATGTTGGTTTTTTTCTTTACAACTGGTATTTCGATTTTGAACATTACGTCCACGAGCTTACAATTGGTTTGGTCGATTAGTTTCTCGTTGACAAATTAATTTGATATAAATTAGGAAATTTAAACCTGACTTCACCAATGAGAAGGAAATTCCTACTAATACGCAGAATGAATTTGATACTAAAACTATCTATAGATTCGGTTTGATTTTTAAGATAGTCCGTAACACTAAAAACAATGATTCTCTTACTCTTAGATAAATTCTTCTATAATTAATTAGATTATAGAATTTATTTTTGAAAAAAATTGGGGAACTCAAAAAGAGCAATATCCTAAAATCAAACATATTTCTTTTGATTATAGAAGAATCATTTTAGAGCAAGCAGTTTCCGTTTAACTCATACTTCAGAAGAATTCCTCTGCGATCAAGAAACTATTTTTTCAGTGTATTTATTACATTTGAACGTACTCGCCGTAATTACAACAATTATTATAATTTTATTACATTTTTACAAGCTAATAAATACTTCATAGGAAGCCAAACATTGGATTTTACACGAATAAATAGATAAGAAACGGGAGAAAAAATGTTTTATTCAGAGGATAACAACGGACAAATTTTTTGCTCATTTTATTAAAACAGTCAATCTATTACTTAATAAACGGAATACGATTTCTACTAGAGATAGTTTATTTTAATATTGAAAAGAAGAAGAAAATCATGTTTGGCGACTCAATGCTTGATTTTTCATAAAGTAGTTGGCGAAAGTTGTAGAAAATCTTTTAAAAAGTCTTTAGGGCTTTCAATTTATAAAGTTCTCTATAAGGATGAGATAGAAACTTGAAATTCATTTTGGATAAAAGTTGACTTCGAAATTCTCCGATTAAAAAAAAACATTATTTTAATACAATAAATTACTAGAGTAGTATATAAATTGTAATGCAACCGATTAAATATATATTATTAAGCTATCTTTAATACACTCTCGATAATTATTTTGTACTGTGTACACTACTCGTGACGTTTATTATTGAATTTTGACTAAAAATTGTAGTTATCTAAATGTATTAATGTCACATCGTGACAAAATTTTAATGGATGTGTAACACTGAGTATTCCAATAAATGTTTAGCATCTTCTACGTAACGTTTGAAATATTACTTTAAAATAGTTCAGTATCTGGGTAAAGATTTAGTACAACTTGATGGAAATAGTTCCGAATACTTATGCAGATCGAAAAAGATTCTTCTACACTACTCTAAGAATTATCTGAAAAAGTTTAGGAACTTTCTTGCTTTATCTTGAAAACTGTTCAGTGTTGCCTTTTTGTCTATAAACGCGTGTCGCAATCCGAAACTTTTTGTTTCCTTAATCTATATCTTTAGATCTTTATTTAAGTGGGTAATATTCGTCTTTAAGTATCAAGATATAATATACATATATATTAAACATGAAATTTATTAAAAAGATTACATCGAAATTGAGAAGATATTTGCAAATGTCTGAAAGATGAGAAAAGTATAATATATATTTTTTATAAACAGGCTTAAATTGACTCGTTTGCCATCTTTCACTGGGTGTAATCTATAAGTTTTAGACAACTTTTCTCGTATATGATCGAATAAAAGACTCTTCCTAGATTCATATACTTTTAAGGTATGTATTGAATTAAAAGATTAAATATGAATACTTTTAATAACACAAAATTTAAAAAATTTATAGCTTTAAGATTTTATGCTTAGCAAACTGATACGCTACGTTTTACGTAACATTTAGATTAAACATTTTTTGTTGACAACCTTGTTAAAAATATATTGAATGTTTCGAAAAATCAATTGATTTATAAAAAGCAATTTTAAGAATATTACATCGTACAAATTTCCGTGGAGTATATTATTTGAATACAATAAATTAGAACAAACTGTAATTTTGTAATTGCTCTTTGCCTCAGTATAAAGTTCTACGACGAGCAGACATCATTAAAACTACAATTATTATAGATACAAATTAGTTCATAGTTCAAATAGTACGTTTTAACGATGAATTTTCGTTGCGCTTATAACTCTACAATATATTATCAACAATAAATTATAAAAATAATGGTATACAATTATTAAGAATTAACGAAAGAAATAGTACTTTTATTTTAAAACTGCCGTAGTAGGTACACGAAATGAGTAATTTTAATCTGAATGCAACGTTAATTCTAATAAATTAAAATACCTGCAAACTGTATATTTTAATTGTATTTGTTAATTTAAAAATAATAAAAAATCTAATTCGAAACGGTGAATCAATTAAAATAATATTTAATTGCGTATTTACAGATGTGAAATGAAATGTTATAATATGAACTAGAATACACACGAGGGTATATCGTAAAGCACAGTTAACCCAAAATCTGAAGATCGAAAGGTTTATATAGATTGAAACAGTATGTGACCTACCTGTCAAGACTCATGAGAACGAGGGTGTAGACACTGGCGCAGGCGGTTACGATGATAAGGTACTGGACAACCTTGCACCAGACATTTCCAAACGGCCAGTATGGTAATACAAAGTCCGTAGCCGTGAATGGTATACAAAATAGGACGAACAAGAGATCCGCAATAGCGAGGTTGATAATAAGTATGTTGGTGGTTGATCGCATTCCTGGATTTGCCGCTACGACGATCACAACGAGGGAATTCCCGAGAAGACCAAGAATACCGATTAATCCAAAGAAAATCGGTACTACGACCGCGACGATTCGTTGGACGAGGACCTGATCGAATCCGGGGTCCTCCTCCTCGGCTTCGTCATAGCAAATCGGTCGTAACAACGGGGTTGTCGTTAAGTTCATCAGGGCATGGCTTGCAGGTGCGCTTCCGTTCACCCATAACACTGCCATGCTGTCTGCTGATGCTGCAGGGCTATTTTCAAAACGGAGATAACATCATGTATTGTTCCTTCAATATCCCACGTAAACATTGTATCTTTTACCAAATCAAAATTCCATCCGGTCTAATTATTATATGATAATTTATTTTCTAATTACGCGGTCGCGATTTAAAATATTTTACAGCTTTCTATTCGTCGAGCATTCTGCGTAACGATTACTTGTCACTTAGTAAGTAGAGTACTCGAATGTATATATAAATTATGCCAGCGCGTGTATAATTATTTAACGCGAAATCCGAGCACTCTATAAATAAATAGTAATATCAAAAGGGACAGTCTGGTGTATCATCGCGCTTATTTAATTTTTTGTGTGTTCATATGCAGATTTCACTTGAAAAGCGACATAAACATTTAAATAAATTATCTTTTTATTTTTAATACCTATTGTAACACAACTCAAAACGATTGTATTCAATTTCAGACGGAAAAATCCACCAGAATAACTTATTTAATATTAATTTTATTTTACTTAAATTATCCAATTATATAAATGAAATATCGACCTGTAAAAAACGTAATTTTTTAAATTTGCTACTCGCGTCAATAAGTTCTACAAGAATGAACCGGGAACACAATACACCCATAAATATGAAACTTAATTCTAAAGAAGTTTCGTAATATATGCAACGCATTTAAAAATCCTTCATAGAGGTAGCACTAAACATAAATTTATCATCTCGATATATAAATTTAAGAGGCAGCGCTAACTCTCGCTAGAATAAATTTATGGAAACTTACAGAGTAACTTTTGTATAGGTATAGCTTTTAGACTCAACGCAAATATTATGAAGCTTCTTAAAATTCAACAGTTTCATTTATATTATTATTAATCGTCCTTTAAATTTATTCTAAATGTAGAAACCTTATAGAAAAAAGATAACAGCTGTTGTTATAAAAATTCGAAAAGAACCGATGGAGCTTTACGTAACATTTATACACCGAATATCTAATTTCTAGGAACCGTGGAAAAACTATAACCAATAGAATCTGAAAAAGGATTCGATATCAATACAGTCGAAGTTCCCGATTCACTAATTTATGACGTAACGAGGATAAACGTTCAAGATTGTACGATAACATCTTGTGTGTGTTTTATAAGTTTAAATACATGTACATCGCATTGTTAGATCCGGATAGAATTTTTACAATATAATATACTCATCGTTATATGCAACATATCAGTTATGAGTAACAATGACATTATAACCCGTTCGTTATACTGTTAAGCCTGAGGGTAGCGTGGGTTTTATAGCCACTTATCGTTTTGGATGTGTTATGAGTAATCGAGCGTTTAGGTTACTACGTCAGGTGGTAAATTCACGAAATTAGCTCTAGGATTCTGCATACATGGTAAATTCATGAAATTAGTTCTAGATTCCACATGTGGGTCGGAAATATTATGCGTGGAATATACATATAGTGGACGTATCTTACCATTTGTTACTTTATATATGTATTATTGATATATTTGCGTACACGAGAGAATTTTCGTCAAACAACTTCATTTTCCTCCTTCACAGTGAATTACGCATTATTTAATCAGAGTTATAGACGCGATGATGTAACTTATCAAATTATACACGTACTTTTGATGTAATTGAAACTTTATTGTTTATCACATTGTAAATTACACGTTTTTTTTCAATTTCGTATTTATTTACATTAATTTAACGAAGTAGTTATTACCAATATGTATCAAAGTGTTTGTATATAATAGAAAGCTCAGTAAATTAATATTTTCCTGAATAAATATATATGTATATATATATCACTTCATATCACACGTGTTACCCGATTGACATACAATAAGTCAGCGTGTATAACAATATTCCGTTTTCTGAATCAATTGATATATCCACTTTATTATTTTATCGAATAAACATTCTGTAATAATTGCATTGTATTAATAATAATTATATTTACTTAACAATAACATCTCGTATGAAAAATAATTTTTTTCCGCGTTTTTCTATGTTTACACATGTCCAGGTAATATCAATATAACTTTATCTTCGATACAATTTTTAATATGAGTATTAGTGATACACGTTGAAACACGACATTAATACTTTGCCATTGATAGAATAAAATCTGCAAATACATTCAAACGGTAAATATTACGATTACCAATGAAAATCACATTTTTAAACGTACGCAAAAATGACGTATTCTTCCGAATGATTATCAAATAAAACAAAACAATAAATAATTTAATATTTTAAAATGAATGTAATATATATTCCGCACATTTTTGTAAATAATGTACTATTTATCAAAAATTATTTTAAGAAATAAATTGCACTATCATTGTATTTCGTAGATTAGTTAGATTTTTAATTTATTTTTATGTTATAGTTTATGTGTATATAACGTTTATGATGTACGAACGTTGGTATTAATCGTTGCACTGTAACAATTTTCATCGTGGCATTAACATGTTTAAAGCATGTTAATAACAATCTTTTATAGATAGCTTTTTCATGGTAGTTAAACAGGAATATTGGTTTTATTCAGAAAATCTCAGATTGCATAGGAATATATTACATTTTACATCTAATTTAATGCATACTAATATCCTCATTTTATTTCATTTTAAATTGTATCTGCATTGTTTTATATTCAATTGTTCAATTACTATTAAATGTTCTTATTATTACTTATACGTCTTAATTAACACACGCGCATATTTTATTGTAAATTACTTCCTCTAAATCTGAAATGATCAAAATATTGCCAAAGGTAAGAAGTACGATAATCTTTTCCACTTCTCCGAAAACAATAAGGGTTCAAATAATACGAATGAAATCGTAATTAAAGTTACTTCAAGAAGATTTAAATTTCAATTATCAATGCACAAGTGCAATATTATGAGTTGTTCACAGATGAAAAATAACGCTCCAATCTTATTACGAATACAATTAAAACACTTTTCATTATTTGAAAAATAAACGTTGAAAATTGATATTAATTCATTTGAATATTGAATCGATTGTTTATTATCGCAGTAATAGCATACTACGCCACAACTTTATTTTATTATACAAGTGGTATAATAAGAATATCAAGTCAACGGAATTGGTTTAATTATATTTCACTTAAGTAAATATCTTCGGAACTCGTGTTATTTTATTTCCGTAATGCTATTACGGAAACTTGCTTTAAATTAATACTCGATAATTAAAATAAAGTAAGATAAAAAAAAATTCATTTAATGCACAATTCGTATAATCATATTCATTATTCACTTATCGAATCGTCAAGTAAAAAAAAAAGCGCGATAAACTTATCGCGGACAAAAAATCTTATTTACTTTTGTCGCGTTATTAAATTTCACTGTAAAACAAGCACAAAAGTTGAAGTGAAATTTTTTAATTTTATCACTCAAATGAATCATTTCATTTGCAAAATTACAGTAAAAAAATGTATATATGCATAACAGTAAAATGTATAATTTTTGAAATTTAAATGCGCAGTAGAGGTTTGTATATCGCGGAACCATCATTAAAATTTAATTTTCTTGAAATATCTTTCGACGATATGTATATATATATATATATTTATATATGTATAATTTACAGTCCCACGATAACGTAATGTTTTTTACCCAGCCCCGCTGCATCCCCAGCAGAATTGTTGTCTATCATGCGGTGCGCCTGTGCCACCGAAAACCAACTATCCTGTCGCGAGGCATCTTAACTTTTAATTCTTCCTTTATATATTTATATAATTTTATTCTTTCTCTATATTAATCTACAACATGTATGTATATATATAGATATATGTACACGAATATTTATATACATATATTTTCTAATAAACTTTCGAAGCACCAAAGTGCCCGCATAAAAACCATCACTTTTAACGCGACATCGTAATATATTATCATGACACGAACACTCGAGGAGGGAACAATAACCGATAGTTAACAGTTACATCGTACTTCCCGTAAATGCGATCGAGTTTTCGGGAAATAATTAAACGCGACCGCGACCGTAAGTTCGAGGGCATCACGCGCGCTTTGTTTTCTTACGCATCGATACGAAGGGAGTAAGCCCTCAACTGCGGCGAGTACGGCACACGACTGACACGCGGGGGCGACGAAATCAAATTTCGCTCCTCTTTAAAAAGCGGTGTGCGCCCACCGGCTGCGCGAAGAAAATCTAACGTGCTTTTCTCGATCGTGCTGACATCCTATGGAAAGTATCAGAAAATAATGATTTGACACTTATATTACCGTCGGTCGATTAGGTAGGGATTTCTCTACACGTAGGTATATTAATTGCATATATATACACACACAGAAATAAATATTTGAATTAGCACGCAATTGTTACATTTAAGTGTTACATAATTCAAATGTTAGTATCTCGAACAGGATTTTCTAAAATACTAAATAATTTCAATAATGTACGTTGGTTAACCGGATATAATATAATCTGATAAATTATTGTAAAAAAACAAAAAAAGTATTTTATATAAATATAAAATATGATTTCAAAGAAGCATTTACCTCAAAATGAATAAATATTTACAAATACATTTTCAAACTATAAAATTCTTTTTAAACACTATAATTAAATGATTTTTATTACAGCATGCAAAGTTAAATTTGTTTAAATATTCATCTTTAGATTTAAAATATTATCTCATAAACCGATAGTAAAAATAAAAATGTTTAAAAGCAGAGTAAAAAACTAACTTACCATAATCGCACTGACAAATAATCTCAAGATCTATATTGCAAGCTAGATTCTCGAATTAAAGCCACTTGAAAAGTTATCTTCAATGTTGACGTATATCCGTATTATTTTACTGTCAGTATATAAAATTTTATATACATACTCATTCTTTATTTATATTTGTGTGTTGCATATTTAATATTTTACAGTTTTAAATAATGACCATTATGAAATAAAAATTAACCTTTGCATATGATTATTGACTGTCTATTACATAAAAATTGAGTTGACTTAGTGCTAATTTAGACTATATAATTGTACTTTTTATTACATAAGATGCACATTGATGTTAATTACAAAGATCATTGCAATTGAAAGAAAAGTAGTAAAAATGGTATATTAATTACACCACTTACTACATTTTCAACTTTTTTAATGTTCACAATATCTTTTAAAGTATCATATTTAATAGAATATTAAATATTAAAAGAATGTTTAATTTATGTATATAAACGCAATATTCAGGTTCACTTAATTGGTTAATATTGATATTAATACATAATTTTAACAGATTGTAATTAACAATATTTTATTAGAACAAGTAGTTTTGTGATTATTGGCACGTACATTTCAATAAAATAACAAAGAAAATAAAGCAGCGGATATCATTTCTGTAAAGTTTTTAACATAAATGGAAATAAATTTAAACATTTTCTGCTATGTGCTATTGTAATGTTTTTATACAAATCTGAGTATTATAAAACTGATTCTAGTTCTTTCAGTGTGGCAAGCATATTAATACATTTTTATTATAACTAAAAAATTAGGATCTAATTTTTTCAGAAACTTTATCAATAATAGCTTGCGTCAGTACTCTTTGAGCAAGATTCTTAGCAAAATTAGTAATCTGGTCTCCAATATTGGGCTTCTTTGTTGTTGGCTGTTGCGGTCCATAAGGATTGTATCCACCTTGATTCGGATATCCACCTTGGTTTGGATATCCACCTTGGTTCGGATATCCACCCTGGTTCGGATATCCACCTTGGTTCGGATATCCACCTTGCGGTGGTGGATAATTTGGATTGTAAGCTGGCTGATTCGGATATCCATTCTGAGGAGAGGGATAAGTTCCATAGGGATGGACGTTGTAAGGATTGTAACCTCCTTGGGATGAATAACCTCCGTGTGGTGGATGTCCTCCTACCAGACCTCCTTGATTGTTCGTACCTGCACTTGATTTTCTGGATGGATCAGAGGATGGATAGGATGGATAGCCGGAATTCGAATTAGTTTTAGAATTGCTCGAGGGGTAGCCCGGATATCCACTGCCGCTCGAAGGGTAACCAGAACTCGAGGGATAACCAGAACTCGCAGGGTAACCAGATCCCGCAGGGTAACCAGATCCCGCAGGGTAAGAAGCTACTGGATTAGAGTTACTTTTTGAACTCGAATCTGGATAACCAGATCCTGAGGGATAACTAGAACCCGAGGGATAAGAGGCTGTTTTTGGTTGACTCGAATCCGGATATCCAGATCCCGAAGGATAACCTGAACTCGAGGGATAACCGGATGAGGGTTTGTTAGTACTTCTCGACTGGGTTGAGTCTGGATAACCTGAACCCGCTGGATAACCGCTGCTACTGCTAGGCTTCTGACTCTCTTCATCCCGTCTAGCCAAATCTTTCTTTTCACCTCCATCGTCTTCTGCAAACATTTCGTCAACTTTTTTTCCGATAATTAGTGAATTGCGTGATGGGCCATTTTGCGAACCCGACGGACATGCCAGATAAGGACGGGATTCTCAAGGAATTATTCTTTTATTTTTTCAGTATCTATGAAACTCTCCATTTATATGTTTACTATTTTTAATTGTGTGCGTACCAGGAATTTAAAATTGTTTGAAATTAATGAAAAGATGAACCTTCTAGTATCTTCTTCGATTGAGTATACGATTTAATTTGCATTCAGATCAAATCCAGCTGGTGTTTTTTTATTGTGTAAAATTTTTATTTAGCTCGATAGCATAAAAGCGTTTTATAATAAGAAAGGCAAGATGATTTTTTAATCACTGTATGCGTGATACAAATGAGGCTATCAAGAATTTCATGAACAAGTGACAAAAAGAGAATTAGAGAGAGAAGGTTGGTTATATATATTTTTTAGATTCGTTATTTTGATAAATAAATAGAGGAAGCATAGTCCGTCAAAGCAGCATGCGAGATTTCTCCTTATTCACCGCGATCCCTTTGACATGCATTAACTTGCCGAGTGTTTTATGGGATAGCACTCACCTTAATTAAACTTTCAGTTCAGCAATATTTAAATGAATTTATTAATAGTTTCATGTGAACGATTTAATAAAATACGAGTATGTAAAAAAAGATGTTTTCTTTCTCTTTAAAGGTTATGTACAAAATCGTTTGCTACACATTAATTATTTGTAAAATCAAAGGCAACTTTGTTTATTAACCTATAATTTGGTACTTCTGTACAATTGTCGTTACAAAATATTAATATAAAGAATTTTTATATTAGTATGGCACAACTACCAATATATAAAGCAAAGCTCTGAAAAATTATTAAGTAGAATATATAAAGTCTTACGTTATAAAGCTATACATTTGTTGTCATCAAAATTTAAGTACAAACTTTCGACTATGAGTGAACTATTTGTTCGATATATATTGTGTTGTTCGTTATAAGTACATAGTTATATAATTTTTCAATCAGGAACGTAATATTCTGTAGTATAATCTCCATAAATCTAAATGCAATTATTAACATTACTGTAACAGTGCAGTTTGAGAATCGTCTTGTTTCTTAACGTTCAATCTTTCATTTGAATTAAAAATAAAAAATAAATAAATGAACAGTATGAACATTTTTTACATTCAAATAGTAACATTAAGTGAATCGTTCCTGATAAGGAATAGTTGATGTTCAAATACATCCCCATGAGCGCAGTTACAGTCAAAAGCTTCACTCAAATTCCAACAACGCATTTTCATAAAATCTCCCTCGCGGTATCATGCCCTCGAGACATTTTCTCCTCTATCCTGAAAATGTCCAAACCCTATTGCCCTTGGAATCTGTAGATGTATGGCTCGTGTAATAATCCTTTCCACCAGGATAACGAGATGTAACTGGTTGATATGGTTTGGCAGTCGGTCTTTGGTATCCTCCTGCATTGGACCTTGAGCCACCACCACCACCAAATAGTCGGTCCCAGATGGAGTTGTTACCTACAGTGTTGCGATTACCCGAATACCCGCTGTAACGATTGTCAAAGGACGAACTGCGTGGTGGAGGTGTTGGTATCACTGGTCTAGGTGTCACACGTGGTCGTTCGTAACCCGGTGGTCTTCGAGCTGCTGGAGCTGTCGAATTTTTAGCATTGTTTGGTTTTTTTTTCGTGTTTGTTTGAAACCTTTGTCGTATTGTATTTGGATGATGGTTCGATGAAATCATGATTGTCTCGTATATTTTCAAACGATTTGGACTCTCGCATTGCTCTCGAATTGAGCGCACGGGCTAAATACGTAGTTTAAGGTCAGTGCGTTGCGGATTCAATAGGTCATGGAGGTCGAGGAGATAAGAGATAAGCCGGAACATGTTGCTCGCTTGGGTATACTACAGCGAGATGGGAATATATAGTGGCTTTAGCTTCAATTACGTAATTCAACAATATACGCATTGTGTGCAGCAATTACTTTTAATGTTTTGTAAACTATGAAAAAATGTGTGTGTTGCGTACACAGCAAAAAGTTATATTGAAATTTATGTTTAAGACTTTAAAAACTCAGTAGTTTCTATAATTAATTTATTTTTTATTTTTCTATACTATAAATGCGAATGTACCACTGCGTACTAAATTAAAAAAGCTATTTTTTCATTAGAATAATAAGAAAGTTTCAATCAACTAATTTATGTTTAATTACTTAGCAATGTGTTAAATTAATTTTCTATACATATATTTGTAATATTAGATTGTTATATTATATTATTATCATTGTATAAAAATTGATACTTAAACGATTAAAAAGACGTTTTACACAGATTAAAATACTTTATTATGTTTCGAAATGAACATAAGATCTGGATGGTATTTGAATAATATGAGTAAACAAATATCGACGGAAGACGTAATACTGGATTTTACGTGCATGATGCAGTATCGAGTCACGTGTCATGAAAAATAAAATACTGTACTTGACAATAATAAAACATTTGATAGTGACAGTCTTGCATAAACGATATCAGATCACTAATTCTATTAATAATTATGTCAATGTAATAAATTTTCATAGAGATTTTATCAATTTTAATTTTTCAATTATTACCTAAACGGTACCACTAAAAATATCAATCAATTATTCTAGTATACATATATAAAATATTTTAAACAAGGCACGAGCATCTTCCCATTTGGAAGAGCTGGTATTTACGGAGAATTTACATTATAATACATAGTAAATTTATATACCCGATTTCGCTGACAAAATTATTTAAAATTTCATTGTGAATGAAATAAATATATTTATATAAAATGTTAACGGTAATGTATCAATTGGTGTATCCTAAAATTGTAAAGAAAGTAAAAAAAATCATGATTTGTTCGACAAATCGCGATGCGAATGAAATGTTTAATTTTTTGTCAGCAAAATCCGGTATAGATTATTATTATTATTTATCGTACATTCACTCACCCACGCTTCAATAAAAATTGCTTATACGTACAAATGAAAACCAAGGAAGGCACACATGGACGTTAAGTTGCAATTTTTATCATATCTCTCGATCATCACTACATTCAATAAAAATACGAAATTTATTAAGGTACGTCGAGACAAAAGAAAACATCGAGACTGAATTATAAATCTTTCGTACATCTAGCATAGAAATCGTTCTCTTACATTCCTATATAAATCAAGTAGAAGTCAAATAATCGATTTTTGTGCAGCATCTGTCGGGCTTGCAGAAAACTAACAACCGAACGTTCATCATTGTATAAGGAACCCCGGGGCAACCTTAATTTTAATTAATAATATAATTGAGAAAAAAATATTCGTATAACTTCCACATATTATGTGTAAAAATAAATATTGCGTACAATTGTTTTAGACACTATGGGTACAATGTGAAAATCTATATAAGGAAATGTATTCTCAATTGAAAATTGAAATATTATTCTTCTATTAAAATTTGAAAATATTGTACTTATATCATGGAAATCACAGGATTCTTTTTTCCTCGCATCATTGGCATTTTGTTATTATTGAGCATCCTATTATTTGGCTTCGTAAACGCGCGGCCACGTGGTTCCCCTTCATGAAAAATACTTTCGCGAGTCTCTTATATACAGAAATGCTTTCGTCAATATTACAAAAAGAGAAAAATAAACGGTTTGAAAACGAAAGAAAAATAAGAAGATAAGATAAATTGATCGAGGAGGAAGATTCCTCGAAAAGTAAAATAACGGGTATATAAGGCATTCATGATTTCGATATCCTAAGACTTAATACACTGAATAGGAAGGATCCGAGAATGACCGCGATAGAGACGCAATTGACAGAAGCTCCATTCCTCCTCAAAATGGAATTTGGATAAGTGTTGCTCCATCCAGTGTTGTGTTGCGGCAGGTTGTGTTGCGGATAAGTGTTGTGGTACCGAGTATTATCCGGTCGCGAGGCAGGCGGATAAACCGGATAGCCATACTGATCAACTTGGACACCTGGCCGGTTGTTATTGGGCGGATACGGTGGATAACCATTGTTATTGTTATTGGTCGGATAAGGCGGGTTCCCGTGATTATTGTTCGTCGGATAAGGCGGATAGCCCGGTCCATTGTTGAACATGGGCTGATTACGATCGTGATTCACTTCTTCGGCTGGTGGTGCATTGGCATTTGCGTAGGGATTCATGTTGGCGTATCTCGAGCCGTTAGATGGATCGGCCGGTACACTCGGCTGATTGTTCGTTCGTTGCCCGTTGATCGACGACACGCCTGCTGAGTCGTATCCTGAAAATACAGGGTCCGTATCGTTCTATGTGCCGAGATTCACACTCACTTTAAATATCTCTCGGTGCGCGGGAAGTTCAGCCAGAGAAAAAAATTCAACAACTATACTATTAAATGTCGCGCGGTGGTTTTTCTCTTTCAGAGTCTACCAATTTCAATGGCGTTGCTAGGCGAGACCGAGGAAAGTTTGCAATTAAGGGCTCGCGCTTAATAAACTTCCGGTACTACAGTTTCGCTTTTATTTCACGCTCGGTTAAATCTCTGTTTCTCTGGTTGTCTTCGCAAACTAGGTAGACTAGCAGTCAAATCAAATAAATGTCCTCGCTCCAAGGTACTGGGAGAGCATTGCAAAAGTTAACGGAATAACCATCACACTTTAATGTACATGTAGCGTTAGAGACACAGTAATTATATATATATATAATACGTGCATTATAAGTGCAGTTTATTGTGCATTACTGCGGTTAGCGTTCAACTGGTGATCATGCGATGGTCTGTTTGGATTTGTGCGCTTGTGCGTCAGCCACTACTGCAAAGCCATACCTTTTTTTACTTTTCATTCTAACATTAATACAGTGTCAAAATTGCGTGATGCGTACACATAAGGGACGTGGGCTTACACAAGGGTTCATTAATTCTGCACTCTTCTAATTTACCATCACCGTCTAATATATTACTGGATAGTCACGCGTTCAAACTATTAATAACGCACATCTACAACAAATACGCACGCACGCACACGCACACACATAAACACACATACACACACACACACACACACACACACAGAAAGCAGCTTCGGATTGAACAAACCATTTGCTTCGCGTGAGAATTGAATGAAGAAGAACGAAAAAAGATAATGATGGTACGACTAAAATAGGTGTGGAAGTATGAACACTGCGTGACCGAGAAAAAATAAACCCAAAACACTACAGGATCGCTGTCCAAGCGGTCAAAAATAATTTGTTCTGTCAGCTAAAAATTACTCTCGAATAAACAAGTGAGTTGAACAAACCGTACCTTTGTAACGTACTGTACTCTGTACATAAAAGTAGTTTATTTTATTTCAAAATTATATTAATCAAATTAGTATTATTATCCATTTCTATTATTAATGTTTTCCACTTTTCGCCAAATAATGGATCAAAATTACAAAAGGAGTGTATTAAATTGTAATTCTGATATGTTTACGTTATTAATTAATTTAATTACGAATTCGAAATTATTTGTTTTGTTGCATATCAAAGTTTTCATTCAACCTAATGAATTATGATTTATTTACAACCGGTTGTTATACACTATTTAGCGTTAATAAAACGCGTACTCGACACAAGTAAAAAGAACTACGCGATTTAATCTTATCGCGGTTACATCCAAAGTTCAATTTTTTACAATCTTTGTTTGTCAATTTGAAGTAAACGTTCTTCGTCAGAAAAGTCTATAGAGCCATTCTACCATAAACAATCATTATGCCAGCAAATAATTTAGCAAGTGAAACGCAGAGCTGAATCAGCAAATAAATTTTTATGCATGCACGCACACCGAGCCTTATAATGATTCCAACGTTTAAAAAAAAAAAGAAGGAAGGATTAGTAACGATTAGAACGAAAACAGCGAATCGCCGTGTGTAAAAGATAAAAAAAAAAGAAAGAAAGAAAGAAAGGAAAAGGTTTTTTCCTGGTGGAGCAATTGAACTATCACACACACAACCGCGGCGCCCACATGTAGTCCATATAAAACCGTACCGCTGAACGAGCATGCAGTGACGCAAGTGTATAACGACTTCACTGAATTTCCGATGGCCGTAAATTGCACTTTTGCCTTTTAGGCGTTTATCACATCACGGTGACACTCGCGCGCGGCATTATTTTCTATAAAATATACCGGGGCATCTATAGACCTCGAGTGTTTTGTTTCGCGTTATTTTTTTTTTCTATTCTTTTTTTTTAAAGGAAAAATCCTTTCTGCTATGCGTATAATTGTCTCTTTTATCACGAAAGGAAGTTATGCAACGCACATCGAAGACAGTCAAGCCCTATACACGTTGTTACGAGTTGCAGAAATATCCCTGTATACTTACGATGAAACTTGGAAAATTAAATTCTCACCCGAGTGCATATAATTACTCCGTGGTTCGACATCGTTTTTTTTGTTCTAAGAATCTACGTTTAATATATACAAGTAAATATTAAGAAATATAAAGATATAGCTTTTTTCGTCTCTATTGTGCAAACTAGAAGAAATATAAATAAAAAAATATTTTAAGGCCCCTCAATCAAAATAATGTTTAAAAAATGAAACTGTCTTGTCAGTTATCCAAAAAAATTTTAAAGTTTTAAAAATGTCTATAGGACTGACTTAACAAAAAGAAATAGCATATTTCATCATTTATTTAAATACAGCTATAAGATAAATATCTTATTAATTTAGCTACTAATTTAATATAAATACATACAATTTGACGCATAATATTACACAATTAAATAAAAAGTGTCAGTATTTACCCTCAAATCACTGTTTTTACACTGTGAGTGCACTTAATATTACCAAGTTTGAGCAATCGTAATTAATTCATTAATTAAGGAACATTTCTGCAACGATGTTTGGATGAGCATATGTATGTATGATGAGTGCGTGTAGTAATTACAAACAGTTTATATACAAGGAAAACCAAATGCCGTATTAAGGTAATGGTACTTACCTAAACCAGGAGTTGTATTTACACAAGTTGGACGTCCATTTTCGGTCTTGCAATATTGACCACTCGGGCAAATTTTCGTTGTGCAGCTCTCACCTATATCGATCCAGTCGAGAACAGAAAAATAGTATAAGCGGAATTCAAATATATAAGCGTATACGGAGGCAGCGTTTCCATAGAGTTTAGTGGGAAAATTTTGCGAAAAAATAAGGTTGAAGAAAGGTTGGAAGAGGAGTTAATATGTGTTATAAGGTGTGTATATACCTCCATTATTCACTCGCTGGCAGGTAGGATAACGACCGCATGAATCCCGTTGATAAAGGGTGCATGGATCCTCAGCCATTACACAGATCTCGTTCGACTGGCATCCTATATCTTTGCACGATCGGCCGTATTCTGAAGAACAAAAATTATTTATTATTATCCTATCTTTCGAATTAGGTTTTTCATTAGCTCTCAAATTAGAAAATTTATATAAATTTAAGTGTGGATCTGTTCTTTATTGCACATTTTAATCTTATGTTTGTTAGAAAATATACGTATATACTGCGCGCATTTTACACAATATTCACCGTGCTTTTAGGAATTTTGATCTGGTGGAGAATATATATATATATTTGGTTTGTTTTAATTGGCATTCGTTGTGTTATGGCTTACGATTCAAATAATGTAGGTTTTTAATGGATCGTATTGAATCGAATATGTATTAGTAAATTCGTTTATAAAATGAAGAATCACTTGCTTTGTAGAAAAATTTCAGTTTCACAGAACGCTTTTACACTATAATTTTGCCCTATCAAAATTACATTATCAAAAATACATTACCAAAAATACATTATCAAAATATTGTGTAATCAAATGCGGTTCCACTAAAAACAGTTTTATTATCTAATTCGAAATTTAATTGGCAAAATTATGAATTTCAATTGTCCAACGATATACCCAGACCCATATTAAAAATCCGATCGATTGTGAAATTGCTGAATACTGACCACTAAAAAGTCGGATATAACCTCCTCCACATACGTTGAAAGTATTATTTTACGATTTAATGAAATAACTTAATGACATGATTTAATTATAAAAAATGTTAACAATTACTTATTGAAAAAAATTTAATTCGAATATTTATTTTCATAGAATAATAATTTAATAAACGGTTTATAAAAAGATGCGAAAATATAATTATGCTATATTACATTATCCTAACATTCGAGGAATATTATTTAATGAAAATGATCTACACAATACGTATAATACAAAGAAACTGAGTTAATAAAAGTTATTTAAACCGAAAATAAAGAACTTTAAAGATTCATCGTTCTATTCTTCTTATAATCAAATCTGTATGCATACACATTTTGTATATTAATATTGTAATGAATAAATAAATAAAACTTGTAATACATTTTTCGCACATGAACTACATCCACGTATACAGCACTTTATCGCATACTTTTACATGCTCGTATTTTTGTAACATCTCAATATCAATTTTAGCATAGCTACTATTATATACTTCGATGCAAGTTATAAATAACCCTTATATAGCAACAATCTACTGATTTTTCTATAAATAATATTATCTTTCTTTAAAAACGGCACCAACGTCAATCTTCAAGTTTAAAAGTCTCTTTTACACGTTTCCTCTAAACTGGAAAAATTATTAAACAATATCGAAATATATTTTATATATACGTAAATTTCTCTTTTTTTTAATAAAAAAGATGTAACAGCTCCTAAAAGCTTGAATATACGCGCAATCTTTTTTTCTTACCCTTAGTCTATTTTAAGTGCAGCAACTCACTGCTCTCCAGATGTTTTCTTATATAAAAAAAGATAAGCTATAGAGAAATGTAAGGTAGATTTGAAAGCTTTTGCATTTATATATATACGTCGATGTCATAATTCTCCATTTGTTTCATCTCTTTTTTCTCTCTCTCTTTCAGTTATATTTTTTTCTTTATGGTCACCATAGAAGTGTCAATCGATCAACGTGCAGCGCGCCGATTATTGAGTAATTGAACGTTTAGCGCGTAAAAGCGTTTATATGAAATAACGTCGTAACTCGCAATGCAGCTAATCATAATTCTATTTCAGTTCGCAGGGTTTTATCGACATCGATTTTCAATTACGAGACGCCATCCTCAACCGTAAAACAGCCTCGTTTTCGGAAGCCCTTCTAATGCCCTGGACAAATTAATCTCAAAAGTGTTGTTATTAATAACAACGAGAACAACTATAAAAAATCATTGTTTATACACAGAAATTTAATCGGGAATTTTGATGAATTTATTATCGAGTCTGCTAGTGACATGAGAATAATTGTAAGCAAATTTCATTTTAAGGACATGTTTATATTGGATTTTAATTGTTAATTATTAATTGAATTTTTAACGTAATCTTTAAACGCAAATACTTGGTACCTAATTAAAATTCTATTAATAACATTGACAATTCTTATTATGATTTGATGAAAGTATAACTTACATGAAATTTTATCACATTCAATATATTACTATATTCAATTATTTTTTCAAATTTCACGCGACTAATATGAGTATTTTTCTCATCATAAGTTTTTATTTTATATAGAGAAATAATTGACATAGTAGTAGTACATTTTATCTAGTTATATATACCCGTATTTTTTAACCGAATATCATATAATTTTTATTTGACTTCTTCAGGTGCAGTTTAATGGATCATTTTACTTTATAAACTCAAGTGATTAATATGATGTATTAATTTAATAAACTAAAATTAAAATGTTACTACTAGTGAAATTCACACAAAAGTTACAAGATTTTACTAGTGGCAACATTTTAATTTGACAGTGCATGGAAATATTATCTTGATCTTAAAATAGTGCCAAGTTTAGCCAACTTGAATCACTTTTATGTGAATAGATCGCAAGTATAAAAATATACTCTCGATTCTATGAACTGTATACCCCTTCATTTTATCCCATGAAGATTTTAATGAAATGAACATAAACCAAATTAACAATTTCATCAAATAACCGTAGCTCTTAAGAATTTAAACAAACGATGATGATCCCATTTAAACTTCACAAATATGAACACATTTTATAATTTTCTCAATGAAGAGTATTTTTTTCAATATTGACGACATAGCATTTTGTTCTTGCGTCAAGTGCTCTACTTTTAAAATTCATACGTTGTCTTGGATGTTCGACTGACGTCAGCATTGCATTGATTTTTAGCTTTATGCATGCCGCCCTGAACTTTGTCGATAATTAATAATCAATTTAATAATTTTTCTTATTAATCTCAATCACGCGTAAAATTTGTCTCAGTAATTTCAGTACCCGAATAGAATAGATAAAACTCGCGTCTACTCGTTATTACGGAAAATTGTTTTTATTTTCTTCGTTCGCTCGTGCAAGCGAAGAAACGAACGATCGATTACGTGACTCTGAAAATTGCATTAATAACTATCAATAAACCACACACATACACGAGAATCGTAAAAGATTATTAATGCGATTTGAGTAATTATCCGTAGAAAAAAAAAATAGCTAGCAAAGAACATTAATATAACAACGTTTCGAATGCACTTCGTACATCAGTTTGTAAAATTACAGACAAAAGGTGAACAAAATTATTGAGCTAAAGCACAATCAGATCCGAGAGGTACATATAAACTTTGCTTCGGAAAATTTTCCACGGATAATTAAAAAGTTTTGAACGCTCGATTTACAAACTCATATATAATCGTCGAATAATCACAAACGATTGCATAATATCCTCTTGGTAAATAATAAATAATACATGGTATATAGACTCACTGGAATAAGGAACTGCACTGGTAGTAGCGATGAAAATCGCCAAAAATATGGCGATCGACGTCCTCGCCAGCATTTTCTGAAAATACAGACAAAAGGGAAAAGTTGTTTTAAATAAACTATAGTGTACGGATACATTTATCTCTTTCTCTTCCTTCCTTCCTTATTCAACCTCTTTGTCATCGCATCGTATTTTTTCCCGACCGCGCTAATTACCCGCATAATTACGCACATAAAACTCACCGGAACCGCTTGGCTATCTAAACATCTCCGGACAACAAAAATAAAAGTTCCTTACTCCTATATATCTAACAGGTGTAATTAGGATGCTGCCTCGAGAAGAGAAGAAAGCACGTACGAGTTATAATGCATAATTAGTAACGAAATCAACCAAGGATAAATGATAAATAATCAATCGTTTACTTTATTGTTAAACGTGTTGTATGCTACATCGCGTCACGGGTATTGAATGCAACTGTAACTATTAGAAGTAATTAGATATATTTAATGGAATAAATAATTTTCCTTCTAAAGTTCTAAATTGACTTAAATGAATAAGTAATTTCCCGTGATTTACGCAAGTTTGGAATGATGTATTTTCATTTTAAATCTTCTTCGAATGATTAATTGACTATATTGGTTTTATAGCGATTGTTTCATTTGTAAGGTCGATGATAAATTTGCTTAAAATATCTTAAGATAGGTGTAGGATAGATAATTTTTTTTTATAATTTAAACGTATCTAATTAAAGCGTTTCCATACTATTCAAATAAAAATTGAAACGTATATATATTTTCAGCAGACGAGGAAATTGAGTTAATATATTTTAATTATAATTGAGTTAATATATTTAAATTATAGATGGGTTATTTAATTAGAAGATACTATAAACAAGATTTGTACCGAATAGGTCGACTTACTAATTGTGTAGATTGCTCTAATGTTACTACCTAACCTGAATGGACTAGGTTTGACAACGTCAATCGTTAAATAAAATATTATAGAAACTACGAAAGGAACAATTTTAAATTTCTATCTAATGAATACATAAGTAGATACACAACTAAATTTAAAAATAAAATCACGTGAGAATCTAATGTAATATAGAAATATAGAGATAATATAGAGAAATATTATATGCTCTAAATAAACAACATATATCTTTACTATCTTTACACAATTTAACATTTCTCTTAAGTGTGATTAACTCTCGATGTATAAAAAATGTAAACCTTATAGATACCGAATTATGTACGGAAAAAACATCGAACTTATTATAGATCGAACTGCGGAATTTCCAGAAGGTTTCTTGAGATTGTTCTAATCACCGATGGCTGACGCATGTTTATATGTAAGTAGATTTATAGACACACTTAAACACACATGAACGAATGCGCATGGATTTCAGCCGGAGGCGAGAAAAAAAAACCGATTTCAACGCGTTGTTTCAAAGGTCATGGGGGAAGACGAGGATAAAAAGAGGCAAGTTAACAATGACGCCTCGCCTCGTATGCATACTCGTATATGTGTATATATATACGTGTCAAGCAAAATTGACACAGAAACCTTCTTAGCGCCCTTTGTGGGAGCTTTTTATCAGTTGCCCTTGCAAACTTTTAAGAAAAAAAAGTACACTCATAGTATTTATCTGCGGCCTTGTTCTTACAAGTATCTCTCTCTTTTTTTTAATTATAGGTGTGTCTGTTTACAACTGTCTTTTTTCGATGTGCACTACTACGATTTTCGATACATTATATGTATACGCCGATAGAGCTGAATTAAATGGAGTTGGTCTTTCTGTTTATCAATTGTTACCCACGATATTTTAATTTATTGCGTTCGTGTAAGTGCATAAATGTATGAAGATAAAATTAATTAAAAGATGTAGAATTAAATCGTTAATTATTATCTCTTCCTCTCTGAAATACGTTTTTCATAATCAGAACGTACTTTTGAAGAAAGATTAATTGTTTTAATTCTCTATACATTTGAATTTTAAATTGCCTCTAATTGTTGATATAGCTCGACAAACGTTGTAACTAACCACTTCCTACTTTTTTCGCTGGCTGATTCGACACATACAATATTTTAGATAATTACAAGAGTATTTTGAAGAAAGCTGTCTCTAATCTATTTTAATTCAAGAAGTGGTACTTGACGTGTAAAAAAACATTTTGTACTAATAAGAAGATATAGGTCATTCTATATATGTACACCTATGTTGTTTAATTAAATTGTCAAACCAATCAACTTGTTAAAATAAAATTTGTCAAAATGTACAATATTATAAACCTATATATGAGTAAAGTAAAAAGAATTGACCATCCAAATTACATAATAGTTCTGCATTGTAATAATACTTTTGTGAAATATATAATAAACTTCCGTTGATTCATTCTGAAACAATCATGCATTAATTCTGCACGATTTCAATACAACTTTTTTCTAATCGTTTACAATATACCGATAATACGTGTACTAACATAATTTGCAATTATTAAGAGTTTTTTTCGTAAAGTAAAAAAAATTTATTAATACGCCGTACTCAATTTTCGAGTTACTGTATGAAAATCTTTACTTTTAATATCGGAAGATATTTTTAATGTGTACAAAAATGATGTTTAAACATTATTTTTAACATTTTATAATTTGGTATTAGTTTTTAATTTACTCTATTTGCATATCGTTATCACTTTGATGATTAGTAGTTTTTAATTAACGTATCGGCACTTGAAAGATTTATGCAAAACTAAGGATTATATTTTTGCACGAATTTTCGTTTGTAATCAATGTTGTGAGTGCAAATTCTTGTAAATAAATTGTTTTATATATTCGTCCAAAGTGTAGTAATATTTTTAACCTAACAAATAAAACATTGAATGAGAGATAAATTAAAGATTCATGACATATATAACAAGCCGATTGATAAGCATGCGAGTATACCAATTTACACTTGGGTACGATCGTTTCAAATCGAGAGTAATAGTGGGCTCAACAAGAAAATTACTACAAAAGAGATAAGCCGGCTTAAACTTTGTGCGGAGAAGGGTTTCTGCGATATATATACATCGATGTATAGCCGGAGATGCAAATCTGTCAAATCAAGTTATTAAGGGATAGAATGAATGTACGTTTTTAAAGATAGGGCTTAATTAATAAGACAAGGAAGTGTGTTATTAGTATCCGGCGAAATATTAACACTAAAAATAACGATGACGCAAACCTCCGGCGTATTTGACAAGGTCGCGGTCGCAACGATATTTCGAATGGTGTGCAAAATCGACCGGCAGTGTCGAAGAAATATTGAGGTCAAGCTACTCCTTTTTCTACATCCTCGAAAGAAAAAAAAAACACAAACGTACATCGTGTACTCGAGAAGAACATGATTTACATGCTCAATTCGGTATGCGTGCGCGCATATAATGCGATTGTTTTTTTTTTAGAAAAACTGGATATCTCTATAACGCAATGATGTATAATAGACTTGAATCTTTTTCGTCTCGCGGAAGTACAACTTTGCTGAACTACGTCGATAAGACTTGGTTGGGAGTTACCGGGATTTTGCGTGAATGATTTGTGAATTTTCTTCTTAGAAACGAACGATTCAGTTTAAATGCGCATTATCAAGAGTTAACTAACTTCTCTGATCTAGGATCAATTTTTCATCGGTTCTTTAAATGGATACCGATATTTTATTTTATCTTCTTTTACTTTTTTATTCACTATCACTTTTCCACTTATTGATTATATTACTCACATTCTTCCTTTACGATTAACAATTTTAGACAGTTATAACCACTGAATCGACATTTTTATTGTTCATTGTATTAAATTTTAATTTTTATCCATGCTGCCATATTGTTAAATAACAATAACTAATTGTCAAATGAACAAAATAAATTAATTTAATTATAAACATCTGTAATTGTAAAAAATAATAAATAAATGATAAACTGGTAAAAACGGGTATTTAACTTTATAAAAATGATTGACTAAACGTCAATCGCTGTCTAATAGTATAGCATATAGGAAAGTATACTTAAACTCTAACCTCAAAAAGTCTTGAATCAGTATACACTCTCTCCTTCGTTTCAGCGAATATTTAGGTTAATGGAAGCATAAAAGAAATATATTCAGTAATTATTTATACTATTGTCGTCTTTTGACACATTGATAAACATATCAATCATGCCACGTGATTTGTATAAAAAATGAATAACATCTGACACTGTATACGATGAGATGACAGAAAAATATTCCAAACGATATTAAAAGGCGATCAAGGATTCCTCGTATGTAGGTAATAAAAAATTAATATACTAATAGAAAATACCTTGTGCCAAAAGAAAACTTTTTAGAGCAATGGAAAAATAAAATAAAACAAATTACAAATTATAACGTAGGTATAGATTGTAACGTTTTCTAATAATACTCAGCATCGTAATAAAAATGACGTAAATATTGAAAATAAATACAATTGTCTAATATATATCGACAATATATATGCGTACGGATTAACGATGGATATAGCTACATTGAATGATAATTCTCTCTTGTGAATTATCCAGTATATCTAATTAACGCATACACATATAATTATCATCGTCCAAGTACAACAAACTTTATGAATATTAATCGAAAGCGTCAGTGTGTAGTTACTTGATAACAAGCTAAAGTATCATAACACTAACATTCACGCACGAGCCATATATATATATATATATGATCGTTTGCATGTGTGTATATATACATATGTGTGTGCGTGTGCGTTAGTGTGTAAAATCCCTGACTTTGGACTATACAAGGCAAACGTCGCTATAAAGACCACGCGAGTAAAACCAAAATCTCACAGACACTTGCACACATACGCATACCTATATATATATATATATATGTATACAAAATGATGCACGAGCACGCGAGAGGTAGAAACAACGGTAGGAAAATATTTGGAAATCCCGACGGTCGTTCGCACACCGAAAACAACATTATAAGATAGAGTGAGATAGAGATAAAGAAAAAAAAGAAAGGAAGGAAGAAAGATTGACGTGGAAAATTCGTAACAACTTTATATATATTTATATATAGGTATAGATATATACATGTAGAATACGTACCTCGAAATTTCTTTCTCGTGTGAGACGCGCGCGCAAGATCCCAACGAGTTGGTAGTTAGCTTGACACTGAGGTGTATAATGCCGTTGTGGTGGAATTTCAGAGCGAGCGGCGAAACGCGCCGAGAACCGACCGACAAGAGAGAAAAGAGAGAGGGATTCAACGTCATAGAGGGGAAACGAAGACAACGATATAGTCGGCTACACAGTGTTTGAGGCACATTGGCGCACACGCGCACACATATACACCACGATCGCGTAGACTCGGTGTATATATATGTATCTATATGTACGGATTGGAGAGGGGGCGAGAAAGAGAGACCACGAGGCCGTTTTACGCGCGGGCAAACGGACGCAAGAACCGAGGATATATAAAGCGACGAGATGCGTCTGCACATACCTATATATACACACCATGCATATACACACGTGCGGGAGAAACAGAGACAGACGTAATACTCTGACTTACATATATATATATATGTACATATACCATCTTTTATTTTGCTCCGACCTTTCGAATAATGGAACCGACCGATTTTTCGACTCATATATATATATATATATTTATTCTATCGAAGAAGTAAATTTTATTCCGAAAATCAAAATGAAATTTTAGCAATTTTTGTTAAGATATCGTGGCGTTATATTTATTTTTATTTTTACGTAGTTAATTATGATTTATGACATTTAATGTATTCGAATATCTATTCAAACTTTTAGCATGGCTGACACTACCAAAATATTGAAACATTAAATGAATGTATATCTATAAATTTATTAGGTTAGGTTTGTTATTCTAGAGCACTGACATCTATGTCACGAACGATCGCACGAGAATTTCTAATTACAAATTGACAATCAATGTGTAGTTTCTTTTTTATTTATTAATCTATTTTAAATATCCTATTACGTTTTCATGAAATACACTGTCATATATCATAGAAGTTTTGAGTTCATAATATAATTATTATATGACATTAACAATGATTAGTTTAAATATATTTAACGAATAATTTTACGTTCGTGATATTAGAATATATATATATAAAGTTGAGGTTTTTCATTTTTATATTTCTATATATCTTTCACCGCCATTTATCTTTCGACACTGTTTTCTTTTCCAATATTTTAAAACTGAATTTCACGGTTACTAGAAGCCATGGGCTTAATAGATATTTGGTAATCGGCGTTTCACCGGACATAGCGCCTTATAAGAATGTGTGTATATATATTATGTTAACCGTTTAACAATATAAATGAATTTCAGAGCGAGCGGAGAACCGACCGACAAGAGAGAAAAGAGAGAGGGATTCAACGTCATAGAGGGGAAACGAAGACAACGATATAGTCGGCTACACAGTGTTTGAGGCACATTGGCGCACACGCGCACACATATACACCACGATCGCGTAGACTCGGTGTATATATATGTATATCTATATGTACGGATTGGAGAGGGGGCGAGAAAGAGAGACCACGAGGCCGTTTTACGCGCGGGCAAACGGACGCAAGAACCGAGGATATATAAAGCGACGAGATGCGTCTGCACATACCTATATATACACACCATGCATATACACACGTGCGGGAGAAACAGAGACAGACGTAATACTCTGACTTACATATATATATATATGTACATATACCATCTTTTATTTTGCTCCGACCTTTCGAATAATGGAACCGACCGATTTTTCGACTCATATATATATATATATATTTATTCTATCGAAGAAGTAAATTTTATTCCGAAAATCAAAATGAAATTTTAGCAATTTTTTGTTAAAGATATCGTGGCGTTATATTTTATTTTTATTTTTACGTAGTTAATTATGATTTATGACATTTAATGTATTCGAATATCTATTCAAACTTTTAGCATGGCTGACACTACCAAAATATTGAAACATTAAATGAATGTATATCTATAAATTTATTAGGTTAGGTTTGTTATTCTAGAGCACTGACATCTATGTCACGAACGATCGCACGAGAATTTCTAATTACAAATTGACAATCAATGTGTAGTTTCTTTTTTATTTATTAATCTATTTTAAATATCCTATTACGTTTTCATGAAATACACTGTCATATATCATATAGTTTTAGTTCATAATATAATTATTATATTACATTAACAATGATTAGTTTAAATATATTTAACGAATAATTTTACGTTTCGTGATGTTAGAATATATATATAAATTTGAGGTTTTTTCATTTTTATATTTCTATATATCTTTCGCCGCCATTTATCTTTCGACACTGTTTTCTTTTCCAATATTTTTAAAACTGAATTTCACGGTTACTAGAAGCCATGGGGCTTAATAGATATTTGGTAATCGTCGTTTCACCGGAATAAGCGCCTTTATAAGAATGTGTGTATATATATGTATAAAGTTCATTTAGCAATATAAATTTCAATAATTATTCGAGTTTGTAATGATCGATAATTTATATATACACACATTTTCGACTGTTGTTATATACAATCTTATAAAATTTATAAAATCTCGTGTATAATAATTTTCTAACATTGCTTGTACTACTTAATAACTAGAATTTGACATAAATTTCTTAAATCCTTCAAGTTTCATAAAAAAACATTTTTTTTATTTACTTATATAACTGACAAGGCTGATCATTTTTTTCACATAAGTAAGTACACACGGAGACTCGACAAGATGGAATGAAAAGCAAATTTAATGGATAGCTATTGTATAGAATAAATGTAGGACAATGCCACACAGTACTTTTATACCGGAAAATAAATGAAAAATTTTACACGAGTTCGTTGACCTGTTAGCACAAAAAAAAGAATGGAAGTGCTTAAATTGCATTCGACAAAGCAAATATAGTTGCATTTTATTGTTGACATTTTGTAACTTTGAATTTGTTAAATTCGTAAGTAGTAAATACCATTAAAATACTTTTAAACACTCTACCTATCACTGATAATAAAACACAAAACAGATGATTTGTAAATAATAATATACTTTTGCAACGTACAATAAATATTTTGTACATACGATAATAATTGATAAAATTTGTATAAATTAAACGTCAACGCGACTGTCATTATTCTATTAAAACGAATTTTTACACACACGCACGTATAACGTTTGTATATAATCATTATAAAGTATAAAATATAATGACATTCAATAAAAATTCTTTGAACAGATATATATATAAAATTTATAACTTGTTTTTCGTGAAAATTCAATTATTTAAAAAGTTATTTTCCATTAAATGTTAAGTTAATATTCAAACATGAATATTGAAGAATGTTATACACATGCATAAAATCTCGATTTTCACTTTTACATTTTGTGTTCGTGCGTACGCGTGCACGAGGAGCTTTATAAATTTCAAACAGAAAATTTCCGAATTTAACTTACGCCCTTTGAAGAACTATATACGCTGACGTGATTAATAGTTCGCGAGAACTTTTGCTTTTCTTTCAGTGAACAAAAATACATGCTTTAATCTATAAAACCTCATAAATATATAGGTATATAAACGACTACTACGTTACCCTTTCTTTAATTTACGTAAGTCACGGTTGACATTATTTTAAACGCAGTATCGTTATAGACTAACTTTTTACAATGAATAATATTCGAATGTATTATATTAAATGCAACAATTTGTATTCGTTAAAGGTAACATTTTGCATAACACACTGAAAAAATTTAATTAAAAATCAATAAAATGTTTTATTGAATACGTTAAAAAAAATATTTATTTGAAATTAATATGTATTTTATTATTTTAAATATGAAATCTTACTTTTGATTAAAATGTTGGTTTTATTAATTAATATTTTACTGTGTTCTATTATATTTTCGAATGTATGCAATAAAATATTGCATAGAATTAATTAATTTCTTTCAATAGCATTTTATGATAGTAATATTTATATTAAAAAAATGTATCTAGAATGTAAAATATTTGTAGCCTTAAAATAGTAAAGTTAGAAAGAAATAATATACATATATACCTTTATTCTCTTCATAAAATATTGCATTAAAAATTGCAAAGAAAGGAATCATCCAAAATATACCTATCTTCCAACAAATATAGTTACTATACTTCTAATTAAATAATTAAAAAGCTCAAGAAATCCAGGAGCTTACTATCGTCAAATATTTGATCTCGAGATAAAGCAAATTCAACACGAGAATCCTAATGTAAGCCAAACAGAACGGAGTTAAAAAACTCGTCACCTACTATCATTTGATAGCAATCGCAAAATCGTTCGTGACTATATTGTATTTTTGTAAAAATGAAATAATGTGTTAGATATGTACGAGTAATAATAATAAAAATATTGTGATGAATTGTGTTTAACTTAAAGGATATTGTTAATTAAATAAGAAACCAAGAAAACGATATGGAAAGGGATAATAAGTTCATATACGGTAGTGTAAAGTTAGATCGCGACGCTCAGGTGTTGGAAACGAAGTGAAGCTGCAAAGGGAGACAGATGATACGCAAGAGAATACGTGTAAATTCAAAGTTTATAAACGCTCCGAGCGAAGAATAGGGCAGCGTGATCTATTGGACGTTCGCGGAACTTTTGAATCGCTCTTAGATCTATATATATGTATACTACGATAATGCCGCGATGAGTCTTTACTCCTCCTTCTCTTCTATTACTCTCCCTCTCTTTTTTTTTTCTCTACCTTTACGTGAGATGGGGTTTAATGGAAAAAACTCGGGAATAATACATAAGGTAAATAATGAAAGATAAATGTGAATCCTCAGTGAATTTCATCTGCTTATACCGATCGATTAAACCCGTGAAATTTCATTTTAATATTTAATTTGGGACAATTTGAGCAATTTTAAAACAAACCTCTAATTGCATTGTGGTCATATCAGTGATTATATTGTTATTACGCGGATTGACGCGCCAACAAATTTTACATTTATAGCTGGGAATATATAGCGAGTTGAGTAATAATAAACTGGGTGATTGCTAATAATTGGGCCCTGACGAGAATTAATTAAATTTTCCAAATTAATGGCCAAATCGTGAAATGACTCGATTTGTATTATGTACAATTTTATATTTGTGAAAAATTTTGATTATTCATTTAGTTAAGCGTTTCCTCGTTTTAATTTTAGTCCAATTAAAAATTTTGTTATTATTTTGAGAAACGCAAATATTTATTAACATATAACACCAATTAATATAAAACTAAATTTTGGTCTGCATTCAAGAATCATTCTGCATTGGTCAAACAATATGTAGTTAATCATTTATAAAAATAACAATATATATTGCAATGTTATATAAAGAGTATTTATAAAAAGAAAAAGACGATAAAAATTCAATTAACACAAATAAAAAGACCAGTGCTTGTACTAAAAAATTTTGTAATCTATAATATATTTTTCAACGTTTTAAAAATTATTTATGTTTCGTACTAATTTAATTTAGATAATTATTGCGTATAAGAAAATGTTCTGAAAACATAATTTAATATGTCTAAATTTGAATAATACGATTTTAAAAAATAAAGAAATACTTATCATTTTACTTCATACATTTTCCAAATTTTCTCCACCAGAAAGTACAACATTTAGGTATTGAAAATATCTCAAAGCATGTTTAAAAAAAGTTTTTATAAAGCTACAGATGTTGTTATTTCAAAGCATGCTTTACCAAACAATATACAATTTTCAGAAAAATCGCAGTTTAGATAATAATTTTTTTTTTCAAAATGCATTTTGGTGAAATTTTCTGAAAATAATGCAGTAGGTATATAGCCTCGATTATGTACCACGATTTTTTTTCAACCCATTTGACCGATTAGATTTAGCGATATGAGCAATTAAAAATTTTATGTAATGCTCAATAACTTAATTATACTTACTTAATTAAACTTAATAATTGTGAATCTTTTAAGGTGAATATTGATGATTAAAAGATTTTTGAGAAATATTTTATTTAGGGTTAGGTTATTTACTTATTTACTTATGATAACATTGTCTTTTTTAAAAAAAAGACTATCACATACTACAAGAATTATTAGGCTCACGTTACGTATAAATCGGAAACAATTGAGAAAAATACATCATGTTTTCATGATATACTTATATGTAAACTTGAAGAAATATTTTAATAAGATTAAATGAAAGTTACATAGAAATTTCAAAGCAACTATATATATACATTTTATATTTTCTTTCGCCCACTGATATAACAAACTTGCACATATATAAAGGCTGACATTTTAATACGATTTCTTTTTCGTAATATTTTCCTATACACTATTCCTCATTAAATATCTCAAAAATACCATTTTTGTAGCGTCTTTTTAGACTACTTTATTTTGTAAATAATTTGATCAAACGTTATTATTACTCTAACATGGATACGAGTGATAGTAGTTTGTCGAATGATTAATAACATGTATAATAATATATAATAATTATTAGTATTAATACAAAAGTGATAAAATCGTGAATTACGATAGAATAAAATTAGTTAAAAACATCTTTTTGTGTTCATTCGCTGAAAATCATTCGTATATACAAACACAAAGGTACGTATAGAATATACGTCAAATATACGCTTTCATGAACTGAAAATTTTACATTTACCAAGTGCGAATTATATGTAAACATTGCGGCTAAAGGACAGTTTTCAACTTTACCGCGATTATTTAAACAAGTTTAATTAATTTTGAACTCAATTTCACGAAAGTTGATATCTACAAAAGGAGCTAATTATGTGCATTCGTGGTTTCTTTTTTTGTACTTCGCAACCTTCCCATTTCAACCGTCGTGGTATATATTTTTTGTTGAACATTACGTTTATTAACGAATGAATATTATTCAAATTTATGGGAATAAAAATGTACATCTTTATACATATAACATTCATATAAAATTGATAATGTACAGCCTATATTATTTCTCATTTCACTGTATAGGGATATACTAAATGCGAAAATCATGCTCTCGTACGACTTCTGAAGCCTCTGAAAAATTGTTCTTTGAATATAAAATTAATTCGTTCGAAGGATCTTTTGAATTGTTGATGTATCTGTACAGTACGTTCACTTATTGTAATAAATGCATGGCAAGTGTATATATATATATGTATTAATATAACTACAAATTCCATAAATTAAATTGTTAATAAAAAGATAAAAACAGAATTTCTTGAATTTCTTCACGCGTCAGTAACTCGGGAGTAGATTTTGATAAAGCTCAAGAATAAACTTGGAGACATCAAATAATAGGAACTCGGAATTTTCAATTTTTCACAGTGAATATTACTCGAAAATAAATTATCGATTTAAATTTTATAGATGTATACATATATATGATTTATCTCAATTATATTAAATTATACATATTATTATGGATATCATGTATGGAAATGTATTTCTACCAAATTAAAACTTTAATCAAAACATTTAAAGTAATATAGGTAAACATTTTAATCGCTGGCTTAAACAAACTTGTTTAATATTGAATATAATAAATAAACGCTTCGAATATTTCACACGTTTGTAGAAAATTTCCCAACTCGAGGTCGCGCAAAACTTTCAATTGAAAATTGTAATATTTTATTAACCGGTAACAATAAAGATTGATCTATTACTGTGTAAGTATTAAAAAGTAATGATAATATATTATTTGTTCGAATTATTAAATTGTATTAGGTATGATAAAAATATACTCTAATGTTAAAAGTAATGACCTGGAAATATTTTCGTAGTTACAATGCAGTTACAAAAATATGGTTTTATTTTGGAAATAATGATATGCTGGACCATGGTATATAGAATATGTTCGTGACGAGTAATTGATTTCCTGAATGTATGGATATCAACGTGATTAATATATTCGCCGAATGATAACACAGTCACAGGATTAGCTAGGTAAATATAGTATTTATTTATTTATAATTATATTGATGACATGAAAATGCTCTTTTTCAAATAAAAATTACAGTAATAATGAATAATAAAATAGTACCTTAATGTATTTGATGTTTATTATAATAAACTGTCTATACAAATTGTTAATTCACATATTTATAAGAACCCAACAAAAAATTGCTTGTGTGAACTGTGTCTACGTTAATTCGCAACTACTCGTGTAAAAGCATCCTTTCAACTTGGCAAAATTTTTTGTTCCAAATATATGTATTAAAATGTCTCATTAGCAACTCTCACTTAAAATTATAAAAAAAGATTAAAAGTTTAGTAAACTCCAAGAAAAAGCGCGGTGCATACCAATACAAAGTTCCATAAAAACTGTTTCTCCCATGCGTTTCGTCTTCGTCAGCATGAAAAGTGTACGGTATATATGCAAAGCCTAAGTATATATCAAAGGGAAAAAATATTGAATCTCGGTATAATATACGCATCAGCATTGCGAAACATTTTTTCGTTCTATATACCCTGAACCTCGTAAATTGTAAATTCCACTTGATCCCTTCCTCTCGTACCGTTAGGAGCAAACGTAAAACGCAATCAGTTTTACTTATGTACCATCGAAACAGATTCGTCGCGCAAAAAATAAAAAGGGTAAAGTACATACACGCGCGCATACACATACACACAGATACCGATAAGTTATAAAAGAAAAGAGAAAGAAAGGCTTAGATCATCGGAATGCATTAGATAGGAGGCAAGACGTTGCGGGAAGATGATCGAGAAAGGGTCGGCGCGAGAAGCGCCACGCGCGCTTCTACAGTAGAGGGGTTGAAATACCCCTTGTGGAGGTGGAAGTGTCGTCGGCTATACAGCAGCAGCGTCGGGCGTCGACCGGCAGTCGGATTTCGCATTCCCGTCGCGGCGCAACCAAACTATCTGGTACCGCGTCCGTTCTCACTCTCTTTCTCTCTCTTTATCTCTCCCTATCTCTCTCCATCTCTTCTTCTATCCCTCTCTTTTTTTTACATAGTGCTGATAATTATTTTTAATTACCCCGCCTTCTATTAATTCCTATTTTTACCCTTTAAATAATTTTTTTTTTAATTTAATATTTTAGTTTATAAATTACGCATATACATATACCCAATACCTCAACGTGATTTTTTGTTTACAAACGTGGTTTTATGATTGTTTACGTTACGGATGAATCGAGTTGTTGGGTATAAAGGGTTTTGTTTTGGGAAGGATGAGACACCTGCAGAGAAATGCGCGGGACATCGTTTGTCTTTGACGCTACTGATCCTACGGTTGCTGCAGTGGTAAACGCGAGCTGAGCACGTGACACCGGCCGGAATTGACGAGGTTCGGCAGGTACAGAGATAAGCGCCGATTGAGCTTGTTTACTTTTATATACCGTTCTCTGCTTTTTTTTCATTTGCTTTTTTTTGAGACATATACTGCCTGATAAATTTATTGAATTTTTATCAATTAAATAATTTGCTTACATTTTTGTAAAATTATTATGAGTTATTGTAACATTGTTGTGAAATATTATTATTTATATGTGGCTTGGCGGAGTTTTTCTTTTCGAATTCTTACAATTTAGGAAAAGTTACTGTACTAACTTTCGTGTGTAGGATTTCGTAAAAGAAAATGTTACATTTACCTTTTCTATCCTATTGTTTAATCCTATAACACCAAGTCGCAAAACGGATTAAAAGATAAGTCTAGAAATCATACTTTTATAATGAAATCGACTTCTTAATAGGATTTCTTCAAAGAAACATTTTTCAAATGTTGTCTTTTGTTTTCATTTTTTTTTTGGAGCAACAGAAAGTAATCGTGTATCTGTTGATATAATTAGGAAAGTTCTGTGTGCGGAAAAGTAATTATTGTATTTTTTAACGAATTATGTAGCAGACTTTAAACGGATAGAAATCCATTCATATTTTCTTATCTATCTACTCTATTAAATGTTTACATTCACTGTATATAAAAAAAAATAAGTAAATATGGATAACAATAAAAAGATACAATGTGGAAAATTTGTTTTCATTAATAATTATATATAAACAAAAAATTGTATTTTATTCCAGTTAACATATAATAATATTTACATATACATACGTTTACTTTTACAATATTTTATCGGTAAACAAAAATCCACAAAAATTGCATTTTATACGAAAAGATTGCGAGTGAGATGCACTTTATACTAAATCGTTAGTTTATACTTTATTTATCGTGTTTTCATCAACGAATGTTCGAATTAATTCTGCAGAGTAATAACAATACTTTTTAATTGATTTTGTTAGAGTAGTTTTGTCAAGTAATTTTAAAAGGTATATATGTGCCGCTAAGATTATATCTGTATTTAAATGCTCAATTACACAATTTATAATTAAATTTTGATAATGTGTATATATATATATATATATTATTTAAAAGGAAAAAATTCTTTGTCTATCAGCTTTCAGTAGAATAATTCAGTTCAAACAAATTATATTATTCAATATAACTTTGTGTCCTCTAACTTTCTGGAAGAAGTTTAAAGCAGGGCAAAATGTAATTCATAAGTATCATTTCAAAGTACGCACTTTAACATTATCATGGTAATTCATAAATGCACTTCAAAATTATATTCACTACTCGCAGTAGTAGTAGTAAAACCTGAATAATTTATGGAACTTTAACGTATATTATATTACTTATATTTTTAAATGTGTTGTCATCTTGAACTTGATTGGCTTAGCTACTCGGCATTATCAACTATCCGTTACAGTTTTATTTGTATGACTCTGTGTGTTCCAATATTTACTTAATTTTCTTGCAATATTCAGTGAATTTAAAGTACAACTGTAAATAACAAAGTTTAACAAAAGCCCGCAATAAAGTTTACCTGTACAGTGGCTACTCTGAATTTCTATTATGTAAAACAATCGAATGTAATATAGCCATTGAATTTGAATGTAGAGTTACAAAGTCGTTAACTGTTCTTTTACTTGTTTCTATCAATATGCTAATTATACTTTAGATTCATCAACGGATCTTTACGATACTCGGTAAAAATTAGTCTTCCTTCATCTTCATTTACTTCTTTTATTTAATGGCACATCTTTATAAAAAGTAGATACTAATTACAAGGTGGATTTCTTATAACCTTATTACTCCTCGTTAAACGTTTTCTTAGGTAAGCTGTTACGACTAAACGATACACTAAAAACAAATTTTAATTTAAATTTACGCTGTAAAGAGAAGCTCAATTATCACAAATACAATTTAATATTATGCGTATAAATTACGAACTATTAAATATTTCTCAAAAGTTTAAATTAAATACTAATTAAACTTTAAAATGAAAAAAAAAATAGGAAAAGGCATAAAAGTATATTGACTAAAACCAAGGTAGTTACGTTGTGTATATCCATAGGCTATTTAACTCACTTAATGACGCAGAGTTAAAACCATCCGTACGATATACGAGCTCATTCAATCCTCTTTACATACACTCTTGTATACCTCAGCGTAAGGCGACTCAATTGAACGCGTACTTACTACCGAATAAATTAATGTCAAGAATTTATCCGATTACGCTGCAACGATTTCGCATTTGTAATTTTTTAACATATTTTTTGTTAGTGCGTAACAAATTGAAGAACAATAAATACGATTTTAAGGAAATTTTTTCTGAGTATATTAAAAAATATTAAACTAATTTAACACAATTAATATAACTATGTAATTATAGTGTTATTTGAATTATAATATAACGACGAGTGTAAGTAGATGTATCCCGCATTGGTCAGACGTTACAATAACCTCATTGTTGTCATAACTTTTGATCCTGGAGGTCTCATAATGGAACGTGCTAGTAACGATTGAATTATGTTATCGTTATCTAAAAGTGAAATGTTTATTATCAGGCTAATAATTATGCAATTTACATATAACGTATTACGGAAAAGGTTTCGTTGTCCCTCGTGTAAAGTTACTTACAGATTAACTTTGTCTCAATTTAATTTTAAGTATCGAATGAATAAATCATTAAATACTTTAAATAATAATTATTTAATTATTAATGAATACCATATTTTTTTCAACATTTGTCTCTATTGAATCTATAGAAATGTAGTATAATATGCCATTATTCGGAATTCTACTAGCTACCTTTTTAGAATACAGCGTTCCAAACGTATTCCCTTCTATTTGTCGAAAATAAAGGCATCACGTATAGAGACTATATTCCTTACCTTTTGTACCCTCTCGTGTTCGTTTGATTAGAAACTATTGACTCAACTTGCCATTCGAATTTATTTACAAAATTCTCCTTCTACGTCTGTGTGGGTTCTCGATACATGTGTGTATAAATTAAAACACATCCGTACCAAAAATAATTATAAATTCGAAGAATACAAAACAACGTCACGTGTAGTCTTGAATTTTTTTTTCAATTATCACAACATGGTTAGCGGCTCTAATTAAAAACTATAATTACACGTCTATCACGTCAAAAAAAGGAGAAAAAAAAGACGAAAACAATGGTAGGCGAAAAAAAAATGTTCAAACTGTCAATTACATAGTTATACGAGAGAATAACTTTGAACAATTGTAATTTACCAGAAAATTTTGAAAAGTCCAAGAAACGAAATATTAAAATTCCCCTATCCCCGTGAAATTCCGACTCTTTATTCTTTGTAACCGCAGTACTGACATTCATTTGGACATTCACCTCTCTTTCCTTCTCTTTTTACCACCTGGAATTGGCTTTCAGTTTTGGTGTACGTGAAAATATATGCATCTTGTGCCTCTCAGCTAAGCATGAAATAGCCGGTGTACTTTGAAAGCTTCGAAACATACGTACACATGATACGTGTGTAACTTTCCTTTTTTTTGCGCTTCTCTCGTCACTTCGTGCGTTTTTCTTTTTATTAGTATATCCAGCATATATGTATATAACTATATCAGATAAATTGTACACGCTTCTCATATGTGCAATTGATGTTTACGCTTTCGTACGGTGACTACACACACACACACACATATATATATATATATATATATATATATATATATAGACTTTTGTTGCTGTAACTGCTTGAATTTATGCTTTTAGGGGAGAGATGTAGAGTAGTAATGTATGTTTCTAATTCTAAGGTAGTCGGAATTTATGCCCGAAATGTTTGTTTTTTGTCTAAATAGGAGATATTACAATACACGCACTGAAAATAAGGGTATATACTGTATCCGAGAATTATCTCGTTTCTATTTTACGGGTTGCTTATATAGTTCTTTTATGAGAGGATTATCAAATTAAAGTTTAAGGTTACAATATTTACTCTCTCTATTTTTTAGTAAATATCGCACGAACCATCGTTGGAAATTCGGATAATTATGGATCCTTCTTATACGTGCATAAATTTTAACAAATTTCGTAATTATGTTTTCTTTGGTTAAAATATTACAACACTTTATTTTTCTACAAAATTTTAACAAGGTTTTCTTACTCGTAAGTACGTTACAATTAATGCACTCGAATTTTTCAAATGCGTAAATTGCGTAAATTATGCGCTGCAGAGTTGTTTCAATAAATAATCACTCCTATTTATTCATAACAACATACTGCAAACAATGAAAATTAAAAAAAAGAAAAACATTGTTACTAGCTTATCGGAACGTCGTAATTATAATATTATTAATTAATAAAATATTAAATTTTTTACGCGAGCTTATCACTTTAAATAAAAACGCATAAAAAAATTACCAAATTTTTACTTTATACGTGACTCACAATATCAATTCATTCTCATAAACACAGAAAGAAAATAGAGACAATAATTTAAAACAGGGCGTACACAAATTTCTGAAACAAGAAAATATAGTACTTGGCGCAGCGCGCGGGGTTGGTTTAATAAAAAAAAAAATTACTTTCCAGACAAAGTACATCAATGAAAAAAACCAAGCCGAAATTACTTTTTATGCGATTCATAACGCACAGTATACGTATTAAATAATAATAATAATTTCGTTGAGATATACAATTACAATTTTAAATAGTACTGACCGAGAAAAGCTCAGACACAGAGACATGCGGAAGTCAGGCACTTGAGCAAAAAGTGTAAAAACATTAAGGGGTTGTAATTTCTAAATTAAAAAATTACTATTAGCAAAATATATATTTATATATATTTTATTCATTATAACAAGTATACTATTAAAAATCGTATCACCATTGACCAATGGAAAAAAGGTAATAATTGAATCAAGTACGACATAAAATAATACAGTATCCACACGTGATATGAAAAAATGTTGACTAAGCGTGACAACATTAACTTTTCGTTTCCGCCAATATTCTGGAACTGGAAACAAAAGTTTTTCTCCAACATCAACCATTTTTATAGCCATTTTGCTACCCTATGATGTATAGGAATTTTTCTTAACAAACTTAACTTCTTTTCCAACTTTCCTGTAAAAAGTGTTTCTAACTCGCTTGACGACTCGTACTTGTACGTATATGGACGCATG
Organism: Theocolax elegans; assembly: GCA_026168455.1. Lineage (NCBI taxonomy): Eukaryota > Metazoa > Arthropoda > Insecta > Hymenoptera > Cerocephalidae > Theocolax > Theocolax elegans. The sequence goes on from CM047429.1 coordinate 60,716,569, forward strand.
TACGTGTATGTGTGCGTGAGTGCGTGGGTGCGTGTATATATATATGAGTGTATATATATATGCGTATACGTCGAGTGAAACGGTTTAAACCGAAAAAACAGGTTAAAGCAAATATAGAGCTTTTACTTCACAGTTACTTAAAGTCTAACTGTTATAACTTAAGAGTGTCGAACAAGTTCAAAGGATTCTTGCCTCGTACTAAGTATATATAATTTGATTAATTTCGTCTTAAATTAACTGTGCACATTTCATCTGTAAGTCTGGGTACGCTATGTCATATGCGCGAAAGTGCACGACAACTCTCCAACATTCCCTTTTCGTCGCTAACAAGAACGTAATGTAGGCAATTCATCTTCCATATTTTTTTTTATAATGCTATTCCTTTACTGGAATCCATTAAATGTTTTAATATATTCCTGTGAAAAATATCTGATGTGTATAAGCTTCATCAAAACTTTGTGTGAATTGTTTATATATATACTTCGAGAATGTATGGAAAATAATACAATACGCGCGTTAAAAAAAATTTGTTAATTGTTTATAATTTTGAAATAAGACTATTACTGTAAACTGATAGTTGATTTATTAATATTTCGATATACAGTTCATTTATATTACTATATTATAAAAAAACACAGATGAAAAAATGTAATGTTCCAAGACCAAAATCAAGATATTCTGCTACCCTGAGATGTATAGTCAATTTGTATAAAAATTCAATATAATAATCAAAATGTTTAATGAATTAGTAACGCTAGTGCTTGTGAGATTAAAAAATAGATAATGTGTGCGCGTGAAATGTAAATATTACTTCAGAATCTTCATCCATCCGCTTAAATCCTTGAAGATTTCCACTTCAAGCGTCAATAACATTATGGTAACGTAAATCATACTGATGTTCATATTGGGTTCGAAAAAATGTTCTGTGAAGTTATAATACATGAAATTCCGATCGATTTTTAATATCTATGAAATTCCACATCTGAAAAATTGTATTTGAATGCACAATTCAATTCAGAAAATATTTTTTATTTCGAGATAGTACTACGTCTTTATAACATATTTTTAAAGCTTGCTTTTAAAGTGCAACACCTAACGCTTTAGAATATTTTTACTGTATACGTGATGATCTACAAATTTTTTATTATTATTATTATATTTATATATATACATTAGATTATTAAACCAACCTAAAAATATATATATATATATCCATCTGGGTAAATATTGTATATTTCAATTATGTGTGAAAATGTGAAATGTTTTCTATTATGAGAAGGCGAAAGCAACAGATGCGTTTAAGAAATTTATTTTTATAATTCCGTGTCTGTCATGCCGGTAAAAGAAGAGCGAAACCAAATATCTATTACGCCTTTTTCTCTCGTACGAGTTTCAAACTTTCCTTACTGGTGGTTTTGAACTTACAATTCTTTTATTCGACAAAAATAAATTAATGAAAATTAATCACTTGAATATTTTCATCCGAACTCAGACGTAAATTAATTATCTTTTTTTTTCCCAAATGATTTTTACGACCAAAAATTACACGAGAACCTGGTATAATTTCATTATAATGGAACGAAATTCCGGTCTTGCACAATTAAACAGTACACGCGCAAATCCTCAAGTTGCCAGTAATTGTACATCGCTTTAACATCTAGCATTTGACATTCCACGAGAATACGAGAATGCAAAAATTTTCCACTAATTTCCATCAGAATTCAAGAAAATATCAGATTTCTTACAAATCCTAATCAACACGACTTTAGAAAATAAATATTCAAACGGTAAATTTAATTTTAAAGTTAATATAATTGACTATTCTTGGATAACGCGTTAAATTCGTAATGAAATATACATATTTAAACAGCCGGATATTATTTGATACGTGCCTTATTTTAGAGTATCATAAAAATTAAACAGTATATATATATAAGGTATGTTGAGATTTATAACAGAATTTATTTTATAAATAAATGTATCAGTATAATAATAATATTTTAAAGCGGCAAAGTATATTAGTTAAAAAATAGTTATAAAAATTACGTAATGCTCTCCTCATAGACGATACATATTCGTAGCCTTGAAAATGTCTCATCCCCAAGAATTTTCAAAATAAAACAACAGAAAAATCGTAATAGAACGTGCGAATAAGTCTATAATTTAAACTACACGAAGTAGATTGTTCCAGCGAAATAAATGTACGTAAATTCTGAAAGGTCGAATTAAAAGTGAAAACGCAAATGCATCGAGGTAAAAAGAAATTTGGAAAATGCATGTCGAATCGTTGAAACGAGCGCAAACATTCGAGAGTAATATAATGGAACGTCGAACTACCCAGCTCTCGGTACGTTAATGTCGAGGAATTATTTCCTTCCCCTTAGGGCGTTTATACAATGGTGAAACTCGCGCGCTAACCCTTTATCTATAAATTTTTGGCCCTCAGCCCAGAAAGGAATAAAGACAATCGCACTCGCGGAGTTCAGCCGAGCATTCAACGAGAAGCCCAGTTGCTCGCGCGTGGAGACATCCCCGCAATTACCTGCGTTTCGCCGAGCTTTAAGACCGACCTTATAACGCACAACCAACGAAGAGAAACTCAGCGGTGGCCCTTTAATGCCTTAACAACGCTCGACCCACTCTAATGGAGCTGCCTCGCTTGTTATGCTGGATTTCTGGACGATTCGTCTCTCTCTCTCTCTTTTTTTCTCTCTCTTTCAATCTATATTCTTTCTCTTTATCTTTTATAAATATATAACTATAGATAGATACATATACACACAGATATACATATATATTTGCAAATTCACAAAGATTCGAGTGGGACGCTTAATTTTCAAAAGTAATAAGACACTTATATCGTAATGAGGCCTACAGCATTTAACGAAAGCTTAATTGAGCTCTCTCTTTCTCGCTCTTCTGTGTAAGGATAATGAAGCTCGGAGTTCGTTCATTTTTCTTTTTGACGCTGACTTTTCTTTCCTTCGAGAGGGAAATGCTGTCTCTCTTTTTTTTACGTACTTTTATATAACCGAACGAGATTTGAGTGATTTTTATTGAGAGAAAAAAACTAAATGCCAAAGGTACTCGACTCGACTTTATTTCCGTTGATATAACTAATTGATGTATTCATGGCCATTTCATTCATTTAAATTTTTAACTTTATTTCGAAGATATATACTACATATAAATATAGGTATTTTAATCTCCTCGAGTTAATGAAATAATCTGGTTTCAGAGAACTCGGAGAATTGATAACGAAATTTATCACTTAATTTACTTAATAATAACAAACATTAAATATCTTTCAGATTTACCAGTTATGTGCGTCTATTCTCTTTAATTCAACTATTTGTCATATAGGTATATTTAACGGTTATATACACTGAATGGTTATTAATGTTTTAAAAAAGTGATCAATTTAATAATTGGAAAAAGTCAATCAAAGTTCTATGCATCTACAATTGTATGATCAAAGTTGATTCTTTGCTGCTCATCAATGCTCTATTCGTACAAAGAACAATTTTAAATTATCCTTACGATTATTTATAAAATTAAACAACTCTGATTGAATGATCGAAAAAGAAAATTAAATTAATGTATACATTAAATGTAGTACCTTTTTTTTTAATGAATAAATTAATACTGAATTGATTACAAATAAAAGGAAAAAAAGACAAGTATAAGAAAATCTTCTACGTCTGGAGCAAGGATACTCGGTTTAATGATTCTAATTACGCTCGAACGGCGCGTACTGCAACAGTTTTATATTTTTCTCCTCGGCATTTCACACACTAGGTTAAACAAAGAAATACTTTCACGTAGCTATTCCGCCGTATTGAGTCTTAAAAACGGTTTTGATTCAAAATAATGTACCATTAATTATATACTTGTAGTATTTTTGATTAATGTTTAATTAGGCAAGACGTCTATTATTGTAAGATTGAATGATCGTATTAATTTTATTTTCTTCTTTCGTTATGTGTATTAAACTTCTACTTTATCGTACAATTTTAAAATCTTTATTTCGAGTATAATTGTTACGATTGTACAATGTCTACAATATCATTTGAGTAAACACCATTCAATTGAGTTTTTAAATCTGATTCATCAAGGACTAGCAAAGTTTTTAAAATTAAATATTTGCCGTCTGACTGTTCTCGTATACTATCTACTTTTATACAGGCTGTTGAGAAAGTTTCAAGAAGTTTTACAATCAAATATTTGAAGCCATGATTCTTGGTACTCGTTTACATTATTAACTTTAAGATGATGTGCATAGTAGCACATTTTCTTTTCTCTCTCTCTTTTTTTTACATATACTACACTACAATTATGCTAAAAATGTTCTAACTGACTATATTTTTATACGGGTCGTCCGGCTTTTTATAACTTTACACCAAGTTTCATAGCTATACTTTCTCAACTCTTACATAATGTAAAGAAGTAAATACTCTTCAAAATATAAAGTTTTACCTTTATCTGTACACATAATTTAAGTTTCAAAAATATTATAATTTTTTTATCTCTCGCATATGTCTTAACCTGAAGTTTAAAAAGCGTACGTTGAATATTATAATACAATATATCGTTAATTAGTTTAATATTATTTTTTCCTTCGCGATATTTTTATCACACTGTGCGTTCGTATTGGAATTATATAATGTGTTAATTAACTGGACATTAATTATTTAATTATAATTACTAACCAAATTGATTGTCTATCATGTCCAATTACGTGCGTTTAATATTTAAAATATTATTGTCTACGATTGAACTTACGAAAAATAGAACAGTCAATACTATATTATATACACGACGATTGATACAATAACGCAGAGATAATATTTATAAAAAAATTCCTACATTGAATATCTGAATTATTTTGTATCATACTTTGACTACATGTTTATTTACATATTCAGACTAGTGCATAATATTTGTAATACATTAATATTATAGGTGCATTTGCATTATCTGCTTGAAGAAATACATAAAAATTGTTTACAACTTGACTTGGTTACTGAAACCGCACAATTTACAAATTGTAGTTTCGATGTGCAATTATTAATCGATCGATAAAGCGATAATTAAATAATATTGCATATACTATAGTTATTATAAGATAGTAAAATTTTAATACGTAATTAAAATGAATTAAAGACGCATTTTATAATGAGAGATTAACTTTCTTATATTACTGTGGAAACAGCAAATATCCATTAGCTCAAGTATAAGAAGTTCATAATTTATTTGCACTCTTCATAGAGTGAATTTGTTTATAATAAGTACTTTAGTAGCATATTTCATCTGGTAATGTACTTGTTAAATTCAATTTTTAATTTTGTACTGTATATATAACTTACTTTTTCATTTGCTTAATAACTTGGACACTAATTTAATAACAATATTCGTAGTACAAAATGTAAAAGTTTATAAAATGAACGTTGCAATATACTGTTTCTCATATATTATAATTATTAACAATACATGACAAATACGTATAAATATATATATGTATCCTATATATCACGTAATTTTATTATACATTAATTTTTTCGCGTAACTTTAAGTTGACTACAAATAAACTACAGAACTAATTAAATGACATGCATTATTTTACGTTAATTGAGCTTTTATTTACTACGGAGTTATTCATTATTATGTCAAACCAGCAAAGCTAGCACGCCAAAAATGAACATAAAAAAAGCTTGATCAATTCCACAATATTTGATATATAGTGATTTAGCGGTTCATTTATCACGAATTTATCGTCAAATGCTCAAATTTACAAATCCACTATAATAGAATAAAATTGTGAAATCTCATTCGAATGTAGATCTAATTTGATTTGCATCAGAAAAAGAAAACAATATTCATTTCGAAAACCTGTATGAATTATTATTTTAAAATTTTTGGATTTGTACAGTGTCATTACGTTTTTGATTTTTATCACCGATTTGTATATCTGCGCACCTAAAAAACAAAATCCTCATTTAAATATTTACGAACGAATAAATCTAATAATAAAATATAATACAATTTTATTAGCAGACTAAAAATTTAATATAACAAATATCACTCTAAACTGAATTAGATCAACCAACTAGATTGGTCAAGATTAAATATACATATTAAATACATGCATATATATCTATTACTATATAATGTATTCATAATAATCCATAACTCGACGTCTATAATAACTCAAATAAATAAGCAACAATTAATAATACATTCGTAATAAATACAAAAGAATAAAATAATTATTTATTACAAATAATAAATTAAAATAATATAGTACATGTGTTTTGTTTTATATACGTATATCTATCCACAATCCACGTAAATAACGTAATAATACAACTTACTTTTCCGTGGAATACGTTAAAGTACATAAATTTAAAATCCTACTATATGAAAATATCTCAACAAATTTCCATATAATTTTAATCAAGAAAATCCGCAACCCATCAAAAAGACACGTTCACCCCGGGCACGTGTAATACGTATACCTATATATAATATAAGGTTAACATACATAAACACTTCGATCTCGCCTTTCGTATAATCTACTTTGCCTCGTGATATATTAAAAGCTAGTAAACAACGACATATCGATGAGTTCCTTGAAAACTCGCGGCAGTAAACTCATTACAAATCTTCAATCGCGTACGTGTAATAATTCCCAACGCGCGAAGAACATCAAGTAGGTCGATCAATCCGACGAACGCATTCCGTGTCAAAGGAGCCGAGGGCGTCGTTTCCCATCGCCTCTCTATCACTCTCTCTATCTCTCTCTCTCTCTCTCTCCTCGTCTCAGAGAAGAGGGAGAGAGAGAGAGAGAGTGTGTGTGAGGGGTGGAACGGAGAGGGGTCGATGTCGGGGCTTGTTAGACCGGCACAAATCGCCACACGCTGCTCGTCGCATACATAATCAGCGATACGTGCGGGCCGAGAACAGCCCTTATATACATGTATATATATAACAACCTGGACGCTTTTATTAGAGCGCTTCGAAATAGACGAAGAGAAGAAGAAGAAGAAGAAGAAGAAAATGAAAGAGAGAGAGAGAGAAAGAGGGACATGGTTATCGTGTTTTGTATACCACTTGGTGTTGTTGTATCAACTTTTTTTTCATCATCGGGTACTCCAACTTTGGCTTGATGCACCTTGACACTTTTAGGGGATGACGTTATTTGTTTGCGCGTCACTATATACATGTAAAGGGTTAACATATCCTTGTGATGCACTTTATTTTATGAGACCGAGAGAAGTAAAAATAAGGGGTTCACTTTTGAATTTGCTAATTAATTTGTTTGTTAATTTCATTGAAGAAATATATATGGTAATAAGTACCAGTAGGGTAGGGAAATTCATTAGATTCTTCGTGTTTTTTTTATTGTCCGTTGTATTAATTACATTTACATAATTGTTATTTAATGACTTTAAAACGTAAGATCCAATGTATATAATATATATATATATATATATATACATATATATATATAACTATAGCTTTCAAAGAATGCTGTACAAGCACTTTCAAACTTTTAATGCTTTATTCTTCGGTACAGTAACATCATGGATGTACAATACCATTAGTTCAAGAAAATATTGTTTACAAGTTTACGATAAGACAACTACGGATAAGATTTAAACTTTCGCGTAATTTTATTAAGTAGTATTATTTGCTGAACGTAAACTAGATATATACTTAATTTAACCAATAACTTACTTTTTTTAAAAAAAAAAAGGGGGTACTTCTAAATGTATATGTATTCGATTTAGTGCAGTAAATTGATCGCTAATGTAAAGTTGAATCGATTTTAAATCCTCAAAAGAAATATAGTTCTTAAGCCAAGTTAATGATCTCGTGTATACCTATACATTTCGATTTACAATTGGAATAATAATTTACCGGTTTGAAAAACGTTTACGTGTAAAATAAATAGTTCCATACTATCTGTTAAATATACGAAAACTTAATATTCTACTAGAGAGTAAAATTCCAATGAATGTAAAGAATACAATTTTCAAAAGTCTTTTTTCAATTTTATACTCGTGTTTTGAATACAAGATCAGGGCTTACACTTTGCATGCAAACATGTTTATTATTCCAAGTTGAAATTGATTATCAATATTATGAATGTAAATACGAAATAAAATGTTCTTTCTCGAAGTTTCATGGCATGAAGTACAACTATTTTTCTACGCTCGAGTACATTCAAATTAACTAGTTTTAAAAAGTGTTAAATTTTAATCAGATCGTTGAATATTATTTCCAACAATTCGGATTATAGTCCACAATCTATCCGTATAAGCGTTTAATTAATAAAATAAAGGACAATATAATAATTTTAATCTATACGAAATTCCTTAGGATGAAAACATATCTTCTAAAAATGTTAATCTTTTCTTTAGAGATATTCCCATGAATAAGCAAGAAACTCGTGCAATTTTTTGAGCATCCACTTAATGCAATACAAAAATTTCATTATTCAAGACGTACTTAAAAAAAACTGTACTCATCCACGGGTCTCATTCTGTTAAAAAGAATGAGAAAATCTTATATTTTATATATATATTACAAAAATAATATGTATAAACTTCTTTTATATTCCGCAATAAACATATTTTTTTCATTAAATTATCACTTTTAATATAAAAAAACAAAGCTTTGCATTTCGCAATATAAATTTAATCTCGTAGAAATAAAACAATCCTTTAGATTTAAAAGGATTTCCTTGTTAAATTAAAGAAGAAAAATATAGTCGTGTAAAGTTCAAATTTCCATTAGAATATTTAACTAGTTCGAAGTGTAAAACAAAAACAATATAAAATTTAAGTTAAACGAACAAGATTATTCCGACATACCCGTTTTAAGCTAAATAAACACGCGACGCAACAAGGAATATTACAGGACACGTTAATACAGTCTCTTATCCGAGCTTTACATTGGCAGAAACGGCTGCACCGAGAATCCGGTAGATGCTCCTTTGTCTAGTTGATTTCGACATTTTGAGCATCCAGGTATATATGTACAGAACGAGTACTCGGGTGGTTGGTTAGCTTGAAGTGGCGGTTACCTAGAGGTAGACGTATGAATGTTGTACTGTACTATGAAACTGTAAGGGTGTATGATTGAAACACTGGTTACTGAACTAAGCAAATCTACTATTGTATATTAATTGATTTCGTTACTTATAAGTTGTCAATTTCGTTCAAATATAAATGGACCTGCAAACTAATTTAATACGAAATAATTATATGTTTTGGAATTTAATTCAACATTTTTACTTAACATTTTTAAGATTAAAATTTAAGAAGTATAGTAATTAGAAATATTTTATTATTTTTATTTTTAATTTATTAATTAATACTTGTATTAATACAATTTATAACAATTTAATATTATTTATATATTTTTTTGTAATTTTACATTATTTTTAAAGTACAAAACTAAAACCATTAGAATATATATATGTGTGTGTGTAAGATTAATCAAGGTATTCGTGTTTAAGGAGCTTGCATAACTTAAATTGTATTAAAAATTCATGACTTTTGTATTCATTTGAAAATTAATTTTTCATTAAGTTTATTAAATTATATTTTACGAAATTATAAATAGTAGATAAATGAAATTGAAAAGCAAATTGACAAATTTTAATTTCCTTTGTAATTGAATTTCCGTCTGTATTCTCAAATTGATTGCAACCTCTGCAAGTTGAATATTTTTATACTTACTGTATTATACATTATTTTCAATTATTGAATTTCTTTATTTTAATCAAGATAGTCGTATGATGTTTCAGAAGATATATCACATTTTGTAATATTATCTTACACGGAAATTGAAAAAAATCTTATTAAAAAATTTAAATTTTAAATATATAATTTATTATATATACGTATGATATATAACATGGGTAATATTCAACAATATATTTAATATATTAAAATCATTTTCTAGACAAACGCAATATTCTTTTTTTAAAATAGAAACTTGTATAAAAAATATTTAAACTACAGAGTAGATTTACCCTTTTTACAAGTATATTCGCTATTTTCTTACTTTCTATCTTTTATGCAGTTACTCTACCAAACACATTATTTGGCCGTCTCCAAGCATGCAAAACGGTTTTGTGTATCATAAAGGTTTAATGCTAATTTTGTAACAGCTATAAAATACTGCGGGTATGCTATTGTAGTCTGTAATTCACATTTCCAGAGGATTCTATATATCTCCTAATGAAAATTATCTAGAACAGCAATAACCCAATAATTATGGCATTGTTTAATTACCTTTATGCTTACTTATACACGCATACTTACGTATATAAATATATGAATATCTTCATTTGAAAATACATTTATCGTATAAAAAAAATTGAACGTCAGGATAAATTTTATATACCCTTTGCATATTTTATTTATTAATATAAAAAAAAATTTAAATAAACAAAGGTATTGAATTTGAAAGCAAATTCTTTTCCACGTACACAAATATTATTGTCCCCTTTCTTTATAAAATTTATTATGTATCATGTTTAATATTCACTTTTAATGTACATTATTTCATTTAAACCTCATTTTAAATTATTTAATACTTCAATATCTGCTACAAAATGAAAATTAAATAACATATCGTTGTTATATAATAATTATTAAAACTTTTGTCAAAATAATAAATACAATATCATGTATAAAGATCCAAATAATTATACTTTACAATAAATTGTTATCTCTTGTAATAATTATTATATTTGGTACAACAATTTAAACAGTAATCCCACAAATTATTATTGTCCCACAAATTGTTGTTAATACGTTGCATATTATAACTTTGAAATCTAAATGTTAGACGTAGCTAAAATTTCACGTTGATTTATGTATAAATGATTAAATAGTTGTGCGTATATAAACTTGCCTATATAGAAAATTTAAACAAAGTTTACAGAGATATTGTAAGTGAAAAGATCTGACTAAAAACTTAAATTTATATTTATGTAATCGGGTGTATTAATATTTATTTAATATAAGTATACTTTACTAAACGATGAATTTGAATTGTAATAATAAAACGTAACATTAATAATTAAGGTTCAGTTCAATTAAACTTTTAATAGTCTTACAGACGATCAAATCAGTTTCTGAACAATACTTCTATTTATTTCGAACAAATTATGTAGTTATCTTTAAATAATATCGTAAAGTTTCTCCAAGAAAATCAATTTTAAGTTTAACTTTGCCTCCTACATAATCCTGCTTATCGATTAAATAAGAGAATGGAATAATTCTAACTACGAGTATAATTCATTCCTATCGCAAACCAATGTAGTGACTTTAAGCATGCTCCAGATCTTATAATTTAAACATTGTTTACAACTATTTTTGTAGAGGAAATGTAATGTAAATATTTGATAAATTTATTTTTAATTAAGGACATTAAGTTTTAAACTCATATACGTTTTAGTCCACTAAAATTTGAAAACATTTCCCAGAAATTTATTATTAACCATCATTTTTGAATTAAAGAAAAAAGTAATAAAGCCATCTGGTAATGTAAAAATGTAAATTTTTTAATGCGACAGCTGATAGGTAACTTAAAATATCTTAACCAGAAGTTGAAGAGATTCCTCTCGCACACAGGTCAAACACATTCTTGCAATCTCCAAGCCAAAGAAGGTATATAACTAGAGAAGGAAAGTTTTAATAAACCGAACTTATTCCAAACTCGAGGCGTTCGAATGAAATCCTCGTAATCGCAAGCCTAATCTTTGAATTAACACCTCGAAATATCCATATACTCTCTTTCTCTAACCATGTAATAACACGAGGTATTCAACCACTTATATGTGTGTGTGTGTGTGTGTGTATGTGTATATGCGGATACAAAGCTAAAGGACATCCCACTTGCCTTGATCGCTCGGCCATTTAATAATGCATAATATGCAAAACCTCGCTAGTGCTTCATTGGAAAACTTGGTAATTATTTATGACCTCCTCTTTAATGTCTTGCTTAAGTGGATTATCTATATAGAAGAAGCAAAAAAGAGGTAGAAGATAGGATGAAAAAGTTGATAAGGAGACGAAATTGTGAGGTCAGAGGCGCCGGATCTGAATGACCGGGATTACAGTAATGGGAAACCTGTGAAAAAAGAAGCGAATTTTCCCATATAGCTTTCGAATCGAATCCGCGATTTTTCATTTATCTATATATATGTATATTTTTTTTTTGCAAAAAATCATTCGCTAAAAGGAGAGACGTAGTGATTATATCACTCTAAATCCTACCTTTCAATCGTGCTGATGAAACGAAATTCTATATTCCGCGATGGGCGAAAAGGGAAGATCGTTTTTTATTTTTTTTCGACTCTCTTTGTCTTTCCGTTTCTACGAGGTTCTTTTATATCTCGCGTCTATTGAAGATCCGCAAGAGGAAATAAAGCCAGGGAAAAGAATATTTTAACTTTAACGCGCGTGTTACGCTTGTAAACTGAATTTAGACCCCTTATACACTCTACGTTCTTTTGCTTGTAAATTAAATATTTTGATTCTTGTGCAAAGTATATAAATTATATTTTTTTTTTCTAAAAGAGACAAGAAAAGTCTATTACCAAAGTTTGAAAAGACGTACACGCAATTGATCAAGAAATCGATTTTATGAATAATTTAACTAATTTACATTCTTTATAGCAAGGTGATTTATCGTACAAAGCTTATTTAATACTGTACGTAATCTTATTTTTAGAATTAAGTTTATCTAATAATAAATATATAATCTTATTTTTTATTATTTAAAAGAAAATTATGTAGAAATATTGAATGGCTATTAGCTTTTTATTCGTTTAAGGCTTCCTACAAATTTATATAGAATTTTCCACTCCAATTTAATAAAAATTGTGTTTGAAAGGCTTTTTAAATTAGATCGCGTATAAAGAGGTTTCCAGTTAATAACTCCAGAAGAATGGCTTTTCATAATGGTTAGAAAAAATGTAGAAAATTCTCTTTTCTCGTAACATAAGATGCGAATTTTGTATTCAATACCAATTACACGTATCATTGCCAAATGATACGTTAATTATGTTTACAACTGTTGATCAATTAAAATATTACGATTACTTATTTCCTATAAATATTAAAAATAATTTATACATTTGGGACGAAAAAATTCAGTTTATTCAATCATTGTTATCACATAAATAATTATTATAATACTCCTCGTAAAAATAATTAGCTAAAAATTTTATATTATATTTTTTGTTAAGTTTAAGTGTGTCTACTCCTGCTTACAATTATGGGGTATAATTTGTTCGTACAATGTTTAACTATATATGTACTATCTTGTAATCGTATTTAAATATTTAAAAAAAATTTAAATTACATTTATATGTAAATAGGATATTGTTTAAATACTGATGTTTTTCTTTAAAAATGCTCTGTATAATAATTATTACAAATAATTGATATGCCTATTATTTTTTTATTTAAATATTATACCTTCATTATAATAGCCTAGTTGGAATAATTTATCGATTTACTTTAGATTTAACAAGCAATTAATTGGTTTCTATCCATTAAAATAATAATCCGTCAATCGAGTTTAATTTGAATGATTCTATTTTGATATGGTATTGTCTAATACGTGAAATATGGATAAATAAAATGTGGATAATGGGGGATAGAGCATGTGGTAATCGAAGTGAAAATTAATTAATACCAACACGAAACAGTACACCAAGCAATATCCCACAGGCGATCGACGACGCGCAATCCGCCAGTGTTGCGGAAGCGGCATGTCCCCGGTGTGCTGCTACTGGCTGAGCTGCTACCCTGAGACCCGAGGTGAGGACAGCAGCCCAAACGACTCGGGTGGTTCAGTAGTTACAGAAGGGGGTGGTACAGGTGGTCTTACCGTTACTTCAGTCATCTCAGCCATTTTATCACTTACGATCGTCGCGATCGCTGTGTCGACCGGTCACTGGCTCATTACCGAGGAAAAGCTTCCAAAGCTCGCTCAGCACTCGAAAGGTGTCAACGCCACCACTGAGCCCGACATCAAACTCACTTATAGTGGACTTTGGAGGGTCTGCGTCGCGTTAGGTAAGTCCTTTAGAGTTTCCGGGAGAGATCGGTTTTAAGGGGATCGAGTTTGGCTACCCCTATATATATATATATAAATCTACATAATTGTATATACGTATATACGGAAGCCTTTGGGTGCCATTTCCAGATTTTTTTTTCATTTTCTTATTTGGAAAAGGGATGGTTGAACTTCGTTATCCAGAGGATTTTAAGTGGTTCAAGAGGTAATTTGATTAAGCGGTAATTACCGAAAATGTGATGGTGATTTATTCAATTTTTATATGCATGGGTATAAAGATGGATTAAAAAATAATACCCAGCTTCTAAATAAATTAATTAATTGGATCGTAGAACAAATAAAAATTTCTTATAGATTCACACACTTGTCAATTAAAAATAATTATTATTTGCGAACAAAAGATTTATATATTTCTTTAAAAAGCAAATAAAATCTACCATTTCATTAATATTCATTTGATCAAAAACGATCAATGACTCGGTTAATAATGTTGAAAAAATGGCTTTAGTCTCAAAATATATTCGCTATTGTTACCAATTAAATTGTATAATCTTATTACAATAATCTGAACATTTTAATTATTGTTGATTCATTAGAATTACAGGTAATCAGTCTAATCGAAATTTCATGTTCATTATAACTCAGTAAAGCGGTATAATTACATGACTTTATATCTACAGTAAATGGTAATGAATTCAAAAATCATAATCTAAATTATAATTAGAATTATTCCTTCAAATATTTTCTGATAGTAAAGAACACACAAATTATAAATTAAAATATATTAGTTACATAACCATATTATACGGTAAGAAGTTCAAATTTGGCTACTTGTTTATAAATAATTATATATACGTGTATTATGATCCTATGATAAATCTGTGGCTAGAATTTTGGGTATCATTATATATTTTTTGTGCACGTACTATTTTAAGACTCATATTATATTACATTTAAAATAGTTTTACAAATATCATTATCATTGAATCGTCTTTATTATATCATTTTTCTGCTTACATAATTTCGTTCTGTATTTTTAATTACAATTTTTGAGAAAATTTTCTAGAGTAGAGTAAATGTAATGTACTAAATGTATTTAAAATAGATTAACATCGTTTTAAGTAAATTCATACTAAAATTGTATCTTTCAAACCATAATCTTAGCAGTTACATTATATCAGACGATTTGCATTATGAATAAACTTGGATTACTTTTTGACAATATTAATCCCCCACAGTTTAGTCTTGTTTAAATTATAATCCTCGTACGAAGATTAGGGATCAACCAACGTTTTTTGAACGTGTTTTATATGTAGTGTACCTTAATATCTAAACTAATTCTCCATCAATCAATCTATGGTAATAAAAATATACATTTTTTTACTAAATTAGTTGTTACGAATAATTTTTTATTTATTAAAGCGATAAACGAAGTGTGAAATAAGTAATAAACCATATATTGCGATTGTGCAACAAAAATATTATAAATAACGTTTTTGCATTTATTTTAATCGAATAGAGTGAAGAATTATAAAGGATTATACGCATTTACACTTGCGGACCGATATTTTAAAAAATTGAGTGTGACAATAAAATTTAATTGATATAGGTTTCTTTTAAAGGATTCAAACATTACATTACCACAAGAGAGTAACTCCATTTAAAAAAATTGTCAATTTAAAAGGGGAATACTCGAAAAGTTAGGCGATAACGCGTGAATCAACTTGTCGACTAAATCGCGTTTTAAAATTATAATTAATATAAAGCGTCGAAAGCATAGACAGAATGATCAATGAACGGTGTAACATGCGCTTAGAGCGCATTTCGTGAGTAAAGTTTGAGACACATACATCAGTCGCCGCAAGCTCGTGCAATAATAATGCTTCCGCATAAGCTATCCGATCTATTGGTGATTTCTAGATGTTTGCGGCATTTATCGATGCGTATTATACGGATAAACTATGTGTACTACGTGCTTGAGTTACACATTTATTTTATAGAGTACTTTAGTACACATCGCGCGCAAGATCGATCAATATCCGAAGCTACCAAACGACGGAATCGTTCATGAAATTTATGCATACCCCAAACTCGAAGAATTTTTCCTTTTTTCATATAGATATATATATATATACATACATGGATACGTTGTTTTTGAAACTATTTGCTTTCCTATAAACGTCAATATTGTTCCTGACGGTTTATTTTGTTTTCTCAAACAAACTGTATCTGTGTTTTCTTTTGCACTTTACTCAAATTGTTTTCACATAAAAAATTGTTTCGCTTATATCTACGAGTTTTTTTTTTTTTTAAATTGATGGAATATTTTTTAAAGGTAATCAAACGATTTTTATATGAAGTTGTACAATGTTTTTGTTCGAGTTGTGACTATAAAAGAAATTCACGATGAAAAGTTATAAAAAACATATGTATGCCTGTGTTACAATGTTATATATGTACGGAGCTTTCGCAATATTGTTTAATACTGAAGAATTTATGGACATACGATTGTTATACATAGGTAGTATAGAATTTATAGTTAGGAGAGAATTCAATTTTAGACCCAAATAACCACTAGACAGAAATGATGATTGGAAATTGCTTTATAGGACCCTTGTAATCCAAATCAAATAGAATCTAAATATTTCTTGCTTCTCAAACGTGATTGTATAATGTCATTAACGGTATCCAAGAATTTCATATAAGGACAATGCTATACGTAAGTACTTTTATACAACTGATAAACAAGTAAATTGATTTTGAGGAAACATTTAAATTTACCAAGATGAATAAACTCAGCTTCGTACAATTATATAGATTAGCAACAATAATAATACAGTTCATAAGCTTATAATTATCCAGTAATTATACAGCGAAAACTCTCGGGAGCATACAAAATATTTTGTCGAGCAGAATCTCTTTACATACTGGTTTTTATTTTATAGAGTGCCCAAAGTTACCCGTAAAAATTGGATAGATATACCGTCACATACCCAATTATTGATCATGAACCAATTTCTGATCAGTATATTATTTCAATAAAATAATAAGATTTGCATAAATTAATATGTGGCTACATACAATTTAAAGGTTAAAAAATCAATAATTGGATAGTAGACTTAACTAGGAATTGGCATATGTACCGATAATTTACTGATCAGAAATTGGTACTTCCCGCCTTTTTTCCTTAGATTGTTGCTTACTTTAAAAATAGCTGTTATTTTATTTTTCTGAGATGGCTAAAAGGAAGTTTAATACTTGTACTTTCTGTATCCGTCAAAATATATACGATTATTAGTCTTTTTAACATTAAATTATTCTATAAACGTACGGATTTCCCTTAATTGATCAACAATTGGGTATGTGACGGTACCGAGTCAACAATTTTTTATTACTACTTTAATTAGGATAAAATTTTATTTCTTATTGCGTAGGGACCAATATTTTTTGGTAATAGTTAATCCAGTTAAAAAAAATTGTAAATAAAAACATGTAAATTATAATAAAATATATAAATGTATAGAAAACAATTTTTTTTTTATTGTAACTAGAGATACATAATATCCGAATAATAATTCAACCATTTATACATATACGAGTTCCATTGCAATTGCATTTTCAAATAATGAATATTCTAAGCTTATTAACGTAACTCTAACGAACCAGTGAAAAGCCTCAGTTATTATAACTCGCACGCTCATTAACTACTCGGAAAAAATGTGCAAATAAACTGGCGAATCCTTCTGGTATGTTAATAACCATTAAAATGCAGAATTCATATTTTCCTCTTATAATCTATATTAATAATCTAGCAATAAACAGGCGGTCAGTTAAATAATCGAATCCAACGAATAACCGAATCTAACGTTTGAAAAGATAATGAATGTATAAAAATTAGGCAAACGGAAAAATATATAAATCATATAAATTAACGTTTCAATCGTTGAAATTCCCAATCAAATCGTTTTAGCATGAAGGAGGAGTTTCGACGAATCGTCGATATCTAGAGAAAATCGAGGCGAAGCGGCCATCGAAGGGTGAGCAATATAGTTCACCCGGTGACTTCCGTCGCGCTACCTGCCGGATATGACTATTCCACGCTCGCCAATCTTCAACTCCCCTCTCTCCCGTTCCTCTCTTTCACTTGACTACGCTTCCCTATATTTCTATATCTTGACTGGCTATATTTTTTTATCTCTCATCGTGTGTATGTACACACACCCGCACACACATATGTGTGTATATATATAGGTATATGACCAAGCGCGCGTCAGTTTGGATAACTTGAAACTTTGAAAAATTGGAGAATTTCGTAAACAGAGTTGGATATATAACGTTTGAGATCAATTTATATATTTTTCTTTCATCTCGTAAATATTGTTGTGTATCTTGTAGGGTCTTGCTGAATACTCGCTATTTATTAGCGATAGTATCTTTTCACTACCAATTAGTGGATTACTTGGTCGAATAATACGTTAATTTCGTACAGATTTCAACAAAAAATGTAGTATTTGTGAAAACACTTTTTGTGAACCAACTAATTTTTATATATAGGTATAAATTATAAATTTTTTTAAATAAATTAAATAATATTATAAAAATACATAATATATTTTTTTAGAGACAAGAAATGGAAATAATTATAGAATTTAAAACATTTCATCAAGTACAGAAACAAATTTATAAGTTAAAAAAAATTTTTTTTATATTTTGTGATAAAACATTTGTTTATCAAAACTTTTGAGAAACATGTTTTGAAGTACTTACAATATTTAAATTTTTTGGTGCACAACTCTTGGAAAAGTTTCAGATGAACGTTGAAATCAAATATTTAGTATTTCTTAATTTTTTTAAAAGTCTGTTAATTTCGAATATGTTCAATCATGTTTTCGTTGAATTTTGTTTTTAATAGTAACCATGCGTATTAAATTAGTGGAACCATAAATAATTTTAAAAACATTGGATTATTTTGTTAGGATAAACTCAATTTCATATTTTAGAGTAATGACAGAGATAGGAACGATACATTCATTTTAAATAAGGACATGCTAATGAATTGGCAACGGTTTTTTTTATTCGAATTGTACGTAAATAATAAGAATATCTATTTAAGTTTCAGATAAAAAATATTCTACAAAAATTGAGATTTTGTATCACTTTAGAGTAATAGATATAAAATTCTACAAACAATACGAATAAAAAATAGAAATTTTCTTACCGATTAAATTAGTATTTACATCAGCTGCAGTTAATTAACAATTCTATATTAAATTAAGTATTCGACTAGCAATTCATCGTCAAAAATTAGATGAACTAGAAACCTAATTATTGTAGTAACTATGTAATGCAAAACAGGTAACACTATACTAAATATTCCCATTTTGTAAAGAAAAATAACCATGACGATGATAAAATAAAGCGACAAGTGGAAAGCTATACAATGAATACATATTTATTACGAGGACCACGTTATATAAAACAGGTCTTTCGAAATTGTAAAGGGTATGCGATATTATTCTATACCCGTCTAATGGAAATTTTATCTTTTGTGACCGGCTGGAGAGAGCATTTTTCATATGCTCATTCAAATACTTGAAAAACCGGGACGATCTCGTCTGTGGCTTGTAACACCTGGCGTGAGTGACTACCTATTCTTCGAATTCGATGCTTTTATCAAAAATAAGTGAAAGGAAAATTTCATTATCGCGAATTTATTGTTTTTTCTAAAAATCTGAATAAATGTTCTTTTATTTCGTCAGGTAATAATTAATGCGTGACATAAATTAAAGATTGATATTTATGATCAATTAAATAAAATTGTATAAAGTTTATTAAATAATAAAACTAGAAAAATATCGAATATTTTTATTAACAATCATAAAATAAATATTTGTCGCGTTAAGAATGTATACTTTAGAACAGTCGTTTAAGATATACTATACAATATTCAATTTGATCCGTTAAATGGATTTCACTTTAATAACATTCAAACTGCGTATTTTTTGCAGAAAACACTATATTGAAGCTATTTAAATTAATTGTTATTTCAACTTCAATATTTTAAATTTTATTATAAAACAACTGAATTACTTTAATAAGCTATGATACAAAAACACACAATTAGGAGGTTATTAAAGTCAATTAATTTATTCAAAGGTTCGAATCTTAAAGCTATGCATAGAAGCTACAATCATGAATAATTAAGTATCTGTTTTAAAAATTAATTAATATTTTATGGTATTTAATGTTTTATAACTTCTTGAACTTCGGAGATTATAATTGGATTATATACTTATAAGATTTAATTATAAATAATACTTTGTATAATGCTCTTTGACAATAATTTCTAAAAATAAACTTATATATATTTTTTTAATATTTAAAAATTCCTTTACGTGAAAATGAAAATTTTTTCTTTACCGAATATACTTTAACGAAACTAAGTTCTTCAAAGTACACTTAAAAGTAATATTTTCAAAAAATAAATTAAATGTTTCTAATAACTATAGAAAAAATTTAGTATTTAAGTACCTTAAAAACATTAATATTGTAAAGTAATAGACTTTATAATATCGAAAGAAAATGTGTTATAAATCATGAAATTTTTCGTGCTACTTTTTGTTACTTCATGGGTTCATAACTTTGCGGCAGATCAATATTTTTTGATCCAACAAAGCTGGAACAGCAGTTTTTTTTATATCCCAACTTTTACTGATCAAATATTTTCTTAGTCACAAAATTACTAGAACGATGAAGTTTTTTCAGTGCTGCGAAATATTTATTATTTTTTTTACAACGTCAAATTACATACATAAAGTATCTTCCCTTATTTTCTCATAAATGTAGTATATTATTAACGAATTTTAAACTTTAAGATTTTCGTATCTCTCTAATGGATGTGAAATTGTATATGAATATAAATAATAACTCTGCTCGTTTTTATCCGTTTTTAAAAATAGTGTGCTGTTGCAAGGTGACAACATCCAGATGTACACGATGGTTAGGTTTCTATCACATCCCAATTAAAAATACACTCGAGTGCAGTTCGACCAAATAGAAAAAAGTTAAAAATACTCTTACTCGGTTCACCGTGGAAAAAAGTACAACTCGTAGGCTACATCGGCTCGAGGTTTAAATGCAGGTATACCTAGGTACGAGCTAAGAGAGAGAAAGAGAGAGGGAGAGAGCACGCGCGCGCGCGTTAGGTGGAAAGAGCAACCGCTTAACTAATTCTCGATCCGGAATTGCCGTTCGCCCTCAATTTTCCCGCGCGCGTTCTAGCTAGCCTTTAGCCGAGGACGACGTCGGGAGTGCGAGAGACCGACCCGGAAAGTTTACGCCGTTGAAGAAGCCGAACGCGCGCGCCACCGAGTGCGCGCCTCCGAGGGAGTTTTATTGCCCTTACGGCTATTAAGGGAGTTTGCTGGCTCTTCTCGCTCTTCTATTCTCTTATTCTCCCTCTCCCAACCCACTACCCTTCCTTCCCCTTTTTCTCTCTCTCTCTCTCTCTCTCTCTCTCTCTTTCTCTTTCCCTTTTACTCTCACTACCAGTTTTCTTTGCTCGTCGAAACTTGAAAATTGGATTGTTGTTCGGCAAATTATTGTCGCGCTGTTGTTTCTCTCGTTTCGACGACTTTCGAAACAAGATGAATGGAAGGGTACTTTGGAGGATTGTTGGATTTTTTTTCTCATCTGCTTAAAATCGGATTAATTGAATTGTTTACGTGACCGTTGCCGCTTCACCTTTCTTTTTGTATAGCCGTGATGCTGATCGTTTTCACGTGCATTAAGGAGATGTCCAACTCAGGAAATGGTCACTTGTTATATATTTTTTTTAATAAACAAAAGAATGAATTTTGGAAAAAATCTTGAACGTCAAACCTTTAGGTACATTTTAAAAAAAATACCCACATTTTTTCAGATTTTTAAATCGTTATTTTAATTTCGATATTTGGGTTGAAAATTATTTACTCAATTATTATTTTTTACTGAAAAAAACCATCTGGCCCTTTTTTACGTTTTAGATATAATTTTTGGGTTCAAAGGTGTAGATCCTGCAATTGGGCCTGACAAAAATACCGATATTTATTGTATTTAATTATAAATCATTACAATTTTACTTAACTCGATAAAATTAATTGTTTTAATTTTTAAGACGCAAACCAGAAATATTCATTATAATTCACAATTTCATGTAAAGTATTTTGTACTTCACACAAATATTATTGTTAAAAAAAACTTTTCTTCCACATAATTTAAATATTAGAACTTTTTTTAAAATACAAAATATTATTATTCATTCAAGTGAAAAGAGAAAAAGGAAGATAAGTATTATCTAGCTGTAAGTAACCATCCAAGATGCTGTACGACAACGTACCACTTGAAACCTCAATGAGAGACTCAATTGAAATTGAAATAGAAAAGCGTTCAACAACACCTTGAACGGCTACTTAGCACCAACAAATATTTGGTATCAGTTTATAGTTTGTTTTCCAAGTACCCTTAAAAGAGAGATATAAAATACGTTGTCTATTTTATAACTAACAATACAATATAATATTATTGAATTGCACCATAGATCATTAACCAGTTTGTAATTACTTCGTGATTTGTAGATACTTATACCTAATATAAATTAATTTTTTTCTGCTTATATTTATATTTGTTCTTCCGTTTCAATTAAAATAATCTACTATCTACTTATTTTATACATATAACTTTTAGTAAAATTAAATTGTTTTTAGTGGAAATCTAAAAATTTATAAAAGAAAAATGCATAATAGGCACTATAGCACATAACCGCATAGTTTGCTTAAAACCCGAAATATGTGTGAATGTAGTATGTGAAAGCTCTAATGCGCTCAGGGAACAGAATGAATGAATGTGTGAATGTTGACGACTTTTAAGCAGCTATAGAACCAAGAGTTGGTATTTTGTTATTCAGCTGCAGCGTGAAAAAAAAATACGGAGAAACGAGAAGTACTGCAATTTCAAACGTTTATATACATATATACACGTAAAGGATAATGTCCCTGAGGGTATTGTTAAAATTAAAGGATTGAATTGATAATAACAATAATTTCAGCACTTTTTATATATATGTATATATTTCACTTGAATATAGTGACAATACGCGCGTATAAAAGAAATTGTAAATAAATCTTTATCGAAGAAGCGAAGATATTTTATAATTTAAAGTCGAGATAGTCTGACTATAGTAACTGCCTGTGTGTGTGTGTAACTGTGTGTATATATAGATATAGATATATACATGTATAGTGCACTGGTCGTAAAACAGGCTGGCTAAAAGGCAACTAGGATGCGCAATCTAGTAGTAAAACGTGCGCGACATTGAATCGTTGAGTTTTCAAACTTGATGGAGGCAATACCTACGTGGTAACATTATAAACGTTATTTTTTATACTTAAAAATATTTTATTCGCGTAATAAACATTATTGTTATATATTTATATACAATTATTATTGCGTATGTATATATAATACATATCTCTCATAAAGGTCTGTATACATGTACATAATTAAATGACGATTCGTTTTACGCGCGTTTTTTAACGTATAGCATAAAGTACGTACATTAATTTCTCGTAATGTTGTAAATTCACCACGAGTTCCGACATCAGTGGAATTTTGAAATTAAAATTTTTGTCTGCCACATTCGATTATAATTTTAATAGAGCGCACGTTCGAGTTGGAAAACGAAATGAAATTTCATTCGTGTACGTATATACGCACATAATGTATATATATATATATATATGTATTGGTGAATATACAACTGTATATCTTATACTTTCCTATTGAAGGTCTAACTGAATTTCGCGAAAGCTATTGAGTTATTTTCATTGTATAACGATTTACTATTATTATATTGTCTATACAATCTAGTGGGCGATTTTTGAATTATTAGATATTGCTGAGTCTTGAAATTGTATGTTACTGTGTTGTTTTTTCTTTTAAATTGATGTTATTTGATAAAATATAAGTTTTTATGTTTAAATTGTATAGTAATATTATAATGAGTATAATCTTAAAAATTATATATTCATGTGAACTTACTAATCTGAATTTCAAACTTTATAGTGGAGAAGTTTGCATTATAGAGCTATCTATTGACAGGAGATCGCGTTAAACTTGTAAATAAATTACAACTTGTACGTAGAAAATGTTTGTAATCTCTTGGCTTGTAGTTAATGAAGATATAAGTGAAATAGTAATCAATGCTACTTATATGTTTTTTTCTTAAATTTTCTTTAAAATAATAATTGTAAAAAAAAAATTTATTCTGTTGAAGCTAAAATAAATTTGGTACCGTTTTTGTCACAAAATGCATTGTTGATACTATAGTTGTATCAGTTAATAAAACAAATCTCAGCATTTCTAATAGCGTATAGACAATTTATTTAATTATACGCTTCCTTTGATGACTAAAAAACAAGTAAACCTACTCGACCAAGTCAATCAATCAACTAATCCAGCACTTTCTTTCGAAAGATAGGTATATACATCGACACGAGACAATCTAAAACTAAAGAAAAAGCTTGCAAACGATGAAAAAGAATCTTAAAGGACAAAGTTACATGAAATAGCATTTTCTTTCCCCGATACATCCATCGACAAAATCGGTCTTCGAGAAGTCCAAGTTAAATCCTCCCCAACACATCTATCTAAAGTAACGCAAACTTACGAAATTCGTCGTGTCGAATAGCTTTTGTGGTGTATACATGTACATACGTAGATGTATATATCATATATCAAGAAAATCGAAGCTACGAGATAACGTAAAAATGTTCATCTTACATCCTATATGTATTATATATATGTTTGTCTTTGTGTTTTCAGGCTCGAATATGGAGTACGAATGCTCGACTATCGATTACTTTCCGAAAGAGGAGTATAGCCCAGATCCAAGCGACTCGACCATGGCAATACCATGTAAGTACTCCTTCTCTTTCCCCTTTATTTTTTTTTTCTTTCTCCACGCGATTGAAAAATCAAGCTTTACGTCTCGGATAACTGCCGTGAGTATACGACGAACGCCTCGGGATTTCCATTTGCTCTCCCTTCTTTCGTTTTTTCCCTTTTTTTGGTATAGGGAAGTTTATTGCTCGAAGCGACGTCGGCCCCTTTATGTTAATTCACAAGAGGGTCTTTGACCCCGCCTTCTTCCTTTTTTCCTTTTTTTTCATGTCGATTTTTTTCATGATTTTTTTGGTGCAGACGCAGTGACCAAGTCGGCAATTTTTTTCCTGTCGGCTACGGTACTACTAGTGGTTGCAGAAGTATGCTACTTTGCGGGACTGCTGGCTAGGCCCAAACCTGGCTTTTGCGTCTTCGTCGCTGGAGTTATTCTGATCGTATCGGGTGAGATTTTACAGATGTTCTTTCTTTTTAATTTTATTTCTCCTCCTTCACTCTTATTTTCTTAGGAGATGCTTGAATAAATTTTCGACGTTTCATAAGATCTTTTACTTTTTCCTAAATAATTATTTCAGTCACTGTAATACTGTAAACTATTATAATTTCCTATTCCTTTTTATATGACATATGATATGTAAAAACAATATTTGGAGTTAAAAAATGAATTTATTACTTTCCTTAATATCGTAAAAGATTATAAGCTTTTTCCTATTTCTCAAACAGACAAGCACTTATCTTGATCCTTGCAAACCATCTTTATACTTGGCAAACGTTTACCGTAGATGATCAAAACACGATAAGATTTGTATATTTTGAATTAAGCTCAAGTTAGGAAGTCGAAAAGCTTACGACATCAGAAATAAATGTAAAATTCTGATTTTATGTTAAAAATGTATCGAATAATACTTACAAAAACAATAAGTTAATGATATATACGAAAAAATAGTATATAATCTAAAGATAACAAGATTTCTTGTTTGCAATAATGTTACCAGTAATAACAAAAAATAATTTGAGAAAATGGATACTAGTTTTTCTTTGCCATTTTTATAAATCTGTACATGTAACTTCCGTAGAGTTTTTCGATAATAAATCATACTCATACTTAGAAAAAAAATTGTTGGTTCATTTGTTATATATAATATCTCAAGCTGATATCTAATAACGAAAGAACAAATACGTTATAAAATTATACTTAATGTGAAATGTAAATAACAATTTTTAAGCACAATTATGTTCTTTTTACTGTACACTTGAAAATAAAAGGGGAAAGCTACTAAATTGAGAATTGAAGTTTTTCTGTTAAACAATTTGTTTCGAAAAACAATAAAACTTGGTTTGACGCTATTGATTTCAAGAGCTTTTTTCAAAATTGCTGTGTGCTCAAAAAGCATGATTGACAAATAAAAGTTAAGAGATGGGTACATTTTATCAAGTGACTTCAAATTTTTTTCCGTTCTTTTGAGTTATATATATATTTCCCGAAATCTTTCCTTTTTAATCTACATTACACGGTGCCCAAGGTGAATTTGAAAAAAAGTACAACGTTTTATTTTATTTTTATCATGAAAAAGTCAGAAATGGTAGTCTCGAATTTTAAAAAAGTTTCTGTTACTTTTATACCACGGATCTCTATATAAACTTCAAATGAAAATAAAATAACCTTATGAATTACTATCACAAAGTATATATGGAAATAGTAGACAGTAACTTTGTATCTAACTTTATACACAATATGTAGCTTAAAAACAGTTTTGAAATTGCGCGTTGCCTGAAACCACTTCTTGCCGCGTCAAAACTGTTAAACGTTTTCCATATACCTTTCATTTTAACATAATTCAATTTAAATAAGAAGTCGCAGTTTCTGACATTTTCATCGCGTAATAAAAAAAGAAAATTTTATTTTTTTCATTCACAATTTTTTTTTTTTCCTATATAACGTTTCATAATAACTGTAAAGCAATTTTTTACTTTAAAATATTGGATAACATTTTCAATTTAGAAATTATTACAGTAGCGCGCAATCAAAATTTCCGCGTGAAGTATGATACCTCCCGCATTGACTTTATAAAAGCAATATATCACTATTTCCAGCCATTAATAAAACTGAAGGTGATATGACTGCAGTCCGATACATAAAATTTATCTTATTTCAGGTCTTCTGATGCTCGTCGGTATGGTCATGTACATTTCTGTGTTTAAAGCCGAGGTGGGCAGTAAATTACGACCTCGATCCTCGTTTCAAGTGAGTGTAACAAAAAAATTGATAGAAAAGAAAGGAGGAAACAAAAAGAAAGGAAAAAACAAACAAACATCCAGCTTACCCCCTTCTCATATCCAGTATTATTAGTTACACTGGCATTCGACCAGAATAGCAACGTGTGGCTCTTTGTTACAAAAGCGGAAAACAAAAACATTTTATAACGAACGGTGTGTCTATATACGCGAAGAAAAAAAGCTGTCTACTGTTTCCGAGAGATTCGGATAAATTTTTCCGATACACTGACCAACCGACAAAAAAGGAGAACGTTTATACATAAACACCTTTTTTTTCTCTTTTCACTTGCATTTATTCACGTAAACGATAGTACCAGAAAGTAAATCACGAGTATTCAATTTATGAAATTTTACGACTTCAGATAGTATACTAAAATTGAATTTTTAAAAGATTGAGGTTTATCCATTTGTTATTGATAACTTACGTTTTCTTCTTTTATCTTATATCTCTTGATTTTAATTTTAAATATATGTGCTTACAACGATCGATCTTACATCGATTACTTTATTAATTAATTATTGAATAAAATTAAATTTACAAACGATCGATCCTATATCGATCATATTATTATTTTATCATTGCATGCAATGAAAGATATTGGATTATACTTAGAATTTTTGTTGTTGAGTGTATCACATTATTAATCATAAACATTAAAATAATTATTATGTTCTTCCGAGTTAATAAACGTCTTTTTTATTTACAATCAGCCTTCCTTTCGAAATAATTCACGCACTCCATTACTTTGCTAATTATTAACACGCGGCTTTACAATTTTACATAATAAAGCAGTATAAAACAAGTTTATGAGAATATTAAATCAATTTTGTAAAATAATATAATACATTTTTCTCAGCTCTTTTTGTATTATATTCATAATTAATAATAGATTAAATATTAATCACTTAAACTTGGGGGACTGTGTATATAAATTTTAAATGTTAAGAAGCACATATTTCTTAATAAAATATATTTTTGCTAAAATGATGATAATATTTCATATTAAAAAATCTAATTTAATATCATTTGTTTGAAATGATATTTCTATAATTATTAATATACACATTGTAAGCCTTATGAAAAGTTTAAAAAATTAATGTATAAAATAAACAAATATAAATTACAGCAACAACAGCAATGTTGTACTTTACTGTTAAAATATATGCAAGTGATACAAACACTATACATCTATCACTATAAAATGAGATTATAAAACCGTCAAACATAAATATTCATTTCCCTTAGACTGGACTTTCTTAGTAAAATAACGTTGTGTAACCTAATAAACAAGGGAAAATAAACGAAAGATTACTTTGTAATGAAAATACAAATAATGCATAAATCAATAGATAATAAAACTCGAAGAATAAAAACAATCGGATGTAAAAATTTGGACAAATATAACTCTCGTAACAATAATTCATAGTATTATTACCATCATCACGTAGCGTAACACTAGTAAAGGGAATTTTCGTATAGGTCACGAAAGGTTTGAATTCCCTACAGTCTCGCAGTACAGTAGGCTAAAACTTTTGGTGAGGAAGTATAACACCTAACAAAGAGCAATAAATTAAACTCCCCTTGAGCACATACATGTACGCATATATGAGGGAGGGAAAAAAAGAAGAGAAATGTAGAATTTCTGGTTTGTACAGGGCCCACCCTTTGTATACCGGTATGGATATTCGTTTTTACTCTACGTCAGCGGCTTCATCACTACAGAATTTGCTGGGACCACCGCCATCTTTCTGCACATCTCTTGGCAGCAACTCGAGTTAGCACGTGAAAGTACCAAGCGCAAATATCCAACCGTGAGTATTGAAACTGAATTATATACCCCTTTCTCTATATTCGTTCGGATCAGCTATTTTCACGTTTGTTTTACGCCACGATTATTTTACCCTCGAATTTATATACGTATATACGTATATATATCTGTATACGTGACTCGATGGAAATCGTGTTAGGTAGTATGCTTTTCTGATATGTTCTTTATACTTTGCCGGATTGTAAGTGAGATGTATTAATAGTACTTTTGGAGTAAAATGCTGTTGAGTTATCGATTAAATTCAATCAAACGGTTTAGTTAGTTGTTTCGTACTTTTCTTTATTATTTCCAACATTAACATACATTTAAATTAATTTATTAAGTGTTAAATATTTTCTAAACTTTATTGCAGTTTCTAATGTCAACAATGAAAAAAAATCACTTTTTCGTATAAAAATAATTGATTAACTTGCCAAATTAAAAAAAAGGTTTTTTTTTTTAACAATTTAATGATAATGACGTATAGTTTTATACAAAAATTATTCTAATACATAAAATTATTTTTAATATTGTATTTGTTTATAACTGTATAATATTATACTTTAAATAATCACCTACAACTGCTTTAAACAAATACATCGAAAGCTTTTCACTGCGCTTTCATTTGAAAAAAAGGAAGGATTTTTTTTAAATTCACGTCTTTTTATGCTCTACACGAATTTCCAACTTATAAAAAAGTCAAACTTTTTCATATATCCATTCCCCTGGGCATTGTCCTTTTCAAACTTTCAAGTGCAAATTGGCTTGTTATATAGGGTACTCAGTATATAGAAACGTATTTTATGCGTGATTAATAGATACTTAAAATATATATATATCTTTTTAAAAAAATACTCTGCCCTGTAGTTAATTAAAAAACTCCTCTTAAGTGAGTTAAACTTTCAATCCTATAAAAATGATTTGATAAATTTATTGCTGTAAAATAAAAGTTATAATTAAAACAAAAATGCAATTTTTATATTGAAAATAAAAGGTAAGGGATATTGAAGTGACAACATGTGATCGATCTTCTTTACAGAATGATGAATTATTTAATAAATGGATTTAATATCTTAAAAGATAATCTTTTTGTATGTAGGTATCTATTATTTACGAGATTGGAAAACTAGTATTCAATTTGTTAATTTGAGTGTATAGGTTAATTATTAATAATAATAAAGTAATTACGAGAGTAATAATTCAAAATTCACGGATTACTGAAAAACATTGTATATTCGAGTTTAAGTAGTCGAGCGCATGTAACATTCGATAGAATATAGCCTTATACCAACTTCGACATTAATCTACTTACGTACTTATTGACACAAGGGTCACGTTGATTATCAAGCTTGCAAAGAAACTTAATTTCCATTTTAAATGAAAAAATTTGTAATTTCTTTTTGGTAATCTAGTTTTATAAATAGTACTTATGTTTACGTACGAATCTGTGTCTGACGAAATATAAAGTACATCTACTCAATCTTGATATTCGTCGTATCATAATTTTTTTTCAAAACTTTAAAAAAATCATTTATGATTTTCTTTGTATTGATGCAGTAATCCATAACAAAAAATAAACTTACAAAAAAATCGGAATACGAATGCAAGTCATCTGTATACCGTCGAGCACGCCAATTATAGGGAAAAGGACTTTGCGAATAGAATATAATGCAAGGGACGCTCACTATATTTAAACCGACGGCTTTATTTTTAAAACCGGTAACTTTTTTATCTGCGAGTCATTGAATTCAATCCTCTCTTTTTTTGTAAAAATACAACTTATATATAATGTAAAATTGAAATGTAATATTAATAAAAATAGAAGCAGTTTAATCGATGATTCTTTAAATTAATTTTAGTTAATTTTCACTGGCTTTCAATTAAACCAATTTAAAACGAGCACATGCATTAATTAAAAATCAGTATAAAAGATACCCAATTTTCTATCCGACAATCGAAAGAACTACATTTGAAATAAAGTCGAGGAAAATCTTAGTCGACGGAAAAAGGATCTTAAAACAGTTCTTGCGAGTAATTCGACTGGGCTGATATTACTACATTCGAATGGACTATATATATAAATGCACATTCGTATATATATATAGGTACGGTGTGGAAGCAATTCCCGTAGTTCGATCGCGCAAACCTATAGATATGACCCACCTTATTAACGATTTTATCGAGTGGCCAATAATTGGAGCTTCCTCTCCCCCGGTGGCCATTTCCAGCACGACGCTTATCACCTGGACAATCACCACGTGCACTCCCCGAACAACGTCTACGGTGGCTACCACATCTGCGAGCGCCACCAGAAGAGGTACTTTTACGAGCGCGAGCCGATCGATCGTCATCATCATCACCATCTAGAGTACGATGAGTACATCCCGACCCCACCAAGCCTCGACTGTAATCATTATCATCACGGGATGACGCACGATATCACTACGGAGACGGTATGCCATTAACATTCCTTTTTTTTCTACTTATTTCAACAATGGAGAAAGTTTTTAATTTAGTTTTTAATCTTGCGCGATAAGTCGTAACTTTTTCTCTCTGAATAATTAATTTATAATTTGTAGCGCACTAACTTCTCAGTTTCATTTTAGGTAGACACCGATTTTTATAATTATAGTAATACATAATTATTTTATATCAATAATATTAATAATAATATATCAAATTTTATATTAATATAAATATATCATCAGAAAATACGTAAAACAAACTGTAAAACATATCTGTCAATGTTCAAAATAGCATTTACATTGCGTTTACTGCATAACTAGAGTTCTATATTGCTATTACTTGTTTCGAATAATATAAAATAATATATTAATATATGTTAATATGTTAATTGCACATGTATATACATAAATGTGATGTTCTAATTTATTTTATTTAGATTTTCTTGATGCATTAATAATTAGCTATGTATCGAATAGATACAAGTACTGCTATTGAAAAAAAAATTGAAAAAAAAGACATGCACGATACTTTTTTTTATTTAATTTTATTTAAAGTTTAATTTATACCGCATTTCTGGTGCTTATTGGATACACTTCAAATATTGACGAGTTTAATTAAATGTGAAAAAAGTAAATGTTTGTGAATATTATTCCAAGTGTATACGATACCCATTGGTTCACAGAGATCATCAAAATATCACTTTGAAAAAATAAAATTGAGAAAAATTCAGAAATATATTAAAATTGTAAAATAATTATATTAAATAATCCCATTTGGTTATTAAGAATAAATCAAATAATTATCGATGAACTTATCTTAGAAAGTTGTCTACCTAGTATAGATACATTTAAATTTAATTTAAAAAAAAGTTAAAAAAAATAAAAAATGTAGGAAAAGGAATAAATAATTTATGAAGAATTCTTTATAACACAGGTGAGTACAATAGCGGATGTGCAAGATGACTACGCTTTAGGAATGCAGCATGAATTCGTGACTTTTGATCTCGGTGAAAATCTACCACCCTTGCCAGAGACTGTGAGAAATAGCGGATGGAAATCGAACTCATTCAAGAAAACTACACCAGTCTGATATACCGTCAGGTATCGTATCCCCTTTACATTCACATAGTGTACCGTGAATAATATACAAACCGTCAATTCAGTTTTCTCTTTGGTATAATTTAAAATAACTAAAAAACAACGAATAATTATTTTAATTGTATTTGTATCAGAATTATACACGTGAACCAAATTATTTCATAATTTTCAAATTACTTCATAATTTTTGTATAAAGTATCAGGATGTTAAAATATTGTTTACTATTAGTTTCTATCATTGTTTAACCAAGTTACTTCAAATATATGAAATATTGTCTAAAACGAAAAATATACTATCAATTGGAACCAAAACTATAATATAATAATTATAATATTTCATTTAACCCATCGAATCAAATATATTATTAATTTCTTTAGGCGTAATTAATTTTTTTAATGTAATTATTATTTTATATCTTTTACACATAAAATTATCCATTTGTTTTGCGTAGTTTTTTTAACATACATCTTCTTTTATAATATTAATAATGAAATATCAGAATTTACCGTTCGAGTAAGTTCCGTTGGCTTGGCTTACCAACCTCATTAGGCACTTAGTGTCAGGAGCAACTTTATTATATAGTTAATGCGTGAAACATTTGTAATTAACTTATATAAAATATATTACGTTATAGTTTAAGAAAGGATAATTTAAGCAATTATCAATCAAATAAGTGAAATATAATAAATAAATGATTTAAAAAAATAATATTTTTATTGGAGTAAGATATATAATAATTATATTTATAAACTATATTACAACTACTTACTTATATTTAAAATGTAACCATTTAATTAAAATAAATAATTTCTCTAGTTTATAAAAATCTTTACTTGATATTTAAATATTTTTTATTTCTAAAATAAATGTGCTGCATTGATAGCATTGACGAAGATCTTAATCGTTGACACTCTGGAAATGAATTGAAATTACATTTCGAAACTTTGTTAAAATCAATATGAAATATTCAATTAATACTCTTGTTTATAGTGGTTATAGATATATATTTTAAATACTAAATTTAATGCTCAATATTTAAAATATATATTCATCTTTTATTTTTAATCCAGATAATGCATATTGTAATAATAATACAGGGTGTCCGCGAGCTCCCTTCGCAGTGAGGACGGTGTGCACCAAAAATATTTGTATGTTACTACTTTAATTATAACTATAGTTGTTGCTTTAGCAGTAACAGAGAAACTCTTTTAGTATGTTACTAATATAGTAACTACTATAGTTATAACTATTTTTTAAACTTAAATTTTAGAAAATATTTTAGCAATAACTATAGTAATTACTATTTCTATTATTTTAGTAACATTGATATTAGTATTAACTTTAGTAATTACTATAGTTAAAACTAAAAAAAAAACTATTTTTCTTTGCCCTGAAGCAGGCCGATTTTACGAGCATAGGGTAACCAACGCTAGATGCTAAATGTTAAGTAATTCGTGTTAGATATTCTGAATATTAGTATTAGATTAATTTTAATTAATTCACCTATCCTATAGTTATAACCTATGAAATAGATGTTCTTAACCTCAAACCATCAAACTATTAAAATAACGTAATAATCTCAACATTTCAAAATTAATAAAACACCTTATTTTAATATTTAACACACATACTTTTAACCCCAAATCATTAAAATGATAAAAATACCCTCAACATTTGAAAATTAATAGAAACATGTTATAACGTTTAAAATATAAATACAAAACTGGTTAAAACCTATAAAATAAAAACTCTTAACCTCAAATCTTTAAAAACATTGATATACCGTAAAAAATATAAGAGAATTAACAGAAACATTTTAGGTGCAACCAATAAAATACATGTTTCTAACCTCTAATCGTTAAAATTATTAAAACATCCTAAAAAATATCGAAATTGGAAAATTAATAGAAATAATCTTTTTATAACCTGTAAAATTACTTAAACGGACTGATTATAACCTATAAAATAAATAATTATAACCCCAAATCAATAAATAATTGAAATAACGTAGAAAATATCAACATTTGAGAATTAACAGAATCATATTAGTTGCAACCAAAAAAAAAGATATTTCTAACCTCAAATCGTTAAAATAACTAAAGCAACCACAAAAATATCGAATTTGGTAAGTTCGTAGAAACACTTTTGCTATAACCTGTAAAATTACTAAAAACGGTCTGATTATAACCTATAAAATAAAAACTTATAACCTCAAATCTATAAAATAATTGAAATATCGTAGAAAATATCGACATTAAAGAATTAACAGAATCATTTTAGTTTCAACCAAAAAAAAAAGAAATTTCTAACCTCAAATCGTTAAAATTACTAATGCAACCACAAAAATATCGAATTTGGTAAGTTCGTAGAAACACTTTTGCTATAACCTGTAAAATTACTAAAAACGGTCTGATTATAACCTATAAAATAAAAACTTATAACCTCAAATCTATAAAATAATTGAAATATCGTAGAAAATATCGACATTAAAGAATTAACAGAATCAGTTTAGTTTCAACCAAAAAAAATAGAAATTTCTAACCTCAAATCGTTAAAATTACTAAAGCAACCACAAAAAATACCGAAATTTGAAAATTATTCGAAACTCTATTATTATAGCCTATAAAATTACTAAAAACGGTCTGATTAATCTATAAAATAAATATTTATAACCTCTAATCTATAAAATAATTGAAATAACGTACTAAATATCAACATAAAAGAGTTAACAGAATCATTTTATTTTCAACCAATGGTTGAAACCTCAAATCGCTAAAATTACTACAACGAGCTTAAAAAATACCGACAATTGAAAATTAGTAGAAACACTCTTATTATAACCTATAAATTACTAAAAACGAACTGTTTATATCCTATAAAATAATATTCATAACCTCAAATCTATAAATATTTGAAATCAGGTAAAAAATATCTACATTAGAGATTTAACAGAACCTTTTTAGTTTCAACCAATAAAATATATATTTCTAACCTCAATTCTTTTAAATTACTAAAATAACCTTAAATATATCAAAATTTGAAATTCTGTTGAAACACTCTTATTATAACCTATAAAATTACAATAGTTCTGATTATAACCTATAAAATATATATTCAGAACCTCAAATCTATAAAATAATTGATATACTGTAAATAATATTAGAGAATTACAGAAACATCTTAGGTACAATCAATAAAATAGATATTTCAAAATTCAAATTGTTAAAATTATTAAAACAACCTCAAAAAATATCACAATTAGAAAAGTAGTTGAAACTCTTATTATAACCTGTTGAATTATTGTAAACGTTATGGTTATAACCTAAAAAAATATTCATAATCTCAAATCTATAAAATAAATGAAATATCGTAAAAAATATAAACTTTAGAGAATTAGCCGAATCATTTTAGTTTCTACCAAAAAAAAAAGATATTTCTAACGTCAAATTGTTAAAATTACTAAAACAACCCCCAAAATTATCAAAATGTGTATATGAGTAGAAACACTCTTAATATAATCTGTAAAATTACTAAAAACGGCTTGATTATAACCTATAAAATAAATATTTTCCAATTTCGATATTTTTTGTGGTTGTTTTTGTAATTTAAAAGAATTGAGGTCAGAAATATATATTTTATAGATTGAAACTAAAAAGGTTCTGTTAAATCTCTAATGTAGATATTTTTTACCTGATTTCAAATATTTATAGATTTGAGGTTATGAATATTTATTTTATAGGATATAAACAGTTCGTTTTTAGTAATTTATAGGTTATAATAAGAGTGTTTCTACTAATTTTCAAATTTCGGTATTTTTTAAGCTTGTAGTAATTTTAGCGATTTGAGGTTTCAACCATTGGTTAAAAATAAAATAATTCTGTTAACTCTTTTATCTTGATATTTTGTACGTTATTTCAATTATTTTATAGATTTGAGGTTATAAATATTTATTTTATAGATTAATCAGACCGTTTTTAGTAATTTTATAGGTTATAATAATAGAGTTTCTAATAATTTTCAATTTTCGGTATTTTTAGCTTGTTATAGTAATTCTAACGATTTGAGGTTAGAACCATTGGGTGAAACTAAAATGATTCTGTTAATTCTCTAATATTGATATTATCTACGTTATTTCAATTGTTTTCTAGATTTAAAGTTATAAATATTTATTTTATAGGTCATAATAAGAGCGATTCTAATAATTTTCAAATTTTGATATTTTTTGTGGTGACTTTAGTAATTTTAACAATTTGAGGTTAGAAATTTCTATTTTTTTTGGTTGAAACTAAACTGATTCTGTTAATTCTCTAATATTGATATTATCTACGTTATTTCAATTGTTTTATAGATTTGAGGTTATGAATATTTCATTTATAGGTTATAACCAGACCGTTTTTAGTAATTTTACAGGTTATAGCAAGAGTGTTTCTACGAATTTACCAAATTCAATATTTTTGTGGTTGCATTAGTAATTTTAACGATTTGAGGTTAGAAATTTCTTTTTTTTTTGGTTGAAACTAAAATGATTCTGTTAATTCTTTAATGTCGATATTTTCTACGATATTTCAATTATTTTATAGATTTGAGGTTATAAGTTTTTATTTTATAGGTTATAATCAGACCGTTTTTAGTAATTTTACAGGTTATAGCAAAAGTGTTTCTACGAACTTACCAAATTCGATATTTTTGTGGTTGCATTACTAATTTTAACGATTTGAGGTTAGAAATATCTTTTTTTTTGGTTGCAACTAATATGATTCTGTTAATTCTCAAATGTTGATATTTTCTACGTTATTTCAATTATTTATTGATTTGGGGTTATAATTATTTATTTTATAGGTTATAATCAGTCCGTTTAAGTAATTTTACAGGTTATAAAAAGATTATTTCTATTAATTTTCCAATTTCGATATTTTTTAGGATGTTTTAATAATTTTAACGATTAGAGGTTAGAAACATGTATTTTATTGGTTGCACCTAAAAT
This sequence comes from Theocolax elegans, assembly GCA_026168455.1. NCBI lineage: Eukaryota > Metazoa > Arthropoda > Insecta > Hymenoptera > Cerocephalidae > Theocolax > Theocolax elegans. The sequence continues at coordinate 60,754,246 of CM047429.1, forward strand.
GTTTCTGTTAATTCTCTTATATTTTTTACGGTATATCAATGTTTTTAAAGATTTGAGGTTAAGAGTTTTTATTTTATAGGTTTTAACCAGTTTTGTATTTATATTTTAAACGTTATAACATGTTTCTATTAATTTTCAAATGTTGAGGGTATTTTTATCATTTTAATGATTTGGGGTTAAAAGTATGTGTGTTAAATATTAAAAATAAGGTGTTTTATTAATTTTGAAATGTTGAGATTATTACGTTATTTTAATAGTTTGATGGTTTGAGGTTAAGAACATCTATTTCATAGGTTATAACTATAGGATAGGTGAATTAATTAAAATTAATCTAATACTAATATTCAGAATATCTAACACGAATTACTTAACATTTAGCATCTAGCGTTGGTTACCCTATGCTCGTAAAATCGGCCTGCTTCAGGGCAAAGAAAAATAGTTTTTTTTTTAGTTTTAACTATAGTAATTACTAAAGTTAATACTAATATCAATGTTACTAAAATAATAGAAATAGTAATTACTATAGTTATTGCTAAAATATTTTCTAAAATTTAAGTTTAAAAAATAGTTATAACTATAGTAGTTACTATATTAGTAACATACTAAAAGAGTTTCTCTGTTACTGCTAAAGCAACAACTATAGTTATAATTAAAGTAGTAACATACAAATATTTTTGGTGCACACCGTCCTCACTGCGAAGGGAGCTCGCGGACACCCTGTATATTGTAATAAAACAAAATTTGTATTTACTATAAACACATAAATAATTTAACATTAAAAAAATATTTTCAGATATGCAAAGTTAGTGCAAATAGTCCCATCCAGCGACATTGAATCCGAGTGCGAAACCGAAGTGAAAAAGGAAGCTCTTCCACAAGAAAACAAGGACGTCCGTTCGATCAAAAACTTCGACTTAGTCGATACATATGAGAAAAGCTTGTTGTTGGACAATCAGTGAAAACACTCCAAGTGTAGTTTATATACTTACGTAAATGCGTTGCGTTAATTTATAAGGAAGAAAAATAAAAAAAAATATGATCAACATATACCGATACTTAAAAGACACGTGTACGACACGATAAACTGGATCTGTGCCTCCTCAAACGTGAAACGTTGAGCGTTAAAAACGCACCGTACTGTATTTCTGTGCCAATATACTTAATTCTTTTTTTATTTCCTTCTAACTATCGATTTTACTTTCGAAACGTTATAGATTAAGTAGATACGAGCACGACTCTTAAAAAAAATAATAATGGACCACTACTGCAATTTTAAGCTCCAAGTTCGAATCACCGGACTGTAGTCCATGAATATTCAATGAAATTGTGACTTTAAATTCGAGGTGATTTTTCATTGAAAGTATATATATGATGTATCAAACGACTTTTTTTACCCGCGTATTTCGAAACGTTTTTTACGCGTACATACCGACGAAATAAAGTGTGATGCGATTTCTAATGCGAGTCCTTTTTTCGTGCTGTAATTAAAAGAAACTAAAACAAACTGTCGAACAATCGGAAAAATGGTGTACGAAGTAAAATGAAAATTGTATATGATAAATTTGCTTGTATCAACGAGAATAATATATTGAGTTTGTAAAAAAAAGAAAGATAGGGAAGGAGAAACTGAAACGCAGACATAAAGATTGTATATGCTGTTTATGACACAAATAATATCGGAAAAGAAATTTACACAAAATTTTTCATTTTTTCATTATTTACAGATTAAAGTTCGTATGATTCGTGTAAAAAGACAAAACTTTACATATTTAAAAAAAAATTAGATATCGAAGAACACTTTCTTATTTCTTTTAAATTTTGGTCACAATTGGTCATCGTGTAAGAAGAATATATAGCTCTTATTACTATATGTGAAGTACAAAGTTTTTATACGTTTTTTAAGTATTGAAAATAGCGATTGTAATTATTATGCTAAAGATATACATATATACTCTCCGAAACTACCGTAACCTTGCACATTTTTTATTTACAATCCTTTTTTATATATCCTTCATTTTGCATCACTCCAATAGTAAATATTACTGTGCTATTGTGTGATCGATAGACAAACTTGACAAATTTAAAAAAATTGCTGTATTTTATAGGAAAATTTGCTATAGATATATTAATGTTTTTTACATATTTCTTAAATTTTCCCAAAATCTGTAGTAAATTTTACTATACAACAGTAATTTTAATAATTTTTTAAGTTTGTCTCTTGATTATTCAACGACACAGTAATTTTTATTAGAATAATGTTCTGCGTGTACGTTTGCATGAGCGTACATCATTATCACTCGCTAGCAATGATTTTAAGTACAAAGGCATGTGAGTTTCTTACATATTTATAAAATTATGTTTTCATCGTGAAACGTCGTCAACAGGTAAAGTTCTAAAAAGATAAAAGATACAACCGTTATTACAATAATGAAATCCGATTTGAAATATACATCAAAGGGATAAAAGTTTTGTCATTTACCACACTGGGATTATTAATGCTCTACTTCATCGATTGATATTGCAACGATGCTACTATATAATTTTTTTTTATCTTTATATCATACATACGCAGTATGTACCCTGAAAGGGAAATAATCTCGTTTCTATCGACGTAATCGAAAGACGGAACAACGTTAGAATATACTCTACGATTGCTATTTAACTCTTAAAATATTCAACAATAACGAAGAAAAAGTATACAATATACAACTTGATAAAATTATACATCAGAAGACTATATTTTTCCGAATTAATATATATATTATATATCTCCGTAAATTCTTCTTTTTTTCCTTCGAGTTATTTTTAATACAGTAAAAAGATTATGGATGGCATAGGAATGCGATTCCACTAAAAACACAATGGCTTTCCCTCTTTATAGGAGCCATTTAACCAGCAATTTCCACTTTACAAGCGCCAGTTTCCATTGTTACGTTTTTTTCTTTGTAGTTCATTCGCTCCGGGTGTCGCATGTGCAATTTGTCTCTTTTCCTTTAACTGCACAATAACATTTGCATTTACAGAATTCTCTCGCGACAGTACAGTGAAAGGTTTCTTGATACACAACGCGGGTAGATTTTATCGCTCGAAAAAGAGAGGAAAATAATATATATATAGATGTATTTTGTACACTTAAAAGTCAAAGTAAAGCTATACTTAACCTAGCTTCGAAACTATACGGTTTTTACCTCCGATAATATTATTATTTTTCACAACATTTGTTTTCCTTTTATAGAAATGTCATATATTACGCGCGGTAAAGTACGCGTCCGTTGCGTACCAGTATTTCTTTTTGTTACCGCGATAACGAGACAAACCAAAAATTTTAACATCGGTTCCTTATATCGACTACGATGAAATTAATGATCTACAAAATTTCCAACAACTCTATTCTATACAAATGAACGACTATTTAGAAAAACGTACGTTCTATATATATATATAACAACCATACGTAAGCTCAAGTGTGAATTATTGGCAACTCGAATAATAAAAATACTAGAAAGTTTTTATTGTTGCTATTCTCTAATTATTTAACAGTCGACAGCTGTTTTAACGGCCGATGATCGTTGGCTCATCCGCCATAGCCAGCTCATCGTTGGGCGCGCGATCACGTTTTCGTTTTCTAGAGAAGATCATAAAGGCGCATCCTGACAGCAGATTGTCAGCAAAGACGAACCAGGCGAAGAACAAGGAGTAACCCTGACTCAACTCCGTCTCTTTTGGGAAGACCCAATTGTCACGTTTACTTCCGTAATCCCTTGATGACAACAATACTTGGATCACGACCATCACACAAGCACCTGAAATACATTGCGATATTTTATTACATTTTCATTATATTATTTTATATTTTCATTTAATTTTTATACAACGTTTGTCAATTTCAGTAAATACATTTTTTTTTCATTTAACTAATTTAAAGAAATTAATATTACTCTCCGAGATACACACATTATCCTAAATTAATATTTAATGGAAACGTAAAAAAGGTACATGAATTCATAATATACTTCGTTAGATTGGTTTGCAATAAATTTTCCAAAATTACATCATTCATTTCGCATAAAAGTTAATAATTTGGAAATTTATATGGATATTTAAATTATTGCAATTTTCATTTAACTAAATTGACGGTATACCGTGATATCACGTTATGCCAAAATTATTACATTGGAATTGTCGCGTTATTCAGTATTCTATAAATAAAATTTATTAAATATATATGTACAATGTATATATTAAAATATAAATAAACATATCGCACTATAAAAATTAAATAATAATGTTCAAACAAAATCAATTTTTTTACATTAAACAATGTTTTCTTTTTTAACTTTTACTTAAATAATTATTTGCAACTACAAAATGTATTATGTACGAAACACAGTTCGACCTTCTCATATTGTCAATTACACGTACTTGTACATAAATTAAAACCCTGCATTACCAAACTGTTTTTAACATTCATCTCGTTTTACAATTTTAATGGTGATAAAATTAAAAGCCACTTACACGAGATAAAGTGAATTCCTCCAGCTAATCTCTTAAACATATATCGCGGGTTCCGGAACGTGTAAATCGAAAATCCGAAGCCCATTACCATCACGAACATGCTTATAATAGCGAAGGAGACATCTGTCCTAGAATAATCTGGAATATAACGAATTAATATTTAAAATGCCATTCAAATAGTAAAAAAAGCCAATTTTGTACTTTTCACATCGAGTAAATAAATATTTTTTTAAAGCATTTTAATTTACTTCTAACTCTTGTAATTTGCAGTTAAAAATATAGAGACATTACACACTCGCAATGTACTGCATAATAATTTAAGCACATTACCTACTTAGATGTATCAAATTTATGAAAAAAAAATTAAAAATAGAACTACTTTTCTTGAAACTAAAAAAATGTTTTAACAACGAAAATAACAAAAATTCCCATTTCGTACGATGCAGCATATGGACTTTCTTAAACATTTCAAAAAAATTGCTTGGCCGGATAAGTTTGAGAAACAACATTTCGTATATGTAGGTATTCCAAATGAAAATCATGAGGTTATTATTCTCTCTTAGCTTATGCAGCTTATATACATGTACATGGTACATGCACGATCGTTATACTCATTTATCATGACAATTTCATGTATATCTATCTATCTATATATATATATATATATATATATATCTTTGTATGTATATTTTTTGTATACACGTACACATTTGTATGTGTGTGTGTGTGTGTGTGTGTTCATTAATTGGATAAAATAAACGCGCGCATGTAATTTAACTTTATGATTAAACGAATTAAATTAGTTTATAACGTAGAGAAAGTTGTAATAATCCTACGTCGAAAAGGTATATAGGGTCGCAAATTTTTTTTGTTGCGCTACATTTCGTCGCCTCCTCATGTTTTAGAGCTTTTTTAATTAAAACCAGAACCGGACGTCCCTATTAAAAAAAAAAGCAAAAAAAGAAAGCAGTCGAAATGCCATAGCGCTTACGGTTTTATTATAATATGAATCGAAATGTGAACGAATAAAATGTGAAAGTCATTCGAAAGCTTTCATTATATCTATAAAACAGTTATTTAAAAGCACACGATTTTCGTATATAATCGTAATAAAACCGCTTTTCACGACCCTCCCTCTCACTTGGTAGCAACGATATTATTATGAATCATAACGAAATATATCCAAAATGTTAGAAATAATATCCCTAATCAATTTTTTCCGGAAGTTATGATACGCACTCAAACCATTTAGGGTTCTTCTGTCCACTACTATCTTATGTAAATGAAGTCATACTGTGCGAGTGCAACATAAAAAATACTTCTATCTGGTAACCCTGATTATAAACTGATAAACAAAATTCGATCGATATATGTGTGTATATACATATAAATATACCACATTCCATTTGGAGCAATCGTTTGGTTATTAGCTTTGAAGAACTATACACACTCTCTCTCTCTCTCTCTCTCTCTCTCTCTGTCTCTCAAAATGCTATAAAAAGCCAAAGGCGCGAAGGAAATTGATTAGAGACCGTTCTTTTAACGACGTTTACGTCAGTCGGAAATGAAAGGCGCTACCGATCGAGGGGGATAAAAGTCTGTAGCTACGATCGTCTTCGGCAAAGTTTATCGGGTTTAATGAGGTGAAAATAGAACGCAATGCACACACCTTCCCATACGGTTATATTTCCATTATCTTGCGAATTTTTACGAGTCTCGTGATTCATGTTATTGTCGCTATATACCTTGACGGACCTTTCAAAAACGAAAACGTATTCGAAACACGTGAGTACACGCTATCTTGCCGAGTAAAGGTGTGATGTGCAAATTTTGACAATTGAAACTAATTTTTTTTATTATAGTTACTACAGTTTAGTAAGAAAAAAAGTGACAAACAGTATTGAAATTTTTAGTTTAATACAGGTAAGTATTGATGACTTTTATGTTACAACTTTATATTTTTTATATTTACAGTTGAAAAATGTGTTAATTCTAATAAACGATCGAGTAGAAGTTATATAACGAATCGGAGAAATATATTATGTAAGATATTTGCTTGATACGCTGATTTGATCATTAAGTATTATCCGTTAACTTTTCTTTAATTGGTTATATGTATTATTATATAATTTTGATATAATTTTAACGCGCTTTCGAGTCTTCATTTTAAAATTCATTCAAAACGTATAAACTTTTATTCATTAAATTGATTTTTCCTATTTCAAATTTTATTAATAATTTATAATGTAATAATTAATAATGTTATATAACAAAACGTGATTAATGTATTTGTGTACATTTAATTTCCTTTGTTTATGAAATGCATACATATACAATAATAATTAGTATTATTAAAACAACAAGTTATTTGGAACTGTGCATCTATCAACACATTTTTTAACCTTCTTTTGATAAATAATTAATTATATAATATTCATTATTGTTTTTATGGAATTTTTTCACAATAATTTATAATAACTTTTAAATAACTAAATGTTCAAAGGGAACGTCGTATTGGCATATGCAAGAGAAAGAAATGTGCACTGAAAGAGATCAATTAAAATTATATAAGGATTAATGTTTTATAATATATTATTTAAATTGAAGCTTGCGATACTCCGATCGGTATACTCGTATTCGGAGAGCACCACTGGGTAATGTATTTTCCACAAGTACTTTCTTTCGAAAGACGTGATATTACCTCTGTCGCTGATTAGCACCGAGATCAAAATAAAAAAAAAACAACGTTAAAAAAATAAAAATAAATATATTATTTATATCTTATACACATTTTTTTTAATCCATAATTTTAATTGAATGCTGCATTAATAGTAACCTAATTATATCTTAAACAGTAATATCAATCAGTAACATGTAAAAAGGCTTGTTAATTAAATCTTCGAGAATTTCTTTTAACATTTGTTATTAACGAAAACGAAGCAGTTTATATAAAATGCCCACACTTTTTAATACACAACTAATTTGCGTGCAGGAATAAAAAAAATTTATCTTTACGAAAGAATACATTTTGTACTCTTGTTTCTTTCTTGCATTTATTTTACTCGAGGTAACGTGCTGTTAAGAAAAAGGGGGAAAAAAAGGTAGACGCTTGGCTGCTAGTTTTATGCGCCACATAACAGAATACTTAGGATTAAAAGATCTTCTTTTCATTTATCTAGCTTATCTATTTAACGAAAAAAATTCTTACAAACAAGACTAATTGTATTAGTATAATAAAAAGTCTTTTTAATTTTCGTAAAAATGTATAAGTTCTTAAACTTACGAAGTTATATTTATACGGAGAAAAATGTTATAATACAAATTACTATTTTTATAGTAAAATTTACCAAATATATAATATATTAGGATATCTACAAGAAGGGAAAAATTTCCGTAAATTTTACTAAACTTTCATTAACACGGTAATAGGCTGGTAAAACAGAAAAAATCACTAAACATTTAGTAAAAGATTCTATACTTTTGATCAAATTTAGTAAATTTCCAGTAAAAATAAGTAGATTATATAACATAAATATCAACAAATTAATACACTTTCAATAAATATTGATAGAAAGTTGGGTAAAAATAAACAAAAATTTCAATAATTTTTTGGTTTTCGGCAGTCTGCATTTATCCGTTAGTGAAAGTTTAGTAAAATTAACGAAATGTTTCTTAAACTTTTCTCTCCGTATATAATACACTTTACCTATAAAAAATAGTAGCTTTTATGGTTTATAAAGTCCGTCTCTCGATTAGTCAATAAAGTAGTAATTTTTACTACACTCTTTCCTCCGTGAATGTGTATATGTATCTACTCACTTATAAGTGTTTTGTCTGCTTCTAGTCGTCTGTCCCTCTTCGGTTTCATCTCCATTGGAAACATTTCGTGTTGAGTGCACTCACCTGCACACAAAACAAAAAAATTGCTGAATCGAAAAATAGATCAATTTTATTTCACACGCCAATTGGTTGCTCGAACGCATATATATGTACATATAAAGTTATATACAGTTTCAAAAATGGAAATTTTTAAGCACGACCGTACGAGATGAAAACGCTTTAAATTTATTAGATTGGAAAATTGTATTTTTAACAGTTCACTATAATGTTTATTTATAATAAAATTTGGGTGCGTATTTGTTACAGCTGACGTGTCACAATTGACAGTATTGTTATATCTGTCTTAAGAAAATAGTCTTTTACTTTGTAAGATGTTACGTGAACCATGCACGTATCAGTAGAATGTACTTCCCATACAGAAATTTGTAAAAAAAAATTCAAAGAGCTTATTTTTCTGCATACGCTTGTCGTCAAAGAAAATAACTTATATATAGTCACAAAGGATACGTATATGTATATTTATATATATATATATTTTAAGATGCCACGAGAGAATAGTTTACTAATAAAAATAAATATAGTCATTTGAAACGTATCCCTTTCAAAGATTATTTAACATTCAATACTCGCATTAAAAAAATAAATTTACGATACGTTTCTTAGTAATGAATAACTAAATGAACGTGACGTAATTATTTGAACGGATGAGCACTTTAAACAAAATGTAAACACTTGTACGTTGCATATTAAAAGTTCAAAATCATTTAACGGGAGCAATTAATAAATTTAAAACAATTAACGGATCGCGAAAGTAAATGTAAACAAGAACCTATACAGGAAACAAAAAATGTATCATTTTTATTGCCATTTCCGAATCCATCAAAACAAACATTTCGCATACACACGTCACAAAGGATTAAACAACATCGAAATCCGCAATAACTCGGATTTCCAATATGTACATATACATCTATACGAGTGATCGGAAAATCGCTCATAAACCTCTACGTCGGTAAACTCTCTTTTATAAGCCTACGTTATATGTATATATGGGCGCGTGAAAATTTTCATCGGGCACGCGTCGGCTTACAGTGAAATTTACGTACTCATCAATATATCATTATATACACGTATATACGTTTAGTTCGTGCGTCGATCGGCTGCGAAAATCAAATTCCGCGTGTACGCGGCGGAAAATAGCCACATTCCCATCATCTATACAGTTATTTAAACTACATTGCTCGAGCTTTCACGAACTTTTGATCTTTATATCGACGCGAGAATTCGTGTAAACACCGTAATGTAAATGTGTGTGCGTGCACGCGTGTGTGTGTATATATATATATATATATATGTGTGTATAATACACACACACACTTTTTACGTCAAAATTTTGAGTTGACTCGTATAATTTTTTGTTTTATCGTTTCATTAAATAGCTGATACGAGGCAACAAAGGGAAGAAACGTGTGTGCTGCGTAACGTGGAATGAATGGACTTGTTTGTTTTAGTTTGTTACGATGATGCATCGTTTACGATTATACATCGATTTGGTATAGGTATTGCTTTTCTTTCTTTTTTCTCACTGTTTGAGGGTTTCGTTAATCGAGAACCGTTAACTTGCACTTTTCGGGATTTTATTGTACTCTTAAAAGTAGAAAATTATCTATACAACTTATACATGAGCCTATAATAAATTATCTTAAAGTTCAGATAATTCCTAATCATTATTAATGTATCATGCTAAATTTTGAAAACTTAATTATGTTGTTTTTTTTCTTTATTCCTGTGCTGTAGTGCTGCTCAAAAATAGTAGAAAATAAAAATATATCTACAATACAATACGCTATTATAAATAACTTTTTAACAAGTCCTAATTTGTTTATATTTTCAAAAATGATGGAAACAAAATGACACATTTTTAAAATAAGTCGTGACCAGCACATAAAAAGTCGCACATTTAGTAATATTGCACCTTAAATAATCAATTTAAGAAAATTAATATGCAAGAGAAAAAAAAGGCAGAAAGTGTAGCAGAAATATATGAAATAATGCTTTTAAATTATCTGCAGCCAAAACCAGTAGTATAAGAAAAAGTTATTTTGCATAAATATGATGAAAATCCGATCGCCTGTAGCATCCCCTAAAACTTATTTTCTCAATGCTCGCCACGTCCTTGGGATTAAATTAAAATCACCCGATGACATAACTACCCCTGATCCATAAAAAAATTCCAATCAAGTCGTTCTGCTGACTCGACCATTCAAAACGACCGAATTCCAATAAAAGCTCTCCGCGTTGCGCAAGATAAGAATCTACGTAATCCTTCATATAAAAAAAACAACAAGATATACATATAATACTAGTACTTAACATTTTTTTTCTCACGGAATACCGATAAATTAAATCGTATAATTATTTACTGTTGTGTATCCTATTAATTTACAAATCGACGACTTGCGAATTATCTAAGTCCTGCGTGTGTGAGTGCATAATTTAATATTTTCTGTAGTTCGTGAGAATCTAACTCAAATTGTTTGTTTATTTAAAGAATAGATGTATGCGCAATAAATTAAACACTTGAGCAAAAAAAGAAATCATTTTTTGACTAAAGACTAGTGTAATAGTTAAATTGTGCACCCAAATTGACACACTAGGTTTATGCACTAAAAAATTGAGAATTATTATTATGCATCGTTCAAAAACAGTGCCTAAATATTTTAATTAATGTTCATACAATATTTATGTATGGTGCATACTGCGACGCATGCCATTGCAATTAGTGAAGAGGATACCATACTCAATTTTTGTAGATAGATTAATAAAACTATAGAACAGTATGTAAAACAATAAGAGAAGAGGTGCATTCATTTGGCGATAATCTAACCATGTACTGAATTTCAGTGTAAAATGTTATTGCATTTTTGAGAAAAGTCTTACTAAAAATGTCAAATACGCTGTTGAAGTTATGTTCACATTTGTGGTAAGAAAGTTTGAAATTCAGTGCACACTTAGATTACCGATAAACGAAAACGTCTCTTCTTTTATTTTTTCACATATTGCTTATATTTATAGATTTTTGCCAATTATCATCGTTGGCGGTAAATAAGTCAAGATAAATATTGACTACGGCACCCTATTAAATATGAATAAATCCGCGTAACAAACAAACGCGCATACAAAATGTGCAAACGTTTAATAAATAAAATATACTCACGGTAAGGGGTCTTCTCGGTAGCATTGACGTGATCTTGAATGTAACCGTAACTACAAGCTCGAAAAAGTCCAAGATGACCACCTAAGAAAACACGTGTCCCATTTCTGATGCCAAGTTCGCCATTAGCATTTGTTCGGTTTGGAGTAGCAGTAAGCCAATGATCGGTACCGATCGAAGCCGCCCATACACAAACTGAGAGACCCACGAGGATCGTACAGGCCAGTAGGATTCTGCGCTCGAATACCACCTGCACCGAATGCGATTACCTAATGCCATTCGTTCCCAATGTGGAAGTGTAATTCGTTTTTATAGAGGGGCGGTTTTATTGAACAAGGGTGGCTGCTGGATTAAACTTTTTCTTTTACCCCAATGAAATTGCTTTTATATTATATATATTATATATGTATCTTTGAATTAAAATTAACTAATTTTCACGATAATTTACTGTTCTTTTAATATTTACAACGCTAGTAGGATTACTTCGGTATTAATTATTCGTTTATATTTAAAATTTTAATTATGTAATATTTTTTTTTGATATAGTGTAAATATTTAGTATAGGTTCAGTTATTAATACGACTTCTAAAATTTAATGAAAAAGAGGGATCATTGAAAAGTATTATCCTAGTATAGAAGTAATGAGTTTGTTTTTTAGATCTGCCAAATATGATTAATTTTATTATTATCTATATATCAGAAATCTTGATTTTTATTCATAGTTTTGTGTAATTTTTATGTGTTAGGTGATAAAAATGAAATATGTACACTCCACATACAGAATAAATATACTTCATTTCTGTAGTAATAATTGCATGTCTTCTTCTAAAAAAAATTTTATGAAAAATGTACTACTTCAAATTTTGGTTTTGTAAAGAAAGTATATATATATTTATGTGTAATAAAGCTACAAAAGATTATTACATTTTTAACGTCAGCAATGTTGTTCATGCAATATATAAAATAATTGATAATTGAAAGTACATGTGACAAATAAAAACGATAGTAACAAGAAGAGAGTACACCTTTTATGTCGATAAATTGCGTTGAATTTCTAGAATTCCTTTCTTCGATGTAAAAAAAAGTATAGGTACGTGTTTTGGAATTTTGGTCGAATGTTTCCAGGAAAACGAAAATGTTAAACTTCTTCGTGAAAAATAAAGGAAGGGAATTTATAGGAATATAAAGTTTGAGGGTATAATAGTTTTAACATAAATGAAACAAAAAAATATTATAAAAAATATAAGCTCTTTAATTATTGTGAAAGCTGCAAAGGAACGCGTAAGGTGACTATTTTACATATTTATATTTTCTATTTAATTTTGTGCAAAAGTATTATAAAATGTTTATCTTGCCAGCTGCAGTCTCGGTACACCCCAAGGCATATAAGCAATTTTCAATTGTATATCCACTTGTATAATTCAAGAGTCAATAAATCACTTTGCTCGTGAAACATTAGTAATTTTCAAAATTATTCATCGTGCATTAAACCTCACGAAACTTATTATAAAGCCGTATTAAAAATATATATATATACATGGTCATATATAGCAAAAGTAATTTCTCGAAATTCGTTCAAAGACATTATCCAGGAAGCTAGAAAACGAGATAAGAATACCGAGTCATCCCGCTTAACAGTCTACCCCCCTTGCAAATGATTCAGCAGGGTCTTTATCGCGCGACCCTCATAAAAGCACAAAAAAAGGAAGAGTTTGTAAAAAAAAAGTCCTCGAGAGGGAGGAGAAAAGAAGGAAGGAAGGAAGGAAGGGAGGAAGGAAGGAAATGTAAAAAAGAAGAAGAATAAAAAGAAGAAAAAGCGAAAGAGCATACTTGACTGTAGATGGACTTCATTCGATTGGGCATAGTCCGGTGGCTACTTTTTCTCCGAGTGGACAAGTTGCCACCGCTCCTACGGCTCCCAGACATTGGGACACTAAAGTCCCCGTGTCCGGGTACCTCAAGGATCGGCTAACTACGCCGTAATCCCGGCGAGCTGACTCCTTCGTTTTTCTGGCCCGTCGTCGTCGTCGTCGTCGTTGATCCGCGTCCCATTTGTAACGAGTGCTTTTCATTTGGCCCGACTCGTCACGCTTTTATAAAGATATCCCCTCCGGTTCTTGCATTCTCGATCGACGCTCCAACCTACACATACACGTACATCTGTTTGAGTAATTGAAAGAAAAACGGTTAATTTTCATCAATGTCACCTAGCGACATTGGTGTAGCAAATAATTTGGTGGGCGGATCAGATTCTATATACATATACGTATATCGCACATCCCGTACATTCGGTACATTCCGTAAATACATTTTACGTATGTGATTATTTTTGTACATGTACTTATCAAAATATCCTCTCCTATTATAAATAAAGTATATATCGACGAGATAATTAAATTTTTTAAGAAGGTTATTTTGACGACATACGGAAAAAGGTACTAATTCGCATACATAGTTTCCGATCAATACTTAAAGTTGTCATTACAGTTTCACACGACTCCGCGGATGTGATCTCAACTTACAAGGTGATACAAAAATCAAATAGAGGTATACTTATCAGAGGTAATAACTTTAAATATTCAAAAAGAAATCGAACGATATAGAGTCTTTTAGTTGAATGCGAGTTGGTACCTTGCTCTATATAATATATATATATATTATCATCTTGTAAATAATTATTTATTATTAACAAAAGACCAAAAAGTTACGTTCATTGTATGTTGTAGGACATTACGGATTATGGATGTGAACTGAACTTTGCGATATGAATAGAATAGAGGCATTGGAAAGTAGGTGATAATCCTTCCTTGTCAAATCTATAATTTATGCATACGTATTGATTTATATTACAACTTAATTAACCGTTCATAAGAACGAACTAAAATAGTTGAAAAATTCATATTGTATTATGCTTTTGGAATAAAAATAGTTATCCAAGTATTTTCATAGGCGAGCGTTAAAAATCGAAAGTTTGTGTTGTTTTCCACTTCTTAGCTAAAAATAATAAGCGCCGGTTTGACAAAGTGTCGTCTGGGAGTTCTATATTGCTTGTTTCAGATTGTTTATTTCTTTTTAACTGTCGGCAAAAAGATTACATTAATTCATAAATTATAGACACGATGGGTTACATTTATATCAGCGGCTTATTAAAAATTGTAAATTATTTATGTACGTTTTTAAAATGTTATAGAATAAGTACACATATTTATCAAATTAACGTAGAGTATATATTTTATTTACCGTTACTTAATACTTATCCGTTCGATTTCATGTACTAATTAAATACTCAAACGCTTATGATAATAATATAACTATATTTTATTTATTTTAGTCAATTTATGAAATAATGACAATGTCAATGACTAATAAGTATTAAAAAAAGAATTTATTACAATTTTTGCAAAATCTAAAAACGGATAATAAAATCAAGTGCTCCCAATGTAGATTGTATTAAAGATACCTCCGTGTACACTGTTGGCTGGTATTAATAACATAATAGTTTTTGCTCCTTTTTAATTTTTCACAGTACATGCATCACAAAAGAAAAGTTTATTATTTTTGTATTACATTTATCGACGTGTTAACCCGAGAACTACATTAATAAGCATATGAAACATTTATTATAATAAAATACATATATACACAATCCTATTAGCTCAACTAATAAGTGTATGGAGATGTTAAGTGTACAATTTTGAGACACGTGTATCAATTTCGTAACATAATTAAAAAAAACGTATATTTAATGATTATTATCAATAAGACAAAAACATCGTTCGAACAATTAAAAACAACATATTTTATAAACAATAAATTTGGAAGCGTCTTATCAGTTTTAATGCGTTAAAATAAATGAAGTGTAAATATAAATTGGCTGAAATCGTAGGAAGAAGAAACGAAATTTACGAAAGCTTACGCGCAGTAAGACAATTGAAACATTAAACGATGTGTTATCGATTTAAAATCATCTCTCGACACATCCCACGGTAATTTAAACTATTGTATAGCTCTCCGATATACTAAATTAGAAATGTCTGTAACGCTGCTCTACCGACACATCAAGATCGACGAGCTTCGCTCCATTTCCCTTATACCGGTGTATCTAGGTATATCAAATGCCATCGTTGTCAACGCTATGCATTGCTGGCAACGATATTTGCACGCAAACGAGGAAAGACGCGCGTGAGTTGCGTCAACCTCCACACTGAGGATTGGCAGGCTTTGTTGTGATTCGGTATACACTCTTCTTTTTTTTTCTCCTTTTATTTAGGTCACACCGAAATTCTACGAAAATTATTGCCGGTTTTACGGGTGCATGCTGAGAGTTATTGTTACGTCCGAGTTTAGAAATATATGCGCTTTCGGGTTGGATTTCTTCATTTTTACTTTCAGGGCCTTTGAAAAATATTCTAAACTTTTCATTTATTTGTTTTAGTACAGTGCAAACTCTGTAAAAAATCAATTTTTTCACTGTGATTTCAATTAATAGAATGAACATAACTTTGAATTTAATTTACTTCAGTTTCCAACGCTTATGATTCTGAATTTCCTGTCACGTCAGATCGGTCACTTGATTATTAAAATCAATTACATATATATTTTCGTCTTTAAAATCTTTATAAAGATATGTACGAGTTTCTAATACCGGAGTCAAATTTATCATATACATTTTTAATCCTGCTTAAATAATTTGTACTTTTTGTTTTAACTTACTCGATGATTTTTATAAGGTTAAAAATACTGATAAATTGACAAACGTTATGGAAAGAACCAATTTTATTTTAAAAACGTAGTGAGAAAAAAATTTTACCAGAATGAAAAACTGGAAACATTTTTGGTCCATTTCTACTTGAAATAGAATCCTTTTCTTCCAGGGAAGTAGCATGCATTTTTAAACGATGGAATAAGACATTTTTATCACCTATTATTATATGCACTACTCAGATGCATTAAAAAAGGTTGTTAACTCGTATGTTAATTCATAATAATATTTGATAGTCGCAATTGTAGTACTATTTTGTTGCAATCGGTTGGTACAAAATTAAGTTATTTTATCATATTTAACGCACTAAGCGATGTCGTTGTGACCCCTATATTTAAACAACTAGAAGTTTGTATATATGCAAATGATATTACAGTGTAAATTTTTCACGATTATGTAACGCAACTTTACAATTTTCGAACTTTCGCTGTATGATTTTTTTTTTAAACATCGTCTAGATACTTGGAAACATCTGCTAGTAAAATGAAAATTTTTTTTCGGGAATTTCAAGGATGTATAAAGTCTACGTGGGTTGAGTATCAAGCATATCCTCGTTTTATAGTATGCAGTATATATCTTCGACTAGAATATATATCATCAATTTTTTCGATTTTTTTTGTCCAGCTATTCCCAATGGATACATGGAGTAAGAAACAAAAAAGTTACCGTAAAAAAGGTTTGAGAGACATATGTCACAAGCTCTGCCCAAATTTTTATCCTGACTTTTACAAATGTTCGTTTTTGTTTAATAAAGTACATATTTAATACTAAATATCTAAATTGATTGTATTATTAAATAATATTATTAATAACTTTTAAAAATAACGAAATAAAAGTTAATTAATTATAAATAATAAATTAAATAATGTTTGATCGTAAATTCAAAATCAAAATTTTATTAATCCTCTTCTTTTTACGATCGCATATTACGATGCAAATTATATCGTAAAAATTTATACAATAATAGTATATTTTTAAACGTAAAAATGGTCTCTTTCTTCATGCAATTTTTAATGCAATGTCCGCTAAAGTTGCAAAGTTAAGTAGTAAAACGTTAAGTGCTTTATTTTTAAATAAAGAATAGATGTATATACATATATAATTAAGTCATTCTTTTATTTTTACATTATATTTTTCTTGGCAAACAAAATTGTACGATGTCTCATTCAAATGTTAAGTGTCCATCTCTACTATGAATATCTACTTACAGGCAGACGTCGATGTATAAATAATAACTTCAAAAATTATTTGAGCTATTTATATATAATACATATAAGGTAAAATACCTAGTAACGGGACACCTACGTAAATGTAACGTTTCTATAAAAGATTTTATTGTAAAGAAAAGTCAATCTATAGGGTATTTTATTTTCTTCATTAATTCGTAGTATATTTAACTTATTTTATCAAAAAAAAATTTCCATTTAGTTTTGTATTAATAATATAAGTTCTAAATAAATGCTTAACAGCTTGAGTAGTGACATGTACAAATTAGCGAATCACCACTGCAATATGGAATTTCAATATGAGGACTATCGAAACACCATTTTATATTATCTAAAAATCCTTATGCAACATTATGTATGATATTCTACCATTTCCTACGAAAATAATTGATATACGAGGTATTAATCCTGAGGTAAATTTTAATTATCAAACAATGTTAGTTCATAGTTCGAATGGAAATATAATTATTCATCAAATGTAAATTTACATAGTGATCGATAATATTGAAACGCAGGGTTCTTTAGTTGTTGCTTAACTGGTCAGTTAGTTTGAAAAAATCGAACTATTTTTTGGTATAGTATAAAATAGTTTTATTAAATTAAATACATTTTCATTCTCAAATATTAAAGTGGAAATATCGTATTTAATGCTGGTTCTTGAAAGAAAATTCCTTTCAGCATTTGGTACGGTGAGACACTGCACTGATAGACTTTTATTAAAGTCATATATAATACAATATTCGTATGTATCTTTCAAAATTTATATACTCGTAAACTAAAACATTGCACGTCTCGTAATTTAATCTAATCTTTTAACCGTTCGTTAGTACACATCAAAGGAGTATGTAAATTTTACTTATTGTCGATAGATCGTAATAAATTTTCGTAGACACTGCAAACGTAATCTTCACAGCTATAGCAAAGCAACGCAGTCGTGAAAGTTATTCAACCGATCATAATCGACTAAGTTGTTATTCTTTAATAATCATCGAGGAAGTTTACATTTTTCAATCCCGATTCATATACATGAATTTTATACGAAATGATCCGAAGCAAAAAGTAATATCCACTTTAACGATGCGATTGACAATATTAAAGGCAAAATTAACCTATAATTCTTTGCCAGAATTTCATTTTAAAGAAGGTCGCATATATAGATGAGATACTTAACTCTGACAAAAATTCGTGAAAATTCGGCCAACTGCCAGTTTGACATGAAGAAAAGCATTATTATTGTGACTAGCCAGAAGGTGATACACGAGCTTTTAAGGGTGGGTAATGCTTGCAACGTGGATAATTAGAAATTCCATCTTTTCATATCGGACCCTTCCTCTCTCTCTCTCTCTCTCTCTCTCTCTCTCTCTCTCTTGCTCTCTTTCTCTTTTTAGTTACGAAGGAGGCCTTGTGACGACAAAAACTTTTCGAGATAACATCATAAAAAGTTGTTTTTGAACTTGCGGAAAATGGATTATTTTTAGTGAACAGCTGCGGGCGTCTCTGCGTATATTTGAAGTTAATGGCGCATTGTTTTCGACGTTATCGCCTGGCATTGAAGTTGTAGAAATTTATTGTTAATGAAATTATTTAATACGCATACTATAAAAGATAATTTACTGCATTTCGAATATTATTTAGATTTATATTTGAGTGCGAACATGTGCCGTTGAAAAATTGAAATTTATTGAAAAATTCGTGATATAGATATATTAGTTTTTATTCATTTATCTATCTATCTATTATTTTCGTTTTGAACATAATACCTAAGACAAGGGTGATTTTGGTAAGTGATTTAAATTCTCGAAAAAGAGACCAACTGTTTTGGCGAATATTTAATTAATTCAATAGTCCTATATACTTTAATGTAACAAATTTATTTCATTTATCAAAAACTTTATTAAGTGAAACTTTAAGTAGTGGCACGTCTGGTCGCTAATTTCGGCAATGTATCAAGAACTTGGCAGTGGCATCAACATTTCATGTGTATATTGAATTCTTAATGCAACTCATTCGAAACTTCATATATCACAGGACGACATATTTTGCATACTAATTTAATGTAATTTACATACAAGATTATTTGCTAATGTAATTGATGGTCATGTGCATTGAAATTACATTGTGCACTTGTAATTAATCGTTTAATATAAATACACCGAGAGAAATTACTTATAAAAATTACCGTGACAGCACGGTAAAATTTTTTACAATTTTATTACAAATATTATGACATTTTAGATTATTTTTTCTTTAACAGCGAATGTGTTTCAGGTTTACCTTAATTTATCTTAGAAATTTCCCTTTGTGTGCATCAATTGACTTAAAGTAATTTAATATTTTTATATAAAATCTTACATGAATTGTTAAACTTCAAAAAGATTCTTATTTTCTAAAGCATGCAAGACTTTTACAACTTGTGTATATGTACGTTTTTATTAACATAAATATAACTTAGACGTTTAAACAAAAATTTAAATTTTATATATATAATCAAAACACAATGAATTGGCAACGACATTTTTCTCTAGCAAGCTCAAGACTTTTCACACAGTTAAACTTTACGAGGCACTTCAAGATGCTTCCAAGTAAAAAGAATTATTTTATATATATATATAAGTCCATTTTATTTTTCATTGTTTTGTTGCGTGCGTGTACAAATGAAAAATATTTTTAAAAGTAAAACTTGAGTTCAAAGTAAAAAAAAAAGAAAAATATTTTTCCCACATACTGCGAGGAGAGATTTCAAAGATTTTTTTTGAAAGCGTCTAAATATGAATTTAAAGCTTTTCAACGACGTTTGAAACAGCTAAAATTACGAGATTTTTAAAAGTCAGTTTACTCTGACAGGAGAAAAAAAAGAAGAATTTCTTGTATACTGACATACGGATTTTGTAGGTAAATTTGTATTTTAATTTTTTTTATTGATAAACCAACAGTATCTGTAAATGTCCTACTTTATCGTATTTTATAAATATCTTCACTAAAAAACGGTATTTCATGTACTCTTTTTTATAGTAATCCTGTTAATTTACCTTTATTAATTAATAATCTAGCGAATCGTTGGTAGATTATTAGTCTCTTGCAAATATCATTTCGCGTAAGTAACTAATATGTTTTCTGTTTAAAAATGCTCTTTGATACTGCCTTAATTAAAAGTCGTCCACTTTTATTCCATATCCTCGTCTTTACATAACTTTGTATTATAAATGCGTTTAAAATAGACATTTTTAAATGTTGTACGAACGAAGTCGTAAAGGGTAAACAGTAATAAGAAAAAAAATGCAAAGAAATAATTAAATGCTAATGAAATATGATTTTTTTTATCAAACTTCAGATATAGTTAATAAGTTTTGTTAATAATATATTAATTAACAAAATTCGTGACATCGTAAAAGATAAACTGTCTATCAGGCAGGTCATTTAAATTTCGCATAATCATTAAACAACCAATAATTTCGAATAATATTTCATTCTTGTAATGTAATTGACTTTACGTGATTCTGCAAGATGCGCACACCTTTAAGACGGAAAATTTTCCAGCTACTTTCATCAATATTTTTTTTTGCAAGCTTCCTGAAAGCGTTTTTGTACGGTTGACTGGGAAATCGAAAATTGATCGGCTGTCCATCAAATCGCACTAGCTAATTGGTTAGGGCCTTTCACGATGAAAATCAATTACGTGATTTCCATTAAAAGCAGCAGACTGTACGGTAAGCAAGGTATATACCTATTACACACAGGTTCAATTCAATCAGAAATGTACGTCAACGGCATGTCGACTCGAATTCGAGTCAAAGATCAAATGTTTCCATCGACTGTTGTATATGAGACTATGCATATATGTAAAGTCTTTAGAAACTCACCGTTGAATATCAAGTATACGGTAAATGCTTTAATTACCTATGGTTGGCTTTTGACTTTCTGTACCTTACAATTGGTCTCATTCACTCGAACCATTGTAATTTCAAGATAGATCTGCAAAGTTTTGTAGTTGTGTAAACTTTATAAAGCTTATCCATACTCTGTAATTGTAGTTAAGTAAATTTCGCAGTTGTCTTGATGTTCAAGCCAGTTAAAATAATAATATACGTATATACACGGTGTAGTAAAATTATAATTTTAACATTTGCATTATTGATTATATTTAATCGTTGAATAAGAAATTAATGAAGACTAAGAATTTTGTGTAATACTCATTCGCGAAATTACTAAAACAGAACAAAAAGTTAATGAGAATGTTATACAGTTGTAGCATTAATAGGAACATTCGAGTCTTATCCCCCAAAAATTGAAACCATATAGCAGTGTGCAGGGTCGGAAAGCGAGGAAGAAAACCAGGAACAATGAGATTATTACGTTTATCGTGAACGTGCGAGGGAACACACCTCATCGAGCGTCAACTCCCGTAAGGGTTGCGGTGGTTCCAAAACCCACTCGCATTTCCCCATGAGACTTTTATGCGTGCTTTGTACCCTCACCTTCTTCTCTTTCTCTCGCGTTTTCCTCCCTTGCTGCTTATCAGATTATGCGTGTGCTATTTTTCGGTATGAACACTAGACCCCGGTGATATAAGATTGCGTGAAAAGTATCACTCTTTGAATTTTTTACATCGAGAATTTCAAAGATGATTATAAGATTCACCAATAAACTGAAATGATTTTAACCAGGTGGTATATCCAGATTTTTTATATTTAAATTTAAATATTATTCATTTTTTTAACATACATAAATATAAAATTTATTTATTCATTTTCTACATATTCTCAGTTCAATCAAAATAATGTAATAAAAAATTTGGGAATTTTAGGAAAGTATGGAAATTTAAGTGCAAGCATCTGAAAGTTACTTGCATAAACAAAGCTGATTTACATGTATTTAAATATCGTATCATATTCATCAACTATAAATTTTAACGCATAAATTACCCCTGAAACGTTAGATTATAAGTGAACGAAGGAGATGATTTTTATTCAACAATAAAAGAAAATAGTTTGATTCGTATATAAAAAAAAGAAGTAAAATGCATTAACATTAGTAAGAAACATACGAATTATCGTTCGAAACGCGAGAAACGTAAACTTGATGTGTCCTAAGAAATGACTATTCGCATGGTCACATGAAAAAGAGTATTTATTCTCCGTTAAAGACGGTGTCTAAAAATATAGTCACCTTGTATTAAAACGTTAGCACCCGTTGTTCAGTGACCGCGCAATAAACTATACCCAATGCTTACCAAGCATTGCTATTTCAGATGCTGATGCACTGTAATTTTTAATGCTGGCATCCACCAAATATATATAATACGTTAATAGTAGCACCACCAAAAATACAAGTGTTTAATTTACTTTCATAATTAACATTCTCTTACATCAACTTCCTTTCAAAACGTAATATTTTTAAAATAAATACTAGTATATAGTTACGTGGTGTTACACTAAAGAAAGTGGGTATGTGCATAATTAAGTCTTAGTTAAGTGCAATACTTTCTGCTTTATAGTCGGTCAATCCGATGTTTACCTCACTATTTGATAGGATAAAATGAACATTTTGCAAATCTGAACGATTTATGCAGTGTACTTTTTAATCTATAGAAGTGGGTATTGTTTATTAAATAATTTGACAAATATAAAGGTGCAGTTGTAACGAAAAAATTTGGAAAATACGGTATAAATATATAAAATCGTTTGATTTTAATCTGCAACAGTACCATAGACACGAAGGAAGCACATATAACAGTATAGATGGCATAACTTTAAACATAATTTCATGCATAGCTTCTCACGTGAAATCAGAAAACTTGATCGTGGAATTGCTGAATTATCCACCCAGTTTAGTTCATTCAATTTATTTTCAAGGCTCCCCCAGCATCCCTGATAATTTCTCCAACTGGCCTCAATCGTATATTTTTTTCCAGTTTTACGTCCAAGGGCGATCCTCCCCTTGAGAACCGTCGACGGGTTTAATCGGCCGTCGAATTGCGTATTTACGCGTTGGGA
Source organism: Theocolax elegans (assembly GCA_026168455.1). Taxonomy (NCBI): domain Eukaryota; kingdom Metazoa; phylum Arthropoda; class Insecta; order Hymenoptera; family Cerocephalidae; genus Theocolax; species Theocolax elegans. Next base: position 60,777,796 of record CM047429.1, read on the forward strand.
AGTCCCGCGGGCTCTTAGACGCAACTCCTCCTTTGAGCAAACTAATTTTGGGCTCCTGCATATGTTATAATTACCGATTCCCGACGCGCGCTGTCGTTTATAATGTGATACATGACGAACCGAGTTTCTTTTTAAACGCGTGTCATATTGTGCACGCAAGTGTGCGTGTCTGTGTATGCTATACACTCTGCTCAAAAATTCTTGTATTTCATCCGTGTGCACTTCTCGTCGAAAGAGAATAAATAATGTCGATGTTTACATACTCGTTGACTGTTGCGATTTAGTAGATTTATAATTACGTAATTTAGCTTTGCGTCGCATACATTTTTCATGGTAAGCTTGGATATTTTTCTTTTATTTAAAGATAATTGACGTTTGGCACTATACCAATTAATTTATTTTTTTTTAATTTTTATACGTAATTGTCTGTGGTTTTATTTTCTTTTATCAACTAATATAAAATTTCATATAAGTACGTATAAGTAAAGTATTAAAGTACGTTTTTTCATAAAAAAAAATTAATGATTCAATATTTTGAAAACACTGTATTTATGAATTTTGTTTCTTATACCGAAGCAATATTCCAAGTTAATTTACTTAATTAATTTTCTATTTTACTGAGTATTTCATTCTATTTATAAATGTTGTTTAAACTTTTGAAAGACGTATTTTCATAAAATTATGAATTAATTTAGAGTTTGCAAAGTTAATCAATATTCCAGTTATACACGGTATATGGGAACTTGTTTATATTTTAAATGCAAAATTTAAGTGGATCTTTCATTGTAATTAGTAACGGTCAAAAGTCTATTTAATAATAACACACATTAACATTACTTATGCAGTGTCGTTCGTTATATCCTCGTGAAAAACCTTTTTACTCCGAAAGTAGGGTGAATGACCTCACTTCATATTTTTGTGTACGTAACACATGTGCCCTAATCTTTCTCTCTAGGGTATTAAAGAATGTATACGTATATCGCTAATCGACCGACAAATTAAAATGGCCTTTGCAATACAGTTTTTACATTTAGTGTATACGTCTCAGAAATTATCTAAACGATTTTGAAAAATATTTCCATCACATTTTTAATCAATATGCACAGAAAAAAAAATTTGTTTGAATCAAAAAAATATATTTGTTTGAATTCAGTTTATTTGATTCAAATAAATATTTTTTTGATATAAATAAAATTTAATTGAAATAATAAAACTAATTATTTGTTTTCATGCACACAATTTTATTGATTTATTATTACTTAAATCAAATAAATTTTACTTGAATCATTAAAATATTTTTTCAATTTTATTTTATCGTTTATTTGAAATGAAAAAACCCATTTTTTCCCATGTTTTAAAAATACCCAATAAAATGGTAAACATAAATCAAGCAATTAATTTATTTAGTTCAATGAAAAAATTGCATTAATTTAAAAAAAGGATTTAACTGAAGATATTTCTTTCATATAAGTACATATTTCTTCAAAATGCTAGAATATTTGGTTAAATTTATTAAATAATTTTTTAATTTAACGAAATGAACTACATAAATTAATGTTTCTTCCACTTATTAAATTAATGCAAATATTAAATTAATTCAAATAAATGTTTGTTCAAAAAAATTATATGGGTTGATAAAAATTTTTTGATTATACAAAATAATTATTTTGTTAAATTAAATAAATAATTTTTTTCTCTTAATATTATTTTTATTTCAATTGAGAAATTTGATTTTATAAAAGCAAAAAAATAAATTATTTTAAAAGATGGGTTTAGTATGATATAACTTTACTTGAACAATTAAGTAACATTAAAAAAATTATTTTTCTCAATTAAATAAATATTTTTTAAAGTGGATTTGCTAAAGTTAAAATTATATTTTATTGTTTCAATAAAATGTATACTTATTTTAACTAAATTAGGAATCTTTGTTTTAAAATAATAAAATTACTTAATTCAACTATATTTTTTTTTAATTCAACACTCCATTTGAGTGAAATAAATAATTAAATATTTTAATTGTAAAAAAATTTGTGTTTTTAATTTGGTATGTACTTATTACTTCAATTTTTGTAACTAAATGAATTGAAAATTATAAAACGCGTTCAGTTTTACGTTGCTTTAAAATAATATGTTATATTATAAAACTTATAATAATTCAGGGACCTACCTGCACCGACTCTCTAAACAGTACCCGTTATAATTGGTAATTAAAAAAAAAAGTTTTGATAAAATAAATTAATTTTAAAGAAATATTTTATTAAAACAAAGAAACATACGCTTATTGAAAGAAATAAATATTTTTTTGAAGCTATGTAATAATTTATTTGTATTAAATGTATTTTTATTAGAAAAAATAAAATTCATACGAAATAAAGTAATTTTAAAGAAATGTTTTATTGAAACAAAGAAATATTGGTTTATTGAATTAAATAAATTTTGTTTTGAAACGATGGAATAATTTATTTAAATGTTCACTGGTTTTGGTAAAAATATTCCAATCAATTTTTGAAAAAAATAAAGTTATTAAAATAATTTTTTTTGCTCTTCAAGTTAAATAAACCATTTACTTAAATAAGAGAGCTTTCGGCAACGACCGCTAGGGGAATCCAAGTTTCCCGCAAGCGGCCAAAAATTTTATCGGTTCATATAAAAGAAACTTTCAAAAGTATAAAATTAAATCGAGAAGCGAATTGAAAAAACGTTTTCTTGAATCAAGGAAATAATTTACTAAAATTCGCTGCACTATATTAAGGTAAGTAAGAAACATTAATTAAATAGAGTTATAGAATCAAATACTCTTCATTTCATCCAATTAAATAAACTATTTACTCAATTTCAGTGTTTCGGTCGTCGTATGAAAACTAGATTCAAGTAACAGATAATTTACATAAAAGATGAAGATGCGTTACATTAAGAAAACAAGTGCATTAGAACTACAAACTCAAGGATGCTCGATGTAATTAAATGTACATTGGATTCAATGGGCCATTGAACATAATCGAAGAAACAAAAATAGTATCAAAGGAAATAATAACATTTTTTTATGTTAAATAAAAAATTATTTAAAACAATTAAATAATTTCTTTGTTTCTGGCACATCAATTTTATAAAACATTGGAATATTTTGTTCGATCGAAAAAAATTTTTGTTGGTTTAATAAAATTGTTTGGTTTAAGTGACTAAATATTTGTTACAAATAACTAATTATTTACTTGTGTGTTAATATAGCAGATTTTAATTCAATGAATAATTTGCTTGTTTAAAAGAAATATGTTGGTCAATACAACGCAATATTTATTTATTTTTAATATAGATTAATTTTGTTCAAATAAATATATTTTATTAATTTAACAAAACGGATTCTTCAAATATAGTGAAAGAAATAATTTACTTGATTCAAAAAAAATTTTCTTGAATTCAGTAAATTTTTTTTTCAGTGTGGTTACTATAAATGTAGTAAATTTACGTCTTGAAAAATGTGTTGGTATATAATTACGTTGACTTACAAAGGGTATGTATGTCTACGTCTTGCGGGAGAGGTTCAGGGGAAGTTTTCTTAATCAATAACTCAGTAACGATAGTCGATCACCTTTTTTTATGTTTCAAATTATAAAAAAAAGTAGCGTTTAACAATGAAACAAATTAAGTTACTTATGTTGAATATTTTACCATTAAAGAAGGTATATAATGCTGAAAATGTCTATTCATTCGTAGAAACGTATTAAAATGAAATCCGAGTTGTACTGGGTGTAACACCTGCACCCCTCGCCAGTATTTAATATACGTTTCACGGTGTATTCGACTTTATAATACTGCGATTCTCGCGATAAGAGATTTAATGATAAATTACATTATCTTGAATGTGAGGTTAGGTTAAACGTTACTAAATAAACGACGTTTAAAAGAAAATCGAGTATCAAACGTACCGCACCGGTGTGCTGCACGTGAGCGATTACGTAGGAAAGTTTGATGCTACCGAATTGAGGTTAAATCAATATAATCCTCTTTTCGAGGGTGCGACAAGGGATAATACGTCTGAGTTATGCGGTGTAACACCTCTTCTTTCCCTCTCTCACACCCGTTTTATCGAAAGAGTCATTAGCGCGCGATAAAACACCAGGCAAACTTGTTGCTACATATATATATTACATCCGAAATTGTTCACCATCACACTTTTAATCGCCTTCGGAATTGCGCACCCTTAAACCTCTAAGCGTTAAAGCTTCACCAAACTAATTCCACCTTGATTACACATTCAGACCATCCCGGGTCATTAATTTCAATAATCATCAGTTTCCAAACTAAAGCAGCTTTTTCTTACTAAATGATGGATTCACTCTCACTCGTATACTCAATTTGGTAAGTACAATACCTCCGCGTTAAAAATGATATTTCAGTTATTTCATACTTATAATTCGAGTTAATGGATATAAGCATTTTTGCAAAATACAATGAGTAAATAATAAATTAACACTCTCTCTTATAAATAAATTTTTCTTCATATCAGGTTTAACATAGATAAGGTTAATAACGTAATTCGGAATTTTACTCGTAAACGATACGACCGTCCTCTTGTAAGTACAATTGTTTTCAAAATATAATCCAAACTTTAAAAAATGAATGTACAAATATTGAGGAAAAAAAATTAATATTACTTAGACTCAATTGCGTAAAGAGGAAACTTGTATATTCCCGTATAAATAATATATATAAACTTTTAGCGCGATATTGGAGCTATATCAGAGAAAAGTTTCTTTACAAAATCTGAGTGAAACTAACAATACAAGATTTCTATTAGGTCACATACATACACCCAACTCTAGATTATATTATATACAACACAGAACAAGAGAGCATTGACTATATATATACATACATATCTATTGTACAAGCATTAGAGCAAACTCTCGTCATTAAATACTTAGAAGTTTAACATATCAAAGTTGAAAGTATCGAGGAACACTTTAGCAACGATGACCCAGATAAAGGCAATATAAAGAAACACCATGGAGAAAGGTTACACATGTGCATGTATGTGTGTGTGTGTGTGTGGGGAGGGTATACAAGAAAGAGCAATTACCAAAACAATTCGAGGAGAGGTTGGTATATAAGCAACAAGTAGGTACTACTGTACAGCGAGCCCTATACACCGAGAATCTCGAACACGCGACAATGAATCAAACAAGAGTTGCGCGCGCGCGCTTTTTCCGACGCGCTCATTTTCTATACGACGGTTCCTACTCTTTCTCTCCGATTGGTAGGTATAAATACAATGCTCGAAAGGAGAAGTGGTATTTAAACTCGAGCGACGGATAAACATCCGACGTTTTTCCGTGAGCTGTTTTAGACGTTACGGCTACTTTTGTATTAGCTCGGACGCGTATATATAACGAAAGAGAGAGAAAAAGAGAGAGAGAGAGAGAAAGAGGGAGCGAGAGAGAGGGAGCGAGAGAAACCCTGTTAAAGCGTGCGTTTGTAAATAAAATGTTTGAGTTAAGTAATGATGAAGGTAAACGAGGATATATGATTTACGAGGTTTTTTTAAATTCCAACGTTAATGTGACACGTCAATCGCTTTCTGAATGATGTATTAGTTACTTTTTTAACTTAACGGTAGTTAAAAAAATTTCAAAACTATTATTAACCACCTTTTTTTATTCGTATTAGGAGTTTCTCTAATAGGTTGGTAATTATAAGTGATTGCACCTATCGTTCCTAATTTTCGTGCTAATTTATTTTTAGTATACACTCGTATAACGCGATAGAAATTAGAAGAAATCTCTATAGATAAATTTTAGCAATTTCAATTTGTGTATTATATTAAATAATTTACGTATTCTTATGTGCTTAATCTATAGACTGTACACAAAATGATTATAACGCTTTTATATTAATTAATGTTACTAGTTTAATTAATTTTAATCTCTCACGCTGATTACAAAGTTAGAGTACGTTAGATGCTTAAATTGACGATAATGTATTTATTGTATATAGACATTAAAAACAAAATTGCTGTATAATGCAATTTATATATAGTAATATCGAATTTCAATATTGCGTACGCGTGTACGTGTATAAAATACACCAATACTATACGAGAATATAACTAGATGATAAAGTGTCGTTATGAAGCTATTACACATCGGTTATGTACAATTTATATCTATCACCGTGCAAATTAAGTAGTATTTTAGAATAAACTGTCAAATACCTGCCAAATTACGTCCCTCTAAAGGCTTAATTAATCGGCTAACATTCGATTATTAATATCTATTAACAGTTACCTAGTAGAAATCAAAGCATTTCTCTGATTCATTTCAGCCAAAAATTAATCAAATATTATACCAATAAGTTAATAATTAATGGGAAAAAAATTGTTTTTACTAATTTCAATATATCCTCAATTTCTACTAGGAAAAACTGTAATTTATATCGTAAAATTATTAATGAAAACTGTCGATCAATAGTTTTTACAAAAACATTTGACATTCTGTACTATAAAAATTAAAAAAAAATTGAAACGCATGTCTGACCATACCCACCAGTATCTACTTTGTACGCACTGTTATATATATACCCTATGAGGAAAAGAAATAAATATTTCGTTTGAAATTGAATCTTAGTTTCGGAGTAAAAAATTCTGACAGTGCAAGAATGTAACATGTATCACAAACCGATTACGGAGATATCAAAAAGTATCACCTCTCATAGAGATAGTTTGCTCTCGCGCTTACCCTCCTTCTCGACGCATCTGAAGTTTCTGTACACACTCTCGAGTAACGCATACCCCTATGTCAACGAACGCGTCTAAAGTTCAACAGAGAGGACTTTTTCGAGTCTTCCTGGATGACATACCTCTGAACGTACACTCGAACGTACGAGATCAATCAATCAGGTGAAATCAAAATGAATCTGTATGATTCGAAATAATTTAATCCATTTTTATACTTTTTGTGTAAAGTAAACATTTTATTCGAAAAGTTAGTCAAAGTGTTACATTAATTTTTCCGATAAATTTAGACTCAAGTATTTGGATTAGCAACTTTTTAATTAATAAAAATTAAAATAATTAATTTTGAATAATTAATTTGGAAAAACATATTACCCCAATAAAAATGTACAAATAAAAATAAGTCCCGAATTTAGATGTACAAATGTACAACCATTCCCAATTAAACTGAAATATAAATTGAATCAAGTATATATATGTATATATGTATCGAGTCTTATTTATACTGAATAACTGGGGGTAACCTCGTGCGCAGACAAGTCGAAAAGTCACCGCAAGCTAAGCCAAGCCACAGCAACAATGTCGCAACGATTGTATATAGTTGTATTGTTCAACGAGAGAAGAAGACGAAGAAGAAGAATCGGTACGACCGATTGTCCCTGGGGTATATTGAAATCGGTCGGAAATTCGTATATACACAGAAAAAAAAATTTGTTTGAATCAAAAAAATATATTTGTTTGAATTCAGTTTATTTGATTCAAATAAATATTTTTTTGATATAAATAAAATTTAATTGAAATAATAAAACTAATTATTTGTTTTCATGCACACAATTTTATTGATTTATTATTACTTAAATCAAATAAATTTTACTTGAATCATTAAAATATTTTTTCAATTTTATTTTATCGTTTATTTGAAATAAAAAAACCCATTTTTTCCCATGTTTTAAAAATACCCAATATAATGGTAAACATAAATCAAGCAATTAATTTATTTAGTTCAATGAAAAAATTGCATTAATGTAAAAAATGGATTTAACTGAAACTATTTTTTTCATATAAGTACATATTTCTTCAAAATGCTAGAATATTTGGTTAAATTTATTAAATAATTTTTTAATTTAACGAAATGAACTACATAAATTAATGTTTCTTTCACTTATTAAATTAATGCAAATATTAAATTAATTCAAGTAAATGTTTGTTCAAAAAAATTATATGGGTTGATAAAAAATTTTTGATTATACAAAATAATTATTTTGTTAAATTAAATAAATAATTTTTTTTCTCTTAATATTATTTTTATTTCAATTGAGAAGTTTGATTTTATAAAAGCAAAAAAGTAAATTATTTTAAAAGATGGGTTTAGTATGATATAACTTTACTTGATCAATTAAGTAACATTAAAAAAATAATTTTTCTCAATTAAATAAATATTGTTTAAAGTGGATTTGCTAAAGTTAAAATTATATTTTATTGTTTCAATAAAATGTATACTTATTTTAACTAAATTAGGAATCTTTGTTTTAAAATAATAAATTTACTTAATTCAACTATATTTTTTTTTAATTCAACACTACATTTGAGTGAAATAAATAATTAAATATTTTAATTGTAAAAAAATTTGTGTTTTTAATTTGGTATGTACTTATTACTTTAATTTTTGTAACTAAATGAATTGAAAATTATAAAACGCGTTCAGTTTTACGTTGCTTTAAAATAATATGTTATATAAAACTTATAATAATTCAGGGACCTACCTGCACCGACTCTCTAAACAGTACCCGTTATAATTGATAATTAAAAAAAAAAGTTTTGATAAAATAAATTAATTTTAAAGAAATATTTTATTAAAACAAAGAAACATACGCTTATTAAATGGAATAAATACTTTTTTGAAGCGATGTAATAATTTATTTGTATTAAATGCATTTTTATTAGAAAAAATAAAATTCATACGAAATAAAGTAATTTTAAAGAAATGTTTTATTGAAACAAAGAAATATTGGTTTATTGAATTAAATAAATTTTTTTTTTGAAACGATGGAATAATTTATTTGAATGTTCACTGGTTTTGGTAAAAATATTCCAATCAATTTTTGAAAAAAATAAAGTTATTAAAATAATTTTTTTTGCTCTTAAAGTTAAATAAACCATTTACTTAAATAAGAGAGCTTTCGGCAACGACCGCTAGGGGGATCCAAGTTTCCTGCAAGCGGCCAAAAATTTTATCGGTTCATATAAAAGAAACTTTCAAAAGTATAAAATTAAATCGAGAAGCGAATTGAAAAAACGTTTTCTTGAATCAAGGAAATAATTTACTAAAATTCGCTGCACTATATTAAGGTAAGTAAGAAACATTAATTAAATACAGTTATAGAATCAAATACTCTTCGTTTCATCCAATTAAATAAACTATTTACTCAATTTCAGTGTTTCGGTCGTCGTATGAAAACTGGATTCAAGTAACAGATAATTTACATAAAAGATGAAGATGCGTTACATTAAGAAAAGAAGTGCATTAGAACTACAAACTCAAGTATGCTCGATGTAATTAAATGTACATTGGATTCAATGGGCCATTGAACATAATCGAAGAAACGAAAATAATAAATAGGATAATAACTCAAAGGAAATAATAACTTTTTTTTATGTTAAATAAAAAATTATTTGATTTAAAAAAGATTTTCTTGATTTAAATGTATAGTTCAATTAAATGAAATAAATGTTTCATTCAAATAAATAAATTTATTAATAAAATTTACAGAGCAGTAATCAGGAAAAGAAATATTAATTTTGTTTTAAATATATATTTACCTTGAAGCAAATAACACTATTATTAATATAATTACAAAATATTATGAAATTGAATAAATATTTTATTAGTATCAGATAAATGAAACTAATAGGATTAAATAAATATCTTTTAAAACAATTAAATAATTTCTTTGTTTCTGACACATCAATTTTATAAAACATTGAAATATTTTGTTCGATCGAAAAAAATTTTTGTTAGTTTAATAAAATTGTTTGGTTTAAGTGACTAAATCTTTGTTACAAATAACTAATTATTTACTTGTGTGTTAATATAGCAGATTTTAATTCAATGAATAATTTACTTGTTTAAAAGAAATATGTTGGTCAATACAACGCAATATTTATTTATTTTTAATATAGATTAATTTTGTTCAAATAAATATATTTTATTAATTTAACAAAACGGATTCTTCAAATATAGTGAAAGAAATAATTTACTTGATTCAAAAAAAATTTTTTTGAATTCAGTAAATTTTTTTTTCAGTGTAGCAACAAACTCGTGTACCCTGACATCTCGACGGCTCTCAGTTGGTTAGATCGTATATATATATACTACATATACATACGACTCGAAGGGAGTTGTACACCGTTCCATTGGTTTCTTCGTGTGTATATACGTATAATAGGAAGGGAACCTTTCCTTTCCTCAAAATGGAAATTCGTATATAACTACATATATACACACAGTATGTACGTTGTATGAAAATCACTCGATAGCGCGGAATAATTCGCCAATCGACCTCCGAAATTTGCTACATAATGGACCGTTTTATTGAATTTTCACGTGTTCTCCAGAATTCACTATAGTTGAACAATATGCATATATACATAATATATACGTGCACACAGCCAGGCGGAGAAGGAGAAGGGCTTTGTATCTGACGTTACGCTGTGTTACACGATTATGGGCTTGTTTGTTAAGTTTAATTACGCGTTGCAATTGATTAGTGCTATGAAATATCTCCTCGTTGCCTAATTTTCGGCGTATGATGAAACGGATGTAAAATTAATTTTGACTGGCCTTACACTACAGGTACACGACTCTGCAGTGCATAAACTCCTCTTTCTCATGATCCTCATTTGATAAATTTATCGTACAATTAGAAACGATACGGACTATAATGACATACTGTATTTTTCAACGTGGTATCTGAATTTTGTGGGAATTACTGGCTGTAAATATATATTTTATTTATGTGTATTTCCACTACCTTTTTTTAATAGTTTGTGTATATATAGGTATATACAAAATGTTACTGAAACGCAATAAAAAGATAACTCATTATATTCGAATTGATTTTAATTTTCCGAGTATTTCTAAAACTATTTTTTTTTGTTACTTTGAAAGTTTACGCAGATAAAAAAAAAGAGAAAATTGTGTAGTTGTTTTCACATCGATTTTAAAAATAAAATGAAAAACAAGAGTATAGGTATAATTGAAATAACCTACATCAGGATGTAATAAATGTAATGAATTCTTATTATACGAGCGTTGTTTAAAGTATACTTTCATAAATAAAAAGAATATCAATATCTTCGTTTACGAGGTAAACATATATATATTTTTGCACGGAACCATAACAGAAAAGATGATCGCAATTATTATTTAAAGATTTTTCTCAATTAAACTAAATGTTTAATGTATATATATACATAAACAATAATACACGTTGTTAAAGCATCTAGTTGATAATTTAACCTTCGTTATGCGAAGAATGAATTTCTTAAAATGGAATGTCATTCATGCGCAACTTTAAACTTCATTCATAATAAAACAAAAGGTCACATCTATAAATGAACAGCATACCGCGCTTCGAATAAAATATGAAAGTATTTATGTTAAATTCATGAAAAATTTATAAAGAACCGCACTTAAAATACAGTAGGAAGTATATATAATACACGACTATGAATCGATTGTTTTTTAAATAGTGGAGGAAAAACTAAAAAAAAAAATGAACGAAATATTTATATACACTTCGATTTATTAATAATAAGTCTTATATAATGAAAATTATTATCGTGGAAATGAATGTAAATTATTTATAATAATGACACAACGCAATATAAAATACACCGTTGGAATAATACAAATATACGCGCGTATCTATATATACATATATACATGTACAGTGCTCCATGAATAATAATCAAATATAATCAGGAATATTAATTTAATATAAACTCTAAGTTTATAAGCTATAAAAGCTACAGGTACTAAATGCGAGCTATTGTGCGTTGTGTACACCTATATTTAGTCCGGTAATTATTTAATAAACTGGATCATCATTTGGTGAACTGTATTAATTGCAAATAAACATCAACTAATCTATATTTACGAAGAAAAGTAGGTTTGTTGGCAAAAGAAAAAGTTTCGCGCGAGCGGCGATATAAACTATACACCGCGCGTAAACTTGAAACGTTAAAAATCAACAAGTCGAAATGACAGCCGAGGGAAAAAAAAGCAAAAAAAAAAAAAAAATTATAAAAAGACGCTAACAATAACTCATATTCGTTGTTTGGTGAAGAAGAAAAGAAAAAAGCCACAACTATCAACCGAAAGAAAACCGTAGACATATCTACACCTTGTAATCGATAATACGAAAAGCGACATAAATCTAGTAAGAACAACAGCGTGTATCCAAAAATAAAACGTCTCCAATCCTACACTCCGCCAATTGCGTAAAAAAAACATGCACATAAAATAATATTACAGCCACTAGAAAAAATTCGCACGAAAAAAAAGAGAGAGATAGGCAAGTGCCGGTATAAATATGTGTTATATATATACATGTATATACCTATATATATATATATATATATTTATTCATGGACACCACGTGTTTATATAGATACGTACACACGTACACGTACATATAGATGTACAGACGCAAAGAGAGAGAGAGAGAAGGAGAGAGAAAGAGACACAGAGACGCAAGGAGGGAGGCAGGCACGCACAACTACACAAGATTAATCATATCATAATGATGGCGTAGAAGATGGTATTAGTAATAAATTTACCTTGAGGCAAAGTTCTTTTATTTCGTTAGGTTTGTGTCACCCGTGGTTCCTCATGGTATAAAACAATGTGCTACGTTAAAACGAAGGTATAGATATATACCGAGATATTCGGAGGTATATACACCGCAAGACCGGAGGCACGACTAAAGCGTGCGCGTATGGCACACGCAGCTCTCTTTCTCGTGCGCGTTCTCCCTCCCTTCTTTCTCTCCCCGGGAGCGCGTGGGAGGAGAGAGAGATACAGTATATATACCTATACACACGTACACACACGCGCGCGGGCGCGAGCGTTATACTTATATAGGAGAAAATCTAGAACGTCTTTGTATATAGAGGGAGATTAGCTTATAGATACCTGCGGACCTATGCTACTTGGACCAAGGGTATCTCATCTCTCTCTCTCTCTCTCTCTCACCCTCGCCGCCTCTTTCTCATACTACGGTGCATGATGAATGTTTTTACGAGCGTGTGTAAATAAAAAAAAGGGTTCGATTGCCCGGTATTCCAAATATACGTGTGTTTCTGTTATGAGAGAAATTCATTTATCATTGTTCCTTTCTCAAAGTCGGGTTTCGAGTGACATGGATATCGGAAGGGCTTTGTGTTATTACAATTTGATGTCTGTTGATGCGATACGTTGAAAAGATATATATATATATATGAGATTCACATAATACTGTATTCTTTTTTCCTTCAATGTTAATATTTTACTTACGAAAAGATGCTGCAAAAAAGATATACATTATGTACGCTTATAGTTATATTTAAATATAAAAACGTTATTGGTTCGTTTAATTTTTAAACGATGCTGAAAAAATCTCTATGTCCCTTATAAATATTTGAAACGGTTACAACTTGATAAATGATTCAACTTCATAATCGACTGATGTAGGTGGATATTAATTTTTGTGTGGTTTAAGTAAGTAGTTATAGGTCGATAGTCTAGGCATAACTATAGATGTATACCTATATATACAGTGCGCTTCTTATTTTATTATACGGTTGTTTATAACCTCGCATTTATTATAAAACATTCGCACGACGATGTATAGTCTCTAATGTATACACATACCTAATATGTACAGTACAACAATTTCTTATAAAACAAATATATCAACTAAAGTTTTTGCGCGTAATACTAGATAAACGTATTGTTAATGTTACAGGAGATTATATTTACATTACGAATGTATGAATTAATTAAGTTAACACTATCTCGAATCCATACCGTTATACTTTTCATATCAATATTATATATATAAGAAAATATAAATTTATCTAATATGTACGTACTATAATGCCTTAAAAAATTAGGTGTCTTTTTTATAACTAAATTGTAATTTCAAAAAAACGTATACACTATTCTATTTTTAATAATTATTGATTATCGGTTGCACACGCGTAATATATTCAATTAACTGAAATAATTTATTAAGCTATTACATTTTAATATTGTATTAAAGAGATATATAAATATGTACCCTTATAATTAAGTTTAAAATTTCAAAATATACATTCCATACTTATACTAAAGTTCACTACTTTAAATTTTAGGGGAAATGCTTCTAATCCTTCGGTATAAATGCGTTCGTCCACTATTTACGTAACCGGCTAAAACGAATAGCGAGAAAATTATTAAGGCACTTTCAGTATTTAGGTAAACAACAAAAAAATTATCAAATCAGGTTATTTATTTAGTCTAATGTAAATCAAGCGATAGTTCCAATTTCTTCGCAAACGATGGAGTAAAAAAAGCACCCGGAAGACATTTTAATCTCAAAAGTAATATCGTCAAAAATAAAAGAGCGTATGTACCTATACACACAACGTTATCTTGAGAAAAGTTCTTGTAAAACTTTTTCATAGTATTATAATATACTATACGTACAGGAATAATAAGAGTACATATAAAAAAAAGTGTATTGCCAAATAACGTTATAAACGCATAAAAGAAACGTTTCGTACGTTTTTATAATATACCATACTTCTATTCTACAACGAATGGAATATATATACCTATATATCGTGCGTGTGTATACAAATTTAATAATCATAAAATTTGAAAAGTATATAAAACACGTATATGATTATGAAACTATATATATTTTGCATAAACTTTTTAAATGTTTTATCGAAATAATCATTTTGGTAACTTATTCGGATAAAATTTAAGTTTATTTTTCAATAAATTTTTTCTTTGTCATATTTTTATATAATGTACTACATTATTTATATGCATATATTAATATGTATTACGTACATTAAAAAAACAACGCGTTTAAAAATTACACCGAAAATGAGAACCTGATGGTAGACTAGTGATAATATTATTACACAGCAAATGTTTTAAAGTTATTATTCTTAGTTGAAACAATTACTACATTTGCTCAAACATTCAACCAAATTAATATTTATATACTTATATATTCATTTCACGTAATATAATATACCTGAGTAGAATGTAAGTAGAAAATAGTTATTTATTTCTCTTTCCAAAATTGGTAATTATGGTGAAGAGCGAAGAGCTAATTTAAAATAAAAACTTAGAAGGTGTAAACAGAGGGAAAATATTAAGTTAGTAAAACAAGTGAAAGTCAAAGAAATGTAATGAAAATTGAACGAAAGGAAATCCAACCCAATATATGGGTAATGTACCATTGGTTAATAAGACGGGAAAGAAAAAAAATTAAAGTAACCAATACATATATAGATATATATAGAACAGAGAGAATCAAGGAAAAGAGAATTAATGTTTTGTAATACGGAAAAGCTTTGGTATAAAAACAGAGACGAATCAGACTCAGTACTTACAATGAAGAGATTGAAGGGAAGGGTGAACATTCCCGCACAAGGGGAGAAAAAAGTATACGTACAACCGGAAGGAAGAAAAAGATTTACGGTTAAAGCAACCATACAGAAAAATGGTAAACTACTGACTTAAGAAAGGATGTTTTGGGTCTTTTTCCGAAATGTGATAATACGATGTATCCAAGCCCGGTATAAACTCGATCAAAATTTCTTATTTATAGATGTTTTGCCACCTCGACGGTATTCTTTTCTTCGATCTTAGATGAAAATTTTTGCACATAGGAATACTGCAGTTCAAATTTATTTATCAGTATTTATAAATCACGTTTTTATTTAAATTTAAAAATAATTTTATTGTTTAGTTACATGTAAATTTATATTAACTTAATGCAATTTTTCATTTTATTTATATTTCCAACTATCCTGTAAATAAATCTTAACCATTGTTGCTTCGATTATTTTCCCCTTTTTTCACGTTGTTTAAAAACAAAATCGTACAAAAGTTATGAGAAAAAAAATACTGAAACGTTGCTGTTTTCAATCAATTTTCTTTCTACCGTTGTAAATAATAGGTTTCGGTTTTGTTTGCGCACTCAGCAGAGAATTTGAAAATATAGGAAAGTGCAAAATTTTAAACTAATCCGAAGTTTATTTAATTTTTTTTAACAGTTGTGTAATAAACCTTAATAATAATTAATATATATGCGTTAGAAGAAAAATGTTGTCCACAACGATAAAAAAAAATACTTTATCAAAGCAATAAAGGATTTTCTTTTGCAAAGTTTTAACAATATCTAATTTGAAATTTTCCCTCTAGAATAAAAGTCTCGAAAATTTAACCGTACCATCACAAAAGAGACATTGAAAAATCTCTCCTAGGAGACATAAAAAATTTAAATAAATAGAATAAAGTAATTTTGTCGTATACTACTTTGCGCTTATGGAAATTCAATTACCCAACCAGACATCCGAGGTAAAAAGCAAATCCAAATGTCAAAAGAAAAAAAACTTTTACATTTTAAATCAAGGAATAAGAAATAATCGCATTGCAATATAAATCTAAAATAACTTAGGAAAATTAGTCTTAGGTCTAGTTACTTGAGGACAAAGTTTATATCTTTATAATCCAAACTAAGTTGATAGGTATGTAAAATACGGTAGCTTAATTTCGTAAATTTATAAATTCGCAGCTTTAATAAGTGCGTAAGCAAAAACAACTACGTGAATATTAAAGTTGACATAACAACAAAGAAATATGGAAGTAAAATACAAACAGAAATTGCATTCATTTTTTGAAATGTTTGAAATTAGATGAAGATGCAATTTCATTACTAATAAGAAGATCAATACCATTTGTGTTACATATTTGTACAATTAATAACATCAGTTTAAACATAATATACTATAACATAATTACTATAATATAAATTGAATATCATTTAGAATATCGAAAAGTGCGTACTTTGTATACATTAAGTATCTGCTGCATTATAATTTAAAAGTATGAATTGATAACACAATTATATGCGCTCACAATCATCACTTTTTGAAAATCTATTTTATAAAGCTGCATCTTACGGTTCCACACTCTAATACTTCGTTAAAAGTACCTGCCGATAATATAGAGCTCATTTATGGCTTATGAATAACGTCTATTACTAAATTATAGTATATTCACTCCATTCTACTTACCACAATCACACGATTTTTTGCAAGTTCAATTGCGACAAAAGTGCAATCGGGTTTCGCGTTTTGCCTTGCATTGTACCTATAAGTGGTCACTACTGAATTGATAAAAAAAGCTCAAATTGCTTCTGCAGCTCACGTGTTTAGAGTAGATATTTTGAGTGACAAAACCGGTTGGTAATACAAAACAAAATTACCTACCTTACCAACAGCGACTTTTTATCAATTGTATTACCTAACTTTGCAGAGTATGATCTTATAATACTTGAAAACCAATCAAAGATAAGCTAACTTTTATCTTAAGAGTTGTAAGATAATATTGTATTCATTAAATTGTTTCACGTTTAGAAACCGTAATTCTATGTTTATAAAATGTTTCATTTACATCAAAAGGTAAATGTTTAATAATCTTTCGTTATTTATTAAATATTCATTTCTCTAAAATGCGCTTAGAAACAAGTTTACTATAATAAATATTATATTTTTTCATATACGTACTTTGTTCTTAATTATTTATTTATTCAGATAATTTTCTCTGTTTTTGCAATAACGTATAAATAATTTTAGGAACATGATAGTTGACAGAAATTTTTACCCCATCTGTTTCGTGGCTTGCATTTAAAATATTGTTTCTTTCTCCTTTTATGATTTTAATTGTTTTGTTTAAGACAAATATTACTACTGTAATATAATATAATAATACTCAATAAAAATCACATTTAGAAATATTAATGTGGTGTGACAATACAATTTACTAGAAATGATTCTTGGAATAAAATAATTAATAAAATTTTTTAATATTTTTATATTTAATTAATTTAGTAACTGCTTGTATATAACTAGTATAATAGATTACGTAATCAATATAAAGTATTGGACGTATATATTTATTACATATAATCAATAAAAGTCTTCTTTCCTATGTCTAAATTAAATGATATTTAAATTTTTTGAAGTTATTCTCAAATTAGTATTAAATTACTCAATCTAGATATTTGCATTTATTGTTATATATTCGCTTACAAAAATGTAATTAGAAAAATTTATTTTTAACTATAACGATTTTACGAAATTGGTTTAGAGATATATTACTTTTAATTAAAATAAGTTTTTTCAGTCAAAACAAGTGAATTTTTTTCTGAACTATAAACACTGTATTGATAAAACAGCTCAAATTGATTCTGCAGCTCACGTGTTTAGAGTAGATATTTTGAGTGACAAAACCGGTTGGTAATACAAAACAAAATTACCTACCTTACCAACAGCGACTTTTTATCAATTGTATTACCTAACTTTGCAGAGTATGATCTTATAATACTTGAAAACCAATCAAAGATAAGCTAACTTTTATCTTAAGAGTTGTAAGATAATATTGTATTCATTAAATTGTTTCACGTTTAGAAACCGTAATTCTATGTTTATAAAATGTTTCATTTACATCAAAAGGTAAATGTT
Source organism: Theocolax elegans (assembly GCA_026168455.1). Lineage (NCBI taxonomy): Eukaryota > Metazoa > Arthropoda > Insecta > Hymenoptera > Cerocephalidae > Theocolax > Theocolax elegans. The sequence continues at coordinate 60,796,319 of CM047429.1, forward strand.
TAATAATCTTTCGTTATTTATTAAATATTCATTTCTCTAAAATGCGCTTAGAAACAAGTTTACTATAATAAATATTATATTTTTTCATATACGTACTTTGTTCTTAATTATTTATTTATTCAGATAATTTTCTCTGTTTTTGCAATAACGTATAAATAATTTTAGGAACATGATAGTTGACAGAAATTTTTACCCCATCTGTTTCGTGGCTTGCATTTAAAATATTGTTTCTTTCTCCTTTTATGATTTTAATTGTTTTGTTTAAGACAAATATTACTACTGTAATATAATATAATAATACTCAATAAAAATCACATTTAGAAATATTAATGTGGTGTGACAATACAATTTACTAGAAATGATTCTTGGAATAAAAATAATTAATAAAAAATTTTTTTAATATTTTATATTTAATTAATTTAGTAACTGCTTGTATATAACTAGTATAATAGATTACGTAATCAATATAAAGTATTGGACGTATATATTTATTACATATAATCAATAAAAGTCTTCTTTCCTATGTCTAAATTAAATGATATTTTAAATTTTTTGAAGTTATTCTCAAATTAGTATTAAATTAACTCAATCTAGATAGTTGCATTTATTGTTATATATTCGCTTACAAAAATGTAATTAGAAAAATTTATTTTTAAACTATAACGATTTTACGAAATTAGGGTTTAGATGATGTAGTATACTTTATTAAATAAATATAAAATAGAAGGTTTTTTTCTGTCAAAACTATTAGTGTTATATCATCTTCAAACTATTGCGCGCGGCGAACTGTAAAAAAGTTTCAGTCAACCATCCCATATGGTCTAGTGGCTAGGATATCTGGCTTTCACCCAGAAGGCCCGGGTTCGATTCCCGGTATGGGAAATTTTTTTTTTTTTATTTTGTATGTAATAATATATTTGTAAGTATTTTTGAATAAACCAAAGGGATAATTTATCAATTTTTTTAAGACCTCATTTATTTAATTGTATGAAAATAAAACTATAGATTACGTCATATAAAACGTATTATTGACAACATTCAATTTTAACAATTAATAATTTTTTTTATAACAACTGAAAACGTTTCTTAATTTTTTAAACAAATTATATTATTATTAACTTTTATTTAAAATTTTTTGGTTAATTTATATGTCACATAAGTATTTTAATTAATTATGAGACTTCGCACTCTGATTTTTTTCCATAATGAACTTACCCCAGGATATCTCAGGAACCACTTCATCGAATAGGCTGAAATTTTAACAGTAACTTTTAAATATAATTTTAATCTACTTGAGCGAAACAGACAGTGTTTACATTATAATGAAATAATTATTATTACCAAATTAATTAAAGAAATTGAAAAATTATATAAAAAGAGCTAAATCATTTTTTATGTAAACATTTATACTTTAATTGAAATTGTGTTCCATTCAAGTGGAGTAAAATCATATTTAAAAGTTACTGTTAAAATATCAGCCTATTCGATGAAGCTGTTCCTGAGATTAGTCCATTATGGAAAAAATCAGAGTTCGAAGTCTCATAATTAATTAATATAATTTAGTTACATATAAATTGGTCAAAAAATTTTAAATAACAGTTAATAATAATGTCATTTGTTTAAAAAATTAAAATGTTTTCAGTTGTAATAAAAAAATTATTAATTTTAAAAATGGATATCTTTTTTTTAATTGTCCCCTTAAATTCTGTAAGCCGATCAGCTGTCAAATTGAAATACACAGTTGATAATTCAGAAGTTGTATTTAGTGTTTTAACTTTTTTAATAATCAATGTGCATAATTTCGGTGGTAAAATGATTTTGAATTCAGATTTCCGTGTTATGTCATCTTCATATTATTGCGCGCGGCGAACTGTAAAAAAGTTTCAGTCAACCATCCCATATGGTCTAGTGGCTAGGATATCTGGCTTTCACCCAGAAGGCCCGGGTTCGATTCCCGGTATGGGAAATTTTGTTTTTTCTATTTTGTATGTAATAATATATTTGTAAATATTTTTTAATAAACCAAAGGGATTATTAAAGTCAATTTATTGAAATCCAGATATTTTTTTTATGTTATATGAAGAAGAAACTTTCTTTACGGCATAAATAACGTTTTGTTGGCAACATTTGCCAACCTCTTCAGACCTCTAGATTTACATTTATTTCTTTAGATTTACAAAATATATGCACAAAGTCACGAAAATGGCATATTGACTTATTTATTTTAGAATAGTCTTATCAAATTTTTACATTCATTTTCTCTTATTTTAATATTAAATGGTGTCAAACAGGCACGAAATGTATACACAGCTGACTAATCAACATATGTATAAAAAATAAATATACACTGCCAGTCACTTACTTTTACCCCCCCCCCCCCTGGAGCAAAATAGGATAAAGTTTAAAGTTTTGTATCTTTGAAAGAGATCATCGTACAAAAAAGTATTTTTAGCTTTTTTCAACAGCTTTCGACTGGTTTTTTTTTCATTTTTGTAACTTTATTTTAAACAAAGTTACGGTAGTTTTTGCTCGAAAATAGCCTTTTTTTAAATCTAAATATATTAAAAACTTTTATAGATACAAAAAAATGATAAAGAGAAAAAATGTCACTTTTATATCGTAGAATACGAAAATGTTTTAAGTAAGAGCAAACAAAAAAATTTTTTATTAACTGTGTTTTTTATCTCTGCAGGTTCATTTTTTCAAAGATGATTGTACTTAAAAAAAATACAGGTAATAAAAAATTTTTTTGTTTGCTCTTACTTAAAACATTTTCGTATTCTACGATATAAAAGTGACATTTTTTCGCTTTATCATTTTTTTGTATCTATAAAAGTTTTTAATATATTTAGATTTAAAAAAAAAGGCTATTTTCGAGCAAAAGCTACCGTAACTTTGTTTAAAATAAAGTTACAAAAATGAAAAAAAAACCAGTCGAAAGCTGTTGAAGTATTTTTTATAAGTGACTTATGCGAATCGAAAGGTATTAAAATAAGCTTTCAAATGGTCTCCGACTGGTTTTTGTACGATGATCTCTTTCAAAGATACAAAACATTAAACTTTATCCTATTTTGCTCCAGGGGGGGGGGGTAAAAGTAAGTGACTGGCAGTGTAAATACAAAATTTTGCATTTTTATAGGTGTTTTTGAGCACTTACCATTTCTCTTTGTTTGGAGATTTTCAGACTGTACGCACAAAAAGTTTATCTTTTGAAGAGGTTTTGACTTATCGATGGATTTTTCAGATAGATTAGTTAGGTTTCGGCATATCCTTCAGAAGAAGCTCTATTTTTCAAAAATTGCCAATTTACAATGCTATAAAAAAACTCTATGATTCTAATTGGATATAATTTACAGGAAATACACTTTAAACTAATGCAAAAATGTGTCAGTTGATACATTCTGTTTATTAATCTTTAATATCTTTAAAAACAGAAAGTGACTTCGATACTTACATTATGGAATAATAAGAACACCAGCTATGTGTATATTAGGTTATACGCAAAGGCAATTATTACATCACTTTAGTTATATTTTCGCATTCCTTCTAAAAATATTATTTTAATTTTTATCAGAAATGATAGATCAATCAATAAAGGCCGCGATCAATACTGCGATTCTGATTAAAAGAACAATACCACCCTAGTGGAATCAATAAAAATTTTGTAGCCATTTACTGAGTAGCGTTCTCATGTCAATCTATAAACTAACTAGGACGATTGGCCAGGTCATGTACAAGAATGAAACGCTTTTTCGAACCTTTGCTGCCCATTTCATGGTTTTCATTCCAACTTACAAACCTTTTCTGAACATCAAAAATACTTTTGGAATTTTAAGTAGATTAAGAAAAATGGGCCATTTTAGCTAGGAATAATAGCTATGAACAAGCTCCTAAAAATGATTTGGCTCAATTAGAGAGAAAAATGATAAACGTTAAAATATCTTTAAAAGTACTATTTATATAGTGTAAATAAGCGTCTGCATCTATTACAAATGGTAAAACCGATCAAATTTCACAACACACTTTAAGTTTTGTTTACAGGATTACCCGAAAAGTTGTTTCATATTTGATGAAGGTTATGTCCATCTAAGAAATGGTCAAGAAAGGTGTGAAAAAGCGTTTCATTTTGAGATAGAACCTGACCAGTTTCACTGGCCATTTCTTAGTTTTAAGCCCATTTTTCATATTTAAAATTCTACTAGGGCAATAAAATATTAGAATTTACAATTATCAAAATAAAAAATAGTAGTAACAATCTTTTTATAGTAGCACTATATTCTAACAATAGTAAAGATAAGCGCCTATTTATATATGAAATTAATAATAAAACCGTAGCTGATCTGAATACTCGTCTTAGCATTTTTTGCAACTCAAATAAAAGTAACGATAGTAAAGAAAATAGATTTGTTAAAAGTTATAACAATGCAAAAAGAGGCAAATGCTTTAAATGTGGAGAAAAAGAACACATAAAAAGATACTGTACGCGAAACATCGAAGAAAACACAAATATTTAAAAAAATACAAATAAATTAAACGATAATAGAGAAAAAAATAAACCTAAATGTAACTTTTGTAGTAAACTAGAGCATTCTGAGGAAGTATGTTACAAGAAAAATGGAAAAGCGAAAAGTAGTTGACTGATAGCTTTTATTACACCAGACGGTCATTGGGAGTTTTTAAGAGTTGCGCTGGGTCTAGCAAATTCGTTGGCAGTATTTCAGAAAATTATGAACGATGTCTTAAAACACACACAGGCAAATTTTAAAAACTTATGTATTTTCCCGAAAATGGTTGTATGTAAGGGTTTTCTGGGTCGATGATTATGAATGTGATATTAAATTTTCAAAATCTAAAGCGACAGATGATATGACATAAATTACAATATACTTTACGTTATGTTTATTATCTTTTTAAAAAAATATTTATTATTAACATTTATGTTACAATATTTTTACCAAAATTTACTTTCAAATAATTATTTTTTATACCATTAAACGCTTTATTTGATTATTTTTTTATAAATAATTTTGTTATAAAAAGTAAGTAAATATTACAATTCATTGTAAAAAATCTAATTATCAATAATGTACATTGGTTATAAAAAAATTGTTTGATACAAGGTGCAATAAAATTAAATATATTTTATTTTAAAAAATGGTTTGCTCGAAAGAAACTGCTAATCTGCAAGTTCTAACCAGTTGTTCACAAGTTTTCGCGTGCTGATATGTATTTACTCATATACTTGTATTACTCGCACACATCGCTTCGTTCGTTTACATCGGTACGGTCTATCATTGGCAATCATGGATACAAATTGTAATGATCAATTTATCGATGCTGCTTGGTCGAGTCTACAAATGTGTATTTATACACTTATACTACGATGATAAGTATAATTATCATGGAAGGGATAGTCGCTCAAGCATGACCACTTGTCGAGGCTCAAGTCAGAAGACTAGCTAAGATTGTCTCTCTCGATTTTGGGCAACCAAGGGGAGAACAACGCATCCTTGGTACCCGAGGTGCACCTTTAATAATTGAATATTTGTATATTTATATATATCTACATTTGAGCAACGAGCAAGGCATCATGGATATAATACCATTTTCATTACGGTCAATCAGTAGTTGAAACGCCGATTCAACTATTGTATAAATCGATTGCCTCCTAAGAATAATAAGAAGAAAAGGAAGCCTAAGAAGAAGAAGAAGGAGAAGAAAAGACATTGACAGACGGACGAAAGTATGAGTGAGTGTGAATTTGTATGTAAGTAGCTTGTAAGAAAAATATAAACAGATTTCGATTTATGATTTTAATTTATTCACGCGATTTAGTTTGAACCCAACGAAATAAAATATATTACTTCTTTATTTATTTATTTATTTATTTATTTATGTAGTATAATTATTATCATAGACAAAAAACAACATTATAAAATAGAAGAGCGAAACTATTTGATAAGAAATTATGCATTCTTTGTCAAACAAGAAATACAAACTTAGGTGTTTCATCTACATCTAACGGAATGAATAAAATAAAGTCGGTTGCAGCAATAAGGCAGGACGAAGTGTATCAACGTTTACAGTACATCGATGAATGGTAAATAATTCAAGAATATTTTAAAAATAACATCAAAGAATTTTATAATATATTAAGACTTTATTTATAAAAACTCTTTGATTTTTTATTTTATTAAAAGAAATGTACGCAAATTATTCATTTGAATGAAACCCCTATTAAAAAACTTAGTACGGATTTTATACCAAATTGGTACCAAATTTGGCGCAAAGTAAGTACAAAATCAGTTCCAAATTTGTACCAAATCGGGAAGAACTTCGTACCAAATTTGGTTGAATTTACGGTTTCACATAAGTGCCAAATCTCTATATAATAATCAAGAGGCGAAGTCTCCGGTCTTTCTGTGACGTAATTTTTCTCCGGTCTTTCTATTACGTAATTTTTCTCCGGTCTTTCTATGACGTAATTTTTCTCCGGTCTTTCTATGACGTAATTTTTCTCCGGTCTTTCTATTACGTAATTTTTCTCCGGTCTTTCTATGACGTAATTGTTCTCCGGTCTTTCTATGACGTAATTTTTCTCCGGTCTTTCTATGACGTCAATTTTCTCCGGCTATTTCGTTACGTAAATGATGATGCCCCGATGACCTGGAGGTCAGGATGGCGACCTGGACATCGTCTACAGGAAGTGACATTTTTAAAAAAATAATTGTAGTTGTAATATAATATAATATAATATAATATAATATAATATAATATAATATAATATAATATAATATAATATAATATAATATAATATAATATAATATAATATAATATAATATAATATAATATAATATAATATAATATAATATAATATAATATAATATAATATAATATAATATAATATAATATAATATAATATAATATAATATAATATAATATAATATAATATAATATGTAACGGTAAGGTACTGTTTACCTCACCGTTTGACGAATTCGAGCAACACGAGCGAACAGTATCATAATGTTCGCATCGGTTCGAGCCGGCGAGATTCGGCTCGGCTCGGTTCGTCGTGGCTACACGGGCGGGATCGACTTCGCGCGCGAAAGATTCGCGCACGCACCTCATTAGAGAGGTAAGGGGGAGATTCGCGCGCACTGGATAGAGTGATAACCACCTTCTTACGCGACAGGTGTGATCCCCCCGCGCCCCGTGTTTAGCTTCGCCGTGCCGTGATTTGTCGTGCGTTTTGTGTGCGTTTCGACTGCAGGCCGATCCTGCATTTGCAGTGAGTGGTGCTACACCGTGCATCTGCCTGCAGCCACACAACCCCGGTGCACGGGCGAGCGGACAATCCGTCCGACACCGCAGCGAGAGTGAAAGAGAGAGAAAGCAACCGATCGGCTGGTCGTTGTTTACTAACGACTACAGCAGCGTACAAAGTAAGTGGTACCACTTCACGCGATCGTGTTTTTATTCGCACTTTATCGTGTTGCTTTATACCAGTCCCGTTGACTGGATATATTATTTTAGTTCGCGATATTTTCTTCCCCTCTCTCTACAGGTCGGCCGTTTACCGACTTGTAATAAAAGCGTAGACCTCGGCGACAATTAAATATTTTGTTTATTATTTATCTTTGCTTATTTATTTCAATAAATTCATATTATTATTAAAATTCAATCCGGTGTTCGATTAATTGAATTTAACCACGTACGATTCCTTCCGTAATCCTATGAGCTCGTATATTTCTGGTTGACAAGTGCTCGACGCGATATCCCTGTTTCGCGGTCAATTTCAGATTTGAATTTTACCTGGTTGTTATCTGAAACAGTAACTCGGTTTCAGACTAACATTTAACAGATTTGGTAGAACGGACAGGTAACCGTCGCCGCATCGCGGGAAAAATATGTTTATTTAATTACGGTAAGTTTAACCGTACCGCTGAGCAGCCGCGATATTAAAATAAACATCCGTGCGGCAACCAAACTGTTACAAATATAATATATTATATTATATATCTATATATTGTAGAATATTATTTTAAGCGCAACTATTGATGATTGAGTTTCAGCTATATTACTTTAATGTTAAAGTTTATACATATTTTGATTAATATTATTTTAAGCGCTACTAATGAAGGTTTTGTGGCAGCTATAGAATTTTAATTTGAAAGTGTGTACATTTACCGTTTAACTTTATATTTTAGCGCTACTAAGAATGACTTAGTTGCAGCTATAGTGTTTTTATTCTAATATAATACATATTACAGTGTTGAAAAACGTAGTGTTTTAATATGAAACTAGGGTGGCCGAGCCCCCCTGCGCGCAGCCGCGCGCCAACCCCCGCGCGCAAGTTTCTGTTCTCAGGCTGCGCCTGAAAACAAAAATTTATAAGGCACGACCGAATATAGCTCGTGCTTCGCTCTCGCACCGTTGGTGGTTTTTATTATTATATAAAATAATAATATAATAATAATAATTAGAATTGTAATTATAGTATGCAGAATTATTATTTTGCATATACATATATGTTCTAATAATAAATTTAAAATGTATTTATAGATGTTAAATTTTAGATATTATTCTAATTTTCTGAATATCAATGTATTGAAGAGAAAAGTGTTGTTCCTCAAATATCTCAAAAATTAAAAAAAAAAAATATTTGGCAAGAAAGAATTAATAGGGAACACATTTTTGAAAGAAGAGGTAACGTTAAAAAAAATACATATGTACATAATTTACATATGTTTATATAAAACCGTATAGTTTCTTTTTTTTACATTAATGTTCCTTCTAAAGAATATTTGGTAAAACAATATTAATGGGACGTACATTTTGGACAGTAAAGGTAAGTAAATGTGATAAAATATTGTGTAATTTAAATTAGTCTATATGAAACAATATAATTAATTTATTTATTCGATATAGAGCAGCATTCATGTATATTGTTTAAATTGGTTGATTTTTGAAGAAATTCATTTGTATGAATCTTTGTTTTTTTTATTATGCAGCTGGTGGAATGGTTACTGGAGCATTATATAAATTTAATTTAGGTCATAAAGTTGTGTTATCGGGTGCCTTCTTTGGTAGTATATTTAGAGTAGTGTATGGTACCTATATGTTCTTTATGTTTAAATTGATGAATTTGTCAAGTGAAAAACTCAGTGAACAAAGTCATAAATTGAAATATGTACATGAAGAGTGAATTATTAACTTCTATTTTAAATTACAATGTTATTAATAACATGTAAAAGTTAATAATTGCTTTTTTTTTTAATTATATAAATTAAGAAAAAAGTAATTATAATATTTGAAAAGACAAATATATTTAAATAATATAAAATCAATATATTCTTATAATTCGCGGACACAATAAATTCGTTATGTTTATTTAACGTTCAAGTCCAAATTTTTCAAGTTTAAGAACAAAGTTTTTTGTTTAATTTTATTTAAAAATTTTAATTAAATTTTAATTTAAAATTTTAGAATAATTTGGACATATTGAAAACATGCTTTATAGGGTTTAGATTATTTTAAAAATTTTATTTTTGTGTGTGATAAATATTTTTTACTGTTTTATATTTTTTATATCAAATTTTGTTATAAAAATATTAGTTTTTTTTTAATAAATAAAATTTTTTATTATAATTTTTTTTTATTCGATTTTTTGTATTAAAAAATAAATAAAAAAGAGAATTATTATAAATAAATATTTTTGTAAAAAAATAAAAAAAAATTTGAAATTCAAATTGGGATACGAGACGCGGGTTACATAAAATTCGATATACATTATACTTATGTGTATATGATGGCGCTGATGGCACTATTTAAACGGACAATAAATATAACGTTAGTTTATTTATTTTATTGTGTATATAAAATTATGTATATACATTATGTATATATATATTACGTATACACATAGTTTTTATATGATTTTCATGTAGTTTTACTGTATGATATTAGTTATTCTAATATAAAGTTAAGTGAGCATTACAAACTAGCAGAAGCTCTTGTCCAGTATTTGTCCAATGTTGGCAGTGTTCGAAAGTAATAGAATAACTATTTTTGGATGGTAAATAATTTTTATTTATTATCTAGTTAATTTATTTATTGTATAAGATTTATATTTTATTTATTTTTGAAAATATTAAGTTGTCAATAACTAAGTAATATTTATTTTTTTACATTTTATTTATATTTTAAATTGTAGAATACATTATAATTAAATTTGAAGATAAATTATATAAGATAATTATGAATTATAGGAGTAATTCACCTACTAGTCAATTTTAATACAAGAGTAACAATGGTAGTGAGTGGAACAAAAATGGTTCAATTCAACAATAACCACGAGTCTCTTGTTTTTTATTGGGATAGTTTTGGCGATGTTTAATCTTTCTCAAGGTTGATCTGGTATACATTAACGGTTTGTGACATTTTATTATTACATTTTTTAATTTATTTTAAATTACATTAAGTTTGCATTTAATGTTGTATTTATTATTTTACTATTAAAGTTCTTATTATGTAATAATAAATACAATAATTTAAAAGAATGGCACTTATAATTATTAAGACCGAGAACATATTCAGTGTAAATATATAAATTATATAGATATTAATTTTGATATAAGCTTATAAAATTTATAATTTAAGCACGGTATAATTTTTATTTAACATATATAACATTGTTAAATTATGTAATTATGCAATATTAATTAAAGTGTTTTTCGAACATCATGAAGATTTTCAATCCATTAACTGATATTTAATGTGTTATCTTCTAACAACTTTTATTACTTAATGTGATATTTTTTATGGTTTTGATTATTTAGCTTTATTTTCTATTACAATAATAATAGGTTTTTCTTTTTATTTTATATTTACAGAAGTAGTGCTGATACAAGTTCAAACAAAGGTTTCTTAGCTAGTACGGTAGTGCTCCGCAATCATTGTCAACTTTTCAACATCCTAGTCATTCGTTATTGAAAGTAAACGGTTTCACTCAACAAGTGTATCATAAATAGCATTCACGTTGTTTAAAAGGTAAGATATTAAAAAATCTTGAATTTACTTTTTGTAACTAAGTTATAAATTCTTGATGTGATGATGATTATTATAATATGTTTTCTTTTCTTAGCTAAAGAAATCATGTTAATATTAATCATGTTGTTATATTCATTATTCATAAAATTTACATAAAGTCATTCATTTTAGAATTCATGGAATCTCTTTTTATTTCACAGCGTAAACAACTTGGTATAGAGAAGTTACAAGAGGTGAACACACTCTTCCAATTTTGGTCATTTTTCTTAAAGGAGAATTTCAATTGCGCTATGTACGAAGAGTTTAGGACAATAGCTTATGAATCTGTTTTGATTTTATAATTACGGTATACAACAAAAATTCAGACCACAACTTCATAAAGATTTTCAAGTGGAAACAGTGAAAAATTATAAAAGTGGTAAGTGCATTTATCTACATAAGATATATATTCAGAATTTTTAGATAGATATTGTATTTTACGGTACAAATAAAATTTATACTTTGAAATTGTCTATTAACAGGTATATTATTTTATACATACATATATTATTTTTTTAGAAAGAAAATTATGGCTTAAACATTTTTGGAGAAGGAGAAGGAGAGTATAAAACATTTGTTTAAATTGTCCTTTGTACATCAAAAGTATTGTAATGTAAGTTTTTATTATAGTATAAAAGAAAATAATTTTTGTCTATTGGTAAAATAATTGTAAAATAATTAATTTATTTTAAAGATGAGTATGAAAGTGTAGAGCATTTAAATGATGAAGTCATACCAGTTGGGTACCTGAAATTCAAAAAAGTACGCCTTCAAAATAAAAATGTTAGATAGGAATCATTTTTAGTAACAATAATAACAATTTCAATAATTTATTTTCATTTTTTACATAAATATAATTGATTTTAGAATGGTGTACAAAATTTGACACTTCAAGAAAGACTGAAAAATTGGCGGTTAAGGCGTCACTTGACTATATTTCTGAAATAGTTAGACCAGATTTACAAGATAGTAGTAATTTATCAGATGACGAAAATGATGAACCGGAGAAAGATATTAAAGACTTACATACAACAAATACTGATAAAAGAAAATGATATTACATCAACAATAATTATACAAAAAAAGTCAACTTTTTAACATTTTTTCATATTTTTTTTATTACTTTAACCGATTTTCTATGTTTATCTTCGAAAATATTGTTTTGAGCGTTAAGTGTATAATAGAAAAAAGTTTTATTATTTTGAGACGAACATTTCGTTCATTAAAAGTTTTTCAGTAAAAACAATACACTTCGATTTATTGCGAAAAAACGTGTTTTTCTGTGCTTTTTTCATTATTTTGACCGTTTTTATTTGTTTATCTTCGAAAATATTGTTTTGAGCGTTCAGTGTACAATAGAAAAAAGTTTTGTTATTTTGAGACGAACATTTCGTTCAATAACAGTTTTTCAGTAAAAACAATACATTTCGTTTTATTGCGAAAAAACGTGTTTTTCTGTGCTTTTTTCATTATTTTGACCGTTTTTATTTGTTTATCTTCGAAAATATTGTTTTGAGCGTTCAGTGTACAATAGAAAAAAGTTTTGTTATTTTGAGACGAACATTTCGTTCAATAACAGTTTTTCAGTAAAAACAATACATTTCGTTTTATTGCGAAAAAACGTGTTTTTCTGTGCTTTTTTCATTATTTTGACCGTTTTTTTATGTTTATCTTCGAAAATATTGTTTTGAGCGTTCAGTGTACAATAGAAAAAAGTTTTGTTATTTTGAGACGAACATTTCGTTCATTAACAGTTTTTCAGTAAAAACAATACATTTCGTTTTATTGCGAAAAAACGTGTTTTTCTGTGCTTTTTTTCATTATTTTGACCGTTTTTTTATGTTTATCTTCGAAAATATTGTTTTGAGCGTTCAGTGTACAATAGAAAAAAGTTTTGTTATTTTGAGACGAACATTTCGTTCATGAAAAGTTTTTCAGTAAAAACAATACATTTTGATTTATTGCGAAAAAACGTGTTTTTTTGTGCTTTTTTCATTATTTTGACCGTTTTTCTATGTTTATCTTCGAAAATATTGTTTTGAGCGTTCAGTGTACAATAGAAAAAAGTTTTGTTATTTTGAGACGAACATTTCGTTCATTAACAGTTTTTCAGTAAAAACAATACATTTCGTTTTATTGCGAAAAAACGTGTTTTTCTGTGCTTTTTTCATTATTTTGACCGTTTTTTTATGTTTATCTTCGAAAATATTGTTTTGAGCGTTCAGTGTACAATAGAAAAAAGTTTTGTTATTTTGAGACAAACATTTCGTTCATTAACAGTTTTTCAGTAAAAACAATACATTTTGTTTTATTGCGAAAAAACGTGTTTTTTTTGTGCTTTTTTCATTATTTTGACCGTTTTTCTATATTTATCGTCGAAAATATTATTTTGAACGTTAAGTGTACAATAGGAAAAAGTTTTGTTATTTTGAGACGAACATTTCGTCCGTATAAAGGTTTTATGTAGGATTAATACATTTCAAGATAATGCTACAAAACCGTTTCTAAGGAATTAAAAATAATGCCATAACTTAAAGTGTTTGAGTGCTATATATCTGAAAATAGGACCATTATCTAATTACATTATGACGAAGTTACCCTGTGAATCTCAGCTAAATCGGTAAAAAATTGACTGAGTTATCTTTGATACTTGATTACATACATACATACATCCATACATACATTTAGGGAGGGCCTTAAATGACGTCTTTCAAGTTGGCAGGACAACATCTTTTAAATTAAAAAATAAACCATGGATAATTTGCCGTAAATTATCCGTAAATTATCTGTAAAAGCCAAAAATTTGCCGCGGACGTATTTTTAAAAAAACCGATATGGTCTGCCAAAATGATATCAAGTTGGCAGGACCAGCTGTAAAAAACCATGAAGGAGTAGCACCAGGATAACGTAACTAGGCTCAAAATTTGCCGCTTTTTTGCCGTAAACTAATGGTATGGTTTAAAATATGGAAAAATCATTTTATTTTTTTTTAAAGCGAAATTATAAATTAAGAAACGCGAAATCGAAAGATAATGCATTTGGACGTTTCGAACCATAAAAATAAACATAGATTTAGTGAATAATGGGCGAAAATGAATTATTCGTGAAGAAAAAAAATTGTCGCGGACGTCTTTTTTTAAAAAAAACGATATGGTCTGCCAAAGTGATATCGAGTTGGCAGGACCACCTGTAAAAAACCTTTAAGGACTAGCTCTAAGATAACGTAATCAGGCGAATAATTTGCCGTTTTTTTGCCGTAAACAAAGGGTGTGGTTCAAAATGTGATAAAATAATTTTTATTTTTTTTATAACAAAATTAAAACTTTGAAAACGTGAAATTGAACGATAATGCATCCGGTCCTTTGGTAGCATAAAAATAAACGTACATTTAGTGAATAAGCAATAAATTATTCGTGAAGCAGGAAAATTTGTCGCGGTCGTTTTTTTTAATTGAAGTCGAGGTATACATATTATTTTTTTAAATGTAGATTCTATTGTTGAAAATCCAGTGATAAATTATGTATTTAGTAAAGTAGATCGCATAATTGCAGTTGAATAAATGTATACAGCATTTACAAAGCGGACGTCTTTTTTTAAAAAAAACGATATGGTCTGCCAAAGTGATATCGAGTTGGCAGGACCACCTGTAAAAAACCTTTAAGGACTAGCTCTAAGATAACGTAATCAGGCGAATAATTTGCCGTTTTTTTGCCGTAAACTAATGGTATGGTTTAAAATATGGCGAAATATTAGAAGGAAAGAAAAAAATTCGCGAACGTAGTTTTTTTAAATTTATTCGGAAAAAAAAATTGTGCGGAAACGATATGGTCTGCCAAAGTGATATCGAGTTGGCAGGACCACCTGTAAAAAAACCTTTAAGGACTAGCTCTAAGATAACGTAATCAGGCGAATAATTTGCCGTTTTTTGCCGTAAACAAGGGTGTGGTTCAAAATGTGATAAAATAATTTTTATTTTTTTAACAAAATTAAAACTTTGAAAACGTGAAATTGAACGATAATGCATCCGGTCCTTTGTAGCATAAAAATAAACGTACATTATGCATAAGCAATAAATTATTCGTGCGCAGGAAAATTTGTCGCGGTCGTTTTTTTAATTGAAGTCGAGGTATACATATTATTTTTTTAAATGTAGATTCTATTGTTGAAAATCCAGTGATAAATTATGTATTTAGTAAAGTAGATCGCATAATTGCAGTTGAATAAATGTATACAGCATTTACAAAGCTGAAGTGTTTCTTTATAAACAAATAAAAATTGGTGAAAATTTATCATACCATTAACGATATATTAAATTTCCATAGCTCTCAAGAACGAGCAATGTCATCGACCAAACTACTGAAAAACAAATTTTTTTTTAATCGATTCTTAGTAAGGTTAAAGAACATGATTTTACTACACGTAACTTTGTAAGCAGTTTATATTGGCCTAAACTTATTAATAGTCTAAGAAATAAAACCTCAGAAAGTAATGTTTAAGCAGTCTCTTGCAAAAGATACAAGAATTTTATAGTTTTAATAAAAATGATCTAATTATAGGATAGATACATATTGCAATTAATTCAGCGGTACTACGAGTGTAATATAATTAGTTTGAATGTTAAGTAGCAAATACATATAAATGATTTCGATGATAACTTGTTTAATAAAAATATTAACAAGAATTAATATAATAGTTATTTATGCACTAAGGGAGTAAAATAGGCGTCTTTTTCCGCAGATAAAATTTACTGCCCGCGAGCTTTAGAGTTTAGCAAGAATAATACATCTAATGGAATAATCGCCTCTTACTCGTAAATTTTACATATAATTGATCACCCAAACCTTCTGGAATAGATCACGTTGTTTGTCAGCAACGACAATTTAATGTTTTCTCTTTTTATATCAATTTTAAGTTTTCCTGTTTGTAAAGCTGAGTCGCGGGACTGAAGAATGACGGGTGTAAAATTGTAATTCTATCCCTAGGGAATTCAATTTTTCTCTTGCGTTTGAAATCGACAAAATGAACTTTTTGGGTGGTTTGGCAGACAAACTACATTTCACACACAATTGCCAAATTTGATTTATGAAAAGACAAATGTAACCGTATCTTAAGGAGCTCTTTATAAAGCGTTTAAAGATGTGTCAATTGTTAATTAATTCTATATATTTAAAAAAGTTGCGTGATCTGAAATAACAAGAATTACTATAACAAAAATTGTACGAGCAGTGCAAATAGTACGAGCGAAGCAAGGGTGACAAATATGACGAGACCGTGAATAATTTGAAGCGTATACGTATAATAGGCTATTTTTTAACTTATATAGAAATACAATGATCTTTTAGGTTTTTACTTTGTTTATTAGATTGGTCTGGAGTATAAACCGTTGCATCGCATCAAAATTTCCAAATTCGTCAAAATCAAATTTTTACCATGGCTATAACTAATGGCTAAAATATTACTCAATACAAATCTTCATTACAAAGTAACATATTTAAGAAAAACATGGCGATATTGTCGTTATTTAACCATTTTTTTAATACTTTAAAAAAATGTATTTTTAAAATACCTTGTATCAAATAAATAAGCTTAGTATGATTTGAAAAGGGTGCCTAACTATTATTTTTATCCGAAATAGATATTAATGGACGTTTCGGGGATAAATGGATCGAAAATAGCGAAATTCTCACAACAAAGCTTAAGAAATATTGCAGATAAAAATGTATTTAAATTTATTCAAATGATGCGAATAATACGCTCTTTAAATTAGATCATCGATACGGAAATGACATATTTCATACTGGCTCTTCTGATAGGTAATAATGCTGATATGTAATACAACGACCACCTTTTTATTTCATCATATTGTTGTTATTGCAGCTCAATTCATTACTCGTAAACTTTATAAAAGTGAAAGAACGATTATATTATACTCTCTTTCGGGACGTTCGCTCGTTATTACCTCTCAAAACCACTCTCAATATTTATCCCAGATTGTAATTGTATTAAGGCATGTTCCTTACGTCATAATAAATTTAGTTTGACAATTTGCGGCTTGTAATAAATTCTTTTTGTGATATTAAAAAACAGTCGAAATACGATAATTTCGATCCATTTTATACCGGGAAATCGTCCTTACTATTTTCTCCAAAGAAGAGTAATAATTAGTCGCTCTTTTTGACTTGTAATAAATTTACCTGCTCAAAAGAAGCGATTTATGCGACGTCTTTTTGAGATATTAAAAAAAATGTTGAAAAAACGAGATTATTAGCAAATTAAGCACCTTTTTTAAATCGTAATAAGCTTACCTGTTCGATACAAGCGATTTGAAAACACGTTGAGTTATTAAATAATGTCGAAAATATCGCTATTATTTGACATTATTTACGCGGAAATGTTTCACCTACATTTTTCTTTATTTTTAGCTATTTCAATAATAGAAATTTGGTTTTGAAGAATTTGGAAATTTCGTTGCCGTGTAACGGTTCAACCTTTAAACCTATGAAATTCGACCATGTTTTTTCGAAATAATTAATTGAACTGACTTTTTCCATTTTTTTGTGGCCACAACAAATTTATCAATACAATATTTTTTTCACGAATGTATGATTGACGAGATAATTTAAATTTCATTAGTTTATTAATAGAGCTACAATTTATTATTTATAGCTAATGATTCATAACAAATATTTAAGGTATAATGAAACGCAAATAATGTTTTCTAATATTTTTATTTTTTTATTGTAACGAATCAATGTAATATTTGATTATATTACATTGCTCGTTACATTCTCTCTCTCTGTCTAGCCTATGTACTAATCATTATACAGCTGTTACAGGTCGGCGTTCGACGATTTTCGGCGATTATCGCGGACCTTCGTTAAGGGAAAAGAGTAGGGAGAGAGAGAGAGAATCGAGACTTACGAGTACACGAATAATTAGACTTAGCTCGGCCGTGATTGATTTCGCCTCGTAGAGATTTTGAGAGTTGGTTGATTCTGGTGTTGTTTAAAGACGAATTTTAGTGTGTTGTTCGAACTTTGCATTTTGTTAGCGTTTACGCAACCCAGTGTTCCCAGCAGAGAGGAGAGAAAAGCGACAACGCAGATTTCATCCACTGGAGTCGATCTTCTATTGCGAACTACACACTGTAAGTGTCAGTTCTGTAGTCTCTCTCTCTCTTTCTCTCTTTATTTATTTAACGTATTTCCCGACCTGCGTACTCGCGTGCAACAGCACGTGTTTATATAGCGAAGTAATTTGAGAATATATTTCTTTATTTATTTTATTCAAATTGTGATTCTTTGCTTATTTCAAATTATTCACCTTTCCTTTCGCGTTTCGCTAGATAAAAGAATACCGCCGCCTCCGCATATACGTTTGGTTTTGTATTATTACTGAGCGGCCGATCGCATAGAGACTATTATTTTAACGGTAGTTAATTGTTATTATCTTTTTGTATTTATATTTAAAAATAGCAAAACTGTTACATTATATAATATATTAATTTTGGTTTGATTTTAAACTTTCTCTTTAAAGGTTTAGCTTGCTCCTGAAAGTCATTGTAAAGTAGCCAATGAGTATCTCTATAAGATACTGCCATGTAGTGTCCTATATCGTCTTTAGACTGTGGTATTTCTGGACCTTCATAAATAATAGCAGCTACTAAATTGAACACATTCCCGCAATTGTTTTTAATAACTCTTGGTAGATTTTGGACCTCGCAAAATAATTCCTTTTCGTGAAGGCCATAAATATCAAAACAGATTAAATTTCCTGAAAATATAAAAATAATTGGGTTATTTTTATTAATATGTTTAGAATTAATTAATATAAAATATATTCTGTCTATTTATTGCAATATTGTAATGTATGGAGTATATCAAAATTTATTTTTTAAATTAATAATTATGTAATGTAAATAATTTTATTTTAATTTAATATGTATACTGTTTTAGTTAATGTAAATGTCTTAATGTTTAGGAAACTTAAGACTAGTGTTAATACACTGATAGAAAGAATTACTTGCGGTTAATACATGATTCATTTGTGAGACAAATTTTTCATAAGATTGCCATAAATGCATATTTCTTAACTAATAAGAAATATTCATTAACAGTTAATACATGGCTATTTGCTGTGGAAAAGTATACACAGAAAGGCTTTATTTACGAAACGAGAAGTCTTCGTCCCGAGGCGAAGGCGAGGTTTTAAATCAGTTTCGTAAAAAAGCCATTACGTAGTAGTTATGAATTGTATTTTACAGCACACTGTATTTTGCACATGAGCTACCAAAACAAAGCTGAAAAACGAAGTTATGATTTTTAGGTTAGAGTGTTGTATATAATACGTATATTACCAACCAAATTCTTCATGTATTAAATGTTAATGAACGGGTATTTGGACTCAATTCAAATACATATTCATTATCTGTTAACGAGTCGAGTTAACCACAAATCATTCTTTCTATCAGTGTACATGAAAATATTCCGCCATCCAAACTAATTGGTCAATATTTATTGTCTTGTTCTCGTATTCATTCATAATGTTTTAAAAAGCTATGCAACTGAAATTTTTATTATAATATTATTAAAATATGTTACCGTAAGATATGGTAGTTTCAATATTTGATCCACAATCACCGCAACATTTCTTTGGCTTATCTAATTCTTTTGTTACTTGATCCAATAATTTTTTACTATCAAAAAGAGTATTTAATTTAATTATGTGCGATGTATAATCTTCCTTTTTAAGTGAACAATCTTTTGAGCAATTTACAGTTTTGATAAAACTCGGCAAGTCATTAAAAATGAAACGATGTAAATCGTTAATCGCTGTATCACATTGTATTTTACGAGGATGTTTTTGTGGTTCCGCAGTTAAATGTTCCAAATTTTTGTATTTTAAAAGTATAATCCCTCTCATTCTGTAAGTATAATTAGTTACTCCATGATTTTTGATGTGTTGAATTAGTTTAAAAAAGTCCGAGTCCGAGAAGTTTGAAGCAGATTCTGGGTAATCAACCGCGACTGTTAGTAGTATTTGGAAAAGACTATCGAATGCACAGGTATATTGAAAATTGAATGTACATTTGTTTATTGTTACCAGTTATAAAGCCATGGAACTTCCATTTATTATTATTGGAATTGATGACTTTCCCGAAGGAAACGTTAAAATATCAGCTATTTTATGTTTACTTTGGCCTAAGTATAAATTTTTTTTTTGCTTGTTGTATCGTTAATAATGTCCTTGATTGCAAGTCCTTTATGATTTTCCACCTCGTTTAAACCAATTTTATATTTAACGTTGTCAGATTTGTTACAGCTTAGACAAAGACGCCATAACGTATTTTCTGCGTCAGCATCGTATTCTATAGAGCAGAGTTCAGATGCATGTATCATTTTATTACATATTTTACATCTAAATGTTGCTTTCTGCTTTTCTCCGCAATAACAGTCACTTGCAACAATAATATTGTCGATCTGTTTAAGTGGAGTTGAAGTGATTTTACGAAATTGAACCATTTGAGTTGTGGAGGTATCATACGATTCATTTCCTGCATTTTTTATCTCGAAATTACTCGAATCGTCGGAATATACCTTAGAGTATATCGGACTACGCGTGATAAGACTACTTTCACCATCTTTACTAATATTTATGTCAACTTTGTCTATATTTTCAACTGTATCATTAGAAAAAGACTGGTTACTTTTGTTTAAGGCATTAATTTTAACATAGTTTTTATTGATTTCTACTACTTTTTTTGTATGATCATTTATAGATTCATTTGTTTCTTCAAAAGAAGGTTCAATTGCTACATTTATTTTTTTAATATCAGGTAAAATGCGTAACCTCCCATCATAGTATTTAATTATTAACTCCGTTGTCATATCTATTCTTGTCGTTTTACCTTTACCTTTTAAAACACCGTGTAAAATTTCCTTATTTCGCTTTCTACCGACGCAGAAGAGCTAGGTTTTTTATTCAAGATGTCAAATTTTGTATTAAATAGACAACTCCACATTGGAATGTGTCTACATTCTAAAATTAATTTATCAGCGATATTCGCGTCTACATGAGCATTATCATGGTCGCCTTCTTCTTTATTTATTCTTTTTTCAACATCATTTTTCACAGGTTCTCCCCATAATTCCCATTTACTTTTATCTTTTGATTTCTTTTTTTTCTCTTCCTCTTCTAATACGTCGTCATCAGTATCACTGTTGCAGTTTTGCTCTTCCAGTTTTTCATTTTCGAATTTTGACAGTAGATCTGCGTATTCATCGTCGGTGCCAGTAATGAGTCTTCTTAAACCTACTTTACTTATTTCACAAGACGTTTTTCTTGATCCATCAATCAGTTCACCATCAGTTTCACTTAAAGATACAATAAGTAACTTTTCAAGAATATCTTTTAGTTCCTCCAATTTAGTACACAAAATCATTTGACCTATGCAAGCCATGTAGAATACTTTAATTCTTTTTGATTTTTTATTTAAAAATTTGGCCCATATTTTTATATAGTGAGCTACATCAATAGATATTAATGTTTTCTTTTCCATACAAGTAGGATCAGTACGAAAATTGTCGCAGTAGTCTTCTACTGTACGGGATTCTGTGTATGTTGTTATGCAAGCAGTTAAAAGAGCTCGTAAAGAATCACAAATCTGAAATATTATTAAAATTATACGAAAGTAGATAAGCTATGGGCATTCTGCAACATATGGGCATTCTGCAACATATGGGCATTCTGCAACGTAGGGAGTTCTGCAACGTAGGGAGTTCTGCAACGTAGGGAGTTCTGGAACGTAGGGACTTCTGGAACGTAGGGGCTTCTAGAGCGTAGGGACTTCTGGAGCGTAGGGACTTCTGGAACGTAGGGAGTTCTGGAATGCGGGGAGTTCTAGAGCGTAGGGAGTTCTGAAACACTCGCGGGTTATGTGACACTTGCACGGAGCGAGCCGCTATCTCGATCACGCTCGTCGAGACTTGCAGCGAGCGAGTCGCTATCCTGATTGTGGATGTTGACACTTACACACGTTGAGATTTGTAGCTTTGAAGCTAGTGAGCCGCCATATACATCTACTACAAATACATGATTATGATCTCGAAATCATTTTTATTCTTTCAAGTTTTTACATCCATCATGCTTAGGTTAGAGCGCAGAGAGTTCTGGAGCGTAGAGAGGTCTAGAACGTAGGGAATAACGAAACAGTGCACTGTTTCGCGAAACTTGCACGGACGTCGAAACCTTGCATCGAGAGGTCGAGACATGTACTAGCCGCTTGAGCGCTCGAATATCCACACGCGGGCGAGCCGCAATCTTAATCACGAACGTTAAGACTTGTAGCTAGTGAAGATGCTTGTACGAACAAGCCGCGGTCTGACGCTTGAGCTCTCGTATACGTGCTATATATACGTACATATTCCCACCTTTCGACCACAAACTCGAGCGCCACCTTGCCCGCGAAATTTCGCTACCCCCCACCATTACAGCGCCCTCAGTTCCGCCAATATTTACCGCCCCCCACTCTTAACAGCCATTGTCGTCAGAACCGTTGTCAGCTAAGGCTTGAATTTAAAAATCAGAAGCGATGGATAATTTGTAAGTATGAAAATATACATCTGTTATTTCTTACACACTATTCTTGATATTTATATAATATGTTTATTGTTTACAGCGAAATTAATCTGCCAAGAGGCCCGGCGAGCAAAAAAGAGGATGCTCTGATCGAGTTAACAGCCGCTTATTACGGCAACATAGATTTGACTATTATTGCCATGGAGGAGGACGTGACGGCTCACACCAAATTTATGCAGTGCGCCCTTCTAAATGTTTTTTTTTCTCAGATCAACGGAAGAAAGCTGCCATGGGAGCAATAAAGTATTACGTTCAAGAGGATTATGGAGACATCGGGCCTTGGATCCGGAAACCATCGCGTCCTCGCTTAGTTACCGGCACGAGGAAGGAGCCCGTCTACAACGTTGGGAAGAAAATTAGGGAGGAATAAACAGTCCTTTTCAGGACTAAACAATTAGTCCTTTTCAAGACTAAACAATCAGTTCTTTTCAGGACTACAGATTATTCTAACGTAAAACAGACTGAATGTTTATTATTTTATATTTTTTTTTTTACGCATAGATTCAAATAAATCAATACGTATAAGTTTTGTGTGTGTGTGTGTGTGTGTGTGTGTGCGCTTAAGTGATTGGGGTGAAGGAGTTAAATTTTATTATTAGAATTATACAGAGTAACATCTTAAATTAGCGTTGAGGTTATCCACTTCATCGAATCCGTCTTGACATGTCGTTAATACTGCTCGACGATATTTGGTTAACATCCATGTAGTAAGTGCGTATACATTTTGAACTGCACAAATCGACTTACTGCATAGTGGAGGAAGCGAACAAATCGCAAATGGAATTTTCGGAAGAATCCGAAGTGATGGGCATCCCAAGTCCTCAATATTGAAAATTAACCTAAAAAGAAAAAAGGAGGTTCGGCATAAAAAAAAGGAAAACACAAAATTAACATTTTCATACACAGTATACTTACTCATGTGGTAGTAGTTGTTGCAACCATCTTTTTTTCTCAAGGCCTTTTACATATACTCTTTTAGCATTTGTTAAACTTCTGCAAAGTATATTTTGTACTTTATCTTGAGGAAGGTCACCAGAAGTCCAGGGCATACCATGATAATTAGCTTCTAACCAGCTATTAACATGCTTCTGCTCTTTTGAAAGACAACTCCAGCTGTAAGGATGCTGAAAATTATAAACTTGGCATACATTTTCATCGATAGCTACTATAGCCACTTCCTTGAACACGAAATCATTCAAACTGCTCTTGAAGCCTTGAACATCTACGATGTACTCCATGTTGAGCTGGAATGATTAATGATATCACTTGGCTTCTTTATATACCAGCTCTTCCCCTTCCTCTGAAAATAGGTCGACCAATCACAGTGTAAGAATTTTAAGCGGCTCGGATTAGCGGCGAACCAGTCACAATGCGTTACCCCCACCACCATTTAGCGTTTGCTTAAACATAGCGCTACCCCCACTACTAGAGACGCCGAGCGGCGGACCAATAGGTGGGCTTAAAGCTGCTGCGCCGACATCCCCACTCCTTTGCGTACTAGTATAAGTACGACGCAGGAAGTGAGAGAAATCATCATTGTCGAGCGAGCAGCGGAGACGACACTTGGATCTAATAACGAAGAAATACGTGCGAGAAGGCATCATTGTCGAGCAAGTAGCGGAGCCAACACTTGGATCTAATAACGAAGAAATACTTTGGAAAGCATCAGCACAAATATTCGAAGGATTCAAGGACGCACGCATACTCATCGCAATCGAGCGCATATATTCGACAGATTCAAGGACGCATACTCCCTGCCATCGAGCGGCAGACTAATAGGAGAGTTTCAAGCTGACATCCCCACTCCTTTCCGTACTAGTATAAGTACGACGCAGGAGGTGAGAGAAGTCATCATTGTCGAGCGAGCAGCGGAGACGACACTTGGATCTAATAACGAAGAAATACGTGCGAGAAGGCATCATTGTCGAGCAAGTAGCGGAGCCAACACTTGGATCTAATAACGAAGAAATACTTTGGAAAGCATCAGCACAAATATTCGAAGGATTCAAGGACGCACGCATAGTCCTAGATAGTTAACATTATTGGGAACAAATATTTTAGTGTGTGTAAATTATAAGTTTCGTAGGACGATGAATATTCAACATTATAAAGCAATAGTGTCACAGCTTCTTAAATGTGTGAAATACGTTACTAATGGTGATGTCGACGCCGAAGAGATACAAAGATGGATTACATTAACTTCGAGTGCTATTGAGGCTATAAGTAAATTTAAGAAAACATCTTTCATAAGTTTTGCTATGAAAAGAAGTTTGCAAGCAACTCAAGATCAACTACAGAGTATCGAAACTATACTTCGACAAAATCGACATAGCGGTGGAAGACTGAAGCGATCTCGATCTGAAGAAGAAGATAATGCTATTAAGAGGCAAAAGGTAGTAGAGAAGGAACAAATTCCATCCGAGAATGCTGAAAGTGAAGAACTTCCAGCTGACGATGCTCAAAACGAAGACGAAGCGATCGAGGAGCAGAACGTGGAATGGCGAGATACGGAGTCTGCCTTTCAAAATAATATCAGATGTGGTGTAGTAACAAATTTAAACCATCTTGATATTTCTTCATTCTTGACAACTGCATATGAAGAATTTAAAAAGAAAGTTAAGGAAGTTCTAAAAATTCATAACTCTATCAAGGTAGATACGACTTTGTTAGCAGAGTACTCTATGGTCAAAAATGAAGTGGAAATTAATGAAGTTAAGAGTTTTCAAACAAAAAGTGCTACGATTCTCTTAACAACGGATTTAGACGAGTGGTTTACTACTAATGTCAGGGAGTCACTTGAAACTAAGATGGAAGAATTTCAAGAGAGAGACTCTGGTTGGACTCTTCGCTCCATCTTGAACTTGACTGTGACTATTGCCAAGCTCAACCCTATGCATAGTGGATCTTACATTCCTCTGCCGCCGTTTATTCAATCGAAGAAAGCGTGTGTAAATGTGCAGAATAAGGATAATAAATGCTTTGAGTGGGCGATTTTATCAGCCTTATATCCATCCAATTACAATCAGCATCAACATCAAGTTCTCTCTTATAAAAGATATGAGAATACTTTAAATTTTGATAAAATAACGTTTCCTGTACCACCAAATCAGATATCAAGATTTGAAAAGTTGAACGACATATCAGTTAACGTATTCATTCTGAAAAAGAAACGGGAAAGGAAAGTACCTTTCGAAGTCGTACCGTGTCATCTCACATTAACGAAAAAGCTGAAGCATGTTAACTTACTGCTTATTCAAGATCAGTATAATGATGATGACGAAGAGGAAAATCCGGTCACACAATTCCATTATGTATGGATTAAGGATTTATCGCGCTTAGTGAGATCACAATTATCAAATCATCATGGTAAAATATTCATTTGCGACCGCTGTCTTCACTATTTTCAAACTCAAGATCAATTGACAAAACATGAAGGGGACTGTCTACAAATTAATAAGTGTAAAGTGAAGTTACCAGATGAAAGGAACAATACTTTAGAGTTCAAGAATTTTAATCATAAAGAACGTGTTCCAATTGTCGTGTATGCTGACTTCGAATGCATACTTAAACCTGTGCAGGATGGAAAAGCACGTTCCTATCAAGAACATGAACCATTAAGCATAGGGCTGTATGTTCAATATAGCTATGATAATCCATTAAGTCGCAAATCAAAGTATGTTAGTTATAGAAAAGAAGAAGCAAATGATGAAGATCCTGATAAATGGTTTATCAAAGAACTTCGTAAATTGGCGGAACACCTGGAAAGCATTCACAAAAATCCTATACCAATGAAGGATGTCGATAGAAAAGCTTTTGCGAATGCCACTGCTTGTCATGTATGTGGTCAAGGATTTAATGACAAGGATAAAAAAGTTCGTGATCATTGCCATCTTACGGGAAGGTAAATATTTTAAAAGATACAGATATATATTATAAATCGTTTCATTTTTCTTTAACTAATTAATAATAATTTTCTTTTCAGATATCGTGGAGCAGCTCACAACAGTTGCAATCTCAACTACAGAGATTCAAAGGCCATACCAGTGATCTTTCATAATCTTAGCGGCTATGACTCTCATTTATTCATCAAGGCATTGTCTCAAGAATTCGATGGAAGAATAACAGTTATCCCAGAAAATAAAGAGAAATACATCTCTTTCACAAAGTTTATAGAAGGAAGTGATATCAACTTTCGCTTCATTGATTATTTCCGTTTTATGGCATCATCGTTAGATAAACTAGCATCATATCTGGAGCATTTGGAAATTGTAGAATGTGAATTCAAGAGTCAATATTCTGATGCGCAAATTCAACTACTCAAGAGAAAAGGAATATTTCCTTATGATTATATTTCTTCATTGGACAAGCTCAAGGAAACCTCTCTACCCCAAAAAGACAATTTCTACAACAGATTAAATGACAGTCATATTTCAGATGAAGATTACCATCATGCTCAAAATATTTGGACAGAATTTAAAATCAAAACCTTGGGTGAATATTCGGATTTATATCTGAAAACCGATGTATTGCTGCTGGCAAATGTGTTTGAAAATTTCCGCTCAAATTGTCTGAATATTTATGAATTGGATGCAGCACACTACTACACTACACCAGGCCTATCATGGGATGCCATGCTAAAGTCGACAGGCATGAAACTGGAACTATTAACAGACATTGATATGTTAATTTTCGTTGAGAGAGGTATTCGTGGAGGAATTAGTATGTGTTGCAATAGATATGGAGAAGCAAATAATAAGTATATGGGAGAAGCGTACAATCCCGAAGAAAAAGATAGTACATTATGTACTTTGATGTAAATAATTTATACGGTTGGGCAATGATGCAACCTCTGCCATATGGACAATTCAAATGGGTTTCTCAAGATCTGTTGAATGCAGAAGGATTAGATTCCAAATTTTACAATGTTGGTGATCACTCTGAAATTGGTTATATATTAGAAGTAGATTTGGAATATCCTGAAGATATACATGATCAACATAAAGATTTGCCGCTATGTCCAGAGCATAAGACACCACCAGGCTCGAAGCAACAGAAGCTGCTCACAACGTTGACCGACAAAGACCGTTACGTCCTCCATTATTCAGCTTTGAGACAAGCTATTGAACTAGGTCTTCGGGTTAAGAAAGTTCACAGAATATTGGAATTCAAGCAGAGTAGATGGCTGGAGCCCTGTATAACGAAGAATAATGAGCTTCGAAAACAAGCTAAAAATGAATTTGAGAAAATGCTCTACAAATTATTTAATAATGCGGTCTATGGCAAAACCATGGAAAACGAGAGGAAAAGAGTAGATGTTAAGCTTGTAAGAAAATGGCATAATCGTTATGGTGCTGAATCTTACATTGCCAAGCCAAACTTCCACAGCATCGCAATATTTGATGAAAATTTTGCAGCTATACAACTCCTTAGAACTGACATTACAATAAGTAAGCCAGTTTATATTGGACTCAGCGTGCTCGACTGGTCAAAAACGAGGTTGTATCGCTTTCATTATAATATTATGATGTCTAAATTTGAAGATAAGGCTAAATTGTTATACACAGACACAGATAGTCTAGTGTATGAAATCTGTGAAAATAATGTCTACGAGTTTATGAAAGAAAATCTCGATGAATTTGATACTTCGGATTACTCACAGAACAATTTATTCAATATGCCTTTAGCACAGATCTCGTATCAGAAAAGATGATGTATGAAGTTATACAATCGTTGGTCTACCAGGAAAGTATTGTGGAACGTGTGTAACTGAAACAGTAATTAAGGAGGCAAAGGATAAATACAGACATTAATAGGATAGAATTTGACATAACAAATGTTTGTTTCGACTAAGCAGAGATGCTAACATCGCGTGCCAGAAACTTCATCAGACTACTTGTACATCTGAAAGTAAATGCCTTAAGGTCCTAACAGTCGAACGCCTTGGACAACACCTGTAAAAAACAAGAATGAATATGTATTAAATAGTAATACTCATTGGAAATTAACTCACCTTATAACGTAGACTCCTCCTCCCTGGTAGAGAGCGACCACTCCTGCACTGGAACCGAGTACGCTGATTGAAGTCCTCCCTGTCCATGTCAAACCTGAAAATAAGAAAAATATGTTAATATTAAATTAGATATTGTTAATTTAGTTGTAAGGAAATGATTGACGTTAATAAGAGAAAGGAGTATAACAAACAAGTAAAGAAATTAATAAAATAGGGTTATACCATGTATAACATGTGACAGGGAAGGTTAGGAAAAGGTAAACATTAGCAAGTGAACAAATAAATTAATAATAAATACTTAACCGAGCCATTCTCGTCACCGGTATTAAAGGATAATTAAGAGGATTGTAGTAATGGGATGGTTGGTTTAATTATGTTATATGTGATGGAAAGTATACTTACCTCAGCACGCACCTGAAGTTGATGGAAGCCGACGACGGAGACGAGAGAACGATGTAACGGACGATGGCCTCATTCCAGGAGAAGACTGCTCAGTCGCCGATCTCGATACCCGCACGAATCCACTAACATCAGCACCGTCGGTTCGCACCAGGTCGCCGTATAAACACCAAAAAACACCTCTCTCTCTCTCCAATGCGCACGAACGTGAGAGACAGCGAGAAGCACGCGCGGCATGCCGATACTGCGAGCATGCATACAGGTGGCAGTAGAGAGGGGGTAAACTCGCCCCTCGCGCGATATGGTTGACCGAGAGAGTGCGCCGGCGCGGGGAGACGGGAATCGAGACATCAGATACTTACTGCGAAAGAGAGACGGAGATAACGAGTTTTCATTAGTGGAGGCGCACGCCGTTTTACACTAGATACTCGATAAATCCGAGTCGGCCGGTATTAATCGAACACTACGAACTCCGTAATAGGTGGCGGTAGCGTCGAGGGCTAGGTAGTAACTTAATGACGTCAATATGTAAATGGTTTAAAATGACGGAAATGAGGGAAACTAGCGCCGCGAATCGGCAATTAAGGGATGAAACCGACAAGGAGCCGGAAATAATTAGTATCTGCCGAACCGTAAAAGTAAAGCACATATATATTAGAGATCTAGTAATGCTCTACAAATTATTTAATAATGCGGTCTATGGCAAAACCATGGAAAACGAGAGGAAAAGAGTAGATGTTAAGCTTGTAAGAAAATGGCATAATCGTTATGGTGCTGAATCTTACATTGCCAAGCCAAACTTCCACAGCATCGCAATATTTGATGAAAATTTTGCAGCTATACAACTCCTTAGAACTGACATTACAATAAGTAAGCCAGTTTATATTGGACTCAGCGTGCTCGACTGGTCAAAAACGAGGTTGTATCGCTTTCATTATAATATTATGATGTCTAAATTTGAAGATAAGGCTAAATTGTTATACACAGACACAGATAGTCTAGTGTATGAAATCTGTGAAAATAATGTCTACGAGTTTATGAAAGAAAATCTCGATGAATTTGATACTTCGGATTACTCACAGAACAATTTATTCAATATGCCTTTAGCAAACAAAAAGATCTTCGGTATCATGAAAGATGAGTGTAATGGACAGATTATACAAGCATTTGTTGGTCTACGCAGCAAAATGTATTGTGTAAAAATGTGTAATGAAAATGTGATTAAGAAGGCCAAAGGAGTGAAGTCATCTATTGTGAAGTCAACGATAGAATTTGACGATCATACTAAATGTTTGTTCGACAACAGAATTATACGTCGCGATCAAAGAAACATTCGATCAAGACTACATGTGTTACGATCTGAAAAGGAGACTAAAATTGCCTTAAGTCCTAACAATGACAAACGTCACATCGAGCCTGGTAAAACAGATACTTTGCCGTGGGGACATAAAAGTATACGCACCTGGGGCCTTATTCTGAATAACTTGTTGATTTCACCCTCCATTGTTAATTATTAAAAGGAATCGATGTCGAGGGTCAGTTTTTTAAATAAATAAACACTATTTATTTAAATTTAGTTGTACAACGTTTCGTCTGCGTGGTTTGCAGACCTCTTCAGGTACTATAAATTTATTGAGCACAAAATAACAATTTTAATAATTACAAATTAACGGACGAAATATTGAATAAATTAACGGAAGAAAATATTACCATTGATACACTGAAACGTAGATGTAATAAGCCCAGAAAGGCGTCGTCGAATAACAAGAGTATGCGAAATCGAGCGAATTTATACAAAACAAAACAAATGTCTGCGAGTATATGTGTATGTATGTTTACAAATTAAAAGTCAATTTCTTAGAAATACTCGGATATAAATAGTCTCTTTAAATCACATCATAATACTTTTATATTGTCGGTTTAAATATTGTACGTCTTCTTTTCTATTGATAGTCGAATTATAATAATTAATGTGTAACATTTCTGAAATAATTCGTTTTTTGTAGGATGACTCTCTATCTAATATTTTTACATTGTTCCAATCGAACTCATGATCCGCATTTTTAACAATATGTGCAGTAACAACAGCTTCCGGATTTTTATTTTTCTGGTGTTCTTTAATTCTGTTTTTTAGGCAGCGTTTAGTTTCTCCGATGTAAGTTGCCGGGCATTTTTTACAATTAAATTTGTATACTACCCCTGTCATATCCCATTTTTCAGTTGAGTCTTTGCCTAATTTTATTATATTATTAAATTTGTGATTAATTAATGGAATTGTGTTAATGTTAAATTTTTTTAACATGTTTGAACATTTATTAAAAAACTCTTGATTATAAGGTAATGATATAGTGCAAATTGGAAGCTGTTTTCTTGTTTCGCTTGTGCCTGTGAATTTAATTTTACGTAGTCTGTTTTTAATTGCCAAATTCGTGAAATTATCGGGATAGTTATTCGTTTTTAATAAGTTTCTAACAATCATTATATTTTGTTTGTGAAATTGTTGATGAGATAAGATAACCTCCCCCTGACCCTCGACATCGATTCCTTTTAATACTTATTCTGAATATGTATTGTAACGGGGTACGGATTGAATATAAGGAATAAAAAAATCAACGAAGGTATCGGGGCGCGATCCCACGATCCCGGGAGCGCGAGGCAGAAACCTCACCACTGCGCTACCATTCGCAATTATCCCGGCTAGTCGACTTGGTCCTATTGACGAACGTCGCCGATAATTCAGGGACCTAACCTGCGCCGACCACTCGAAATCCGTACCCGTTATATCCCCCACCCCAAACGCGACCTACGCCCTCGGGGAGCCGTTTGATCACTTCGATCACCTGGGCTAGAGAGGCGAAGGTTGTCCCTGCTCGACCGGTGTCAAGAAGACCGTTTTCAAGGGGGTAAACTCGCCCGCTCGCGCGATATGGTTGACCGAGAGAGTGCGCCGGCGCGGGGAGACGGGAATCGAGACATCAGATACTTACGTGCGAAAGAGAGACGGAGATAACGAGTTTTGCATTAGTGGAGGCGCACGCCGTTTTACACTAGATACTCGATAAATCCGAGTCGGCCGGTATTAATCGAACACTACGAACTCCGTAATAGGTGGCGGTAGCGTCGAGGGCTAGGTAGTAACTTAATGACGTAGTCAATATGTAAATGGTTTAAAATGACGGAAATGAGGGAAACTAGCGCCGCGAATCGGCAATTAAGGGATGAAACCGACAAGGAGCCGGAAATAATTAGTATCTGCCGAACCGTAAAAGTAAAGCACATATATATTAGAGATCTAGTATTGATATAGAATATTATTGAATTAGTTAATGAGAAGGATTGATCACTATTGCGAATATTGCCTATAAATTGGAGGAATAACTACCAGTATTTTGAGGAATATTGTCGTTGAGATTTTGAGGAGATTTTGAAAAACTATTGGAGAAGTATTGGAGAAGGGATTGTTGAGACGAAACGAAAGAGTTGAAGCTCGCGTGCGGTAAGTGGACTGTACGCCGGCCATATTTTTCTATATTATTCTATAAAAATTATTAAATCGGGAGTGCGTGAAGCATAGACACACGGCTCTTTTCGCGCGGTTTTCGGTTCTTTAATTTTTGACTACTCTGATAAATCGATGATGAAATCTCGTGATTAAATCGTGATAAATAGAATATGATTATTGTGAGTTTCTCTGTGTATCGTTAATACATAATTATTAGACAGGTTACGTGAATTTCGGGTTAAGTCGTTAGTAAATTAAAGAGAAAGATGAATTAGTACCGATGGAAAGTTTTATATGACGGAAATAGATTGTGATATTTTTGTAAGCATTTAGATCGGCGAGGATATATATGTATAGATCGCAAAGTGCAAAGATTCAATAAATATTATATTTTTTTTTTATCTCCTTAATACGTGTTGCTACATATATTTATCGATCCTTCCCCATCCAAGATACAACACTCAGCAGTCCGCCATTTTCTCGTATGGCGGAACCGAACCACGTGTAGACAGGAGTGTTAGCTATACCGATCGCCGGCATTTGAACATTTACTTCGTAATTATGGTTCTTAGACCTGAATTTAAATAAATCGAAGCTGAATAAGGTTTGTATTACTCTACGGATCACTTGGTGTGAGGATAAGGATATTATAATAAGAAATAATTAATATTAATAGTGACTAGCGTTCCGAGAATTCTAATCATTTCCGATAGAATAACGCTACGCTCATAGCATATTTCAGCAAATAAAATAGATTCTTCTGGTACATCATGCAAGATGAGTGTAATGGACAGATTATACAAGCATTTGTTGGGTCTACGTAGCCAAAATGTATTGTGTAAAAATGTGTAATGAAAATGTGATTAAGAAGGCCAAAGGAGTGAAGTCATCTATTGTGTAAGTCAACGATAGACTTTTGACGATTATACAAATGTTTGTTCGACAACAGAATTATACGTCGCGATCAAAGAAACATTCGATCAAGACTACATGTGTTACGATCTGAAAAGGAGACTAAAATTGCCTTAAGTCCTAACAATGACAAACGTCACATCGAGCCTGGTAAAACAGATACTTTGCCGTGGGGACATAAAAGTATACGCACCTGGGGCCTTATTCTGAATATGTATTGTAACGGGGTACGGATTGAATATAAGGAATAAAAAAATCAACGAAGGTATCGGGGCGCGATCCCACGATCCCGGGAGCGCGAGGCAGAAACCTCACCACTGCGCTACCATTCGCAATTATCCCGGCTAGTCGACTTGGTCCTATTGACGAACGTCGCCGATAATTCAGGGACCTAACCTGCGCCGACACTCGAAATCCGTACCCGTTATATCCCCCACCCAAACGCGACCTACGCCCTCGGGGAGCCGTTTGATCACTTCGATCACCTGGGCTAGAGAGGCGAAGGTTGTCCCTGCTCGACCGGTGTCAAGAAGACCGTTTTCTGAGCACCGGGAGCCTCGTTAGGGATAGCCGTGCGTTTGCACCACCACGCTTGAGATCCCAGCAACTCAAGCTCCCCTACGTCTAGTGCCAACCTTGGAGGTGTACTGCGTATACGTATACACACTGCGGACTGCAGACACAGGCTTTTCTCCTACAGTCGTACCTCCGCACTTTTTGACGTTCTCGCGGGGAAATCCACCGGGACTGTGGTGGTGGGGATGGGAGTTTATGACCGACTTCGGTCCAAGATGAGCCAGGCGAAGATAAACTACTTCGTCTCTTCTGGCAAGTGGGTTTTTGAGTTGGGCGCCATTTGTAACGGGGTACGGATTGAATATAAGGAATAAAAAAACATCGAAGGTATCGGGGCGCGAACCCACGATCCCGGGAGCGCGAGGCAGAAGCCTCACCACTGCGCTACCATTCGGAATTATCCCGGCTAGTCGACTTGGTCCTATCGACGAACGTCGCCGATAATTCAGGGACCTAACCTGCGCCGACACTCAAAATCCGTACCCGTTATAGTATCACTGCCGATAGAACGTGATAGAGATAGCAATGATACAAATTATTTACATTTTAGTACACTGCGCATGTGCAAACTGAATATATTTAGAAAGTGTAGTACTTTTCTGATAAATGTATCACAATGATAGGAAGGATACGAATCATATGAATGATAAATAAAATATTACTTCTATTTGGTTATAAAACTTCGTATATTGTTATATCACGTTAATTTTAAAAACGAAAATTTATCACAAATTAAAATTATTGTGATTTGTTCTAATCATACAACATTTATGATAACATTTATAAGTATGAGTTTATGACTATTTTAATACTACAATTTGTATTGGGGATTTTTTATAATAATTTAAAATTAATTTACCAATACTTTAGTTAAAATTAAATTTAAATGAATAATTAATTTATATGTATGTACGAAAATGTTAATTAAAACAATTGTTGGTTTTAAATGTTATTGACGTTAACATATTTAACAGTACTAAATTGAGAAATATTTAAAACATAGATGTATGGATTATAAAATACAAATTATGTAAATATATAATAATACAAAAATATAAATATACAATATTATTACAATTGTTTATTACTATTGTACATACAATACTATTTTGGATACAGCACTATTAAAACTTTTTAATTTTTTAAATCTCAATTATGACAAAATATTAGAAATAGTAATAACTACATTAATATTTTAGAATGTTAATAAAAAATAAACTAAAATAATTATTTTTTATAAATTGCATTGATTAATAAAATGTTTTACTTTTTTTAATCTTAATTAAAACAAAACATAAGAATATTATGTTATAATATTGTTTTGTTAGATTGAAAAAAATAAAAGATTTTATTAATAAATATAATTTATAAAATAATAATAATTTTAGTTTTTTTCTTAACATTGTACTTATTTTTAATCAACCTTACTTACAGGGATAATTAATTATTGGAATCTTTCATTCCTAAAATTATTTCCAACCATTAAACAAAAATCTGAAATATCCTTAAAATATCCTCAAGTATAATATAATCTAATGATGCGATTTCGTTCAATAATTCCAGCAGCATAGTCGCCTTGATAGTTGTCTGCATAAACAGCATCTAACTCATTTACTTCAAGAATATCATACGCCTGCCTAAAACATTTTTTGAAATAATAAAGTATAATTTATTACGATTATACAAAAATAAAAAAAGTATAAATTAATGTAAGTAAACTTACCCACGTAGCCTTCGGAAATTATGCAGAGTTGCACAAGCAAGAATAAACAAAGCAACCTTTTGTGGCTTATAGTGAAGCACTCGCTGCCTATTAATGCAGCGCCAAACATTTGTCAAAATACCAAACATCTGTTCAATTTTGCATCGCGTTCTTACGTGCTGATCCGTATAACTAGCCATAGGTGATCCTTCAGGTGCATTTGTTATGGGAGTTAAAAGAATGGGTGATGGCGTATATCCACTGTCCGCTTTGAAAACAAAAAACATATATTACAGTAATGTTACAATTTGTAAAAACAAATCTTTTGCATGGTGCTACAAAAAAAGTTTTAAATAAGTATACAAAAAATTAATCAAACAATATAATACAAAAGTAAAAGTTACCTAGCAAATAGTAAGAACCTTCTCGTTGAAGCATTTCAGGATTGGCTCGCATTGCTTCCATGTAGGTCTTGATGTCACTGAAATTCCAGATGAAAAAATAAATACGAATATATGCAAAAAAATGTATGTGTAAACTAAAGTGCAAAATAGAGAAAAAAGATATAATACTTTTATTTTGATTTTTTTTGTAAAGGAAGATGCATATCAATCAACGTATACTTACAGTTTGTACGTTCATAGATGTTCCATGCTTATGGTGAAAAAAAGCTTCCTCGTTCTCTGATGGTCTTATGAATTTAACGATGAAACAATCGATTAATCCAAGAATTCCTCTCACTCTGTTATATTGTTGAAATCTAAAACGTATCAGCATGTTCATAGAATAGTTTAATTTTACACATATATACTTGTGGAAATTAATAAATAAATACTTTTTTAATAATATTTTTAAGTCTTAAATTTAAAAGCAGTAAACAGTGCATTATTATTAACGGTAAACAAATATTTATCTACAAGTCTCTTTTTAGTGAGAATCACTCTAAGTAATTACAGAAAATTGTTAAGATGAATGTTTTTAAAATGTTGCATTACTTTCAATTACCTTTCACTAAGGTTAATCCGTTCTTCTGTAGTTTGAGGAAATCTTATGAACTTTGGAGACATAGAAACGATAGCTTTTGCTACTCTGGTTACAACCCGACTAACAGAGACTTGGCTGACTGGATGAAAATAGAACTGCGCTAAGCTCATTTGGTAGGATCCATCGGCGAAAAATCTCAGTGCAATCAAAACTTGTAAATGTACAGGAAGTGCATGCCTCTTAAACCCTTGAAGCTGATTGTGCAATAAATTAATTAATTGCACTACCATCTGCTGTTCCATTCTAAAAAAAGTATTTAACATGAATTGTTTTTTGATAAATATGTTTTGTAAGTTTCAGTTCGAATCAGCAGTAACTGATTAATATAAAAGTAGTAATAAATTTAAACAAAAATAGTTAAATAATTGATGCACGTACCTGTATAATAACCTAAAACATTCTGTCTCCAAATCAAATGGGTTTAAGTTGTCGCGCAATCGTTTTCTCTCAATTCTAAAGCGCTATAATAGACGGCGTCTATTTCTCTCTTGTTCGTCATTTAACTCGCCGAAAAGAAGATAAATGGCCAAATCCATTAGAAAGTAAGTATATAATTATACACACTTAAATTGTCCTTCACTAAACTAGTAAATAAAGCAAACACGTAGAATGGTACTTTTGACGAATGTACAAAAGTAAACAAACGAGGAGACGGCTAACCTAACATTCAAATTTCTATACCTATACAAAGTACGAAGACGAACTACAAACACGATACTTATGTACAAATTTCTATTGTGTTACGCACGCACACTGCAATATGCATTATATATATACACTCACATACTAACAAATCTGTCAACTAGCCTAGCCGTCGGCTAGGCGGTGACTTTGTCGAATCGACTGTAATATTTATTACTACTCTAACGTTCAAAGCAGTCGCAACTCTGAATCAAGTTGTCTTATATACACAATATAGTGTAAATTAACTTCATATTTAACTAACTCTATATAGTGCTCTTATAAAACAAAATCGCCGAAATGATGTTAAAAAAAATGCTGAGTACAGTACGTATTGTTGTTATGTAAATTTAATTTTTTTAATTAATAGAAATAAATTTTTACACTTCCAGTCGCACCGAAAACATCCAATTAGAAGTCCTTTTAAGTTACATGGAAAATCATCTATTGTTTGCTAGAGGGCAAATAATGAAATTGGGCCCTAATGGTAATATTGTTTACAACAATATGTGGAAAAATTTAACAGAAATTTTAAATGAATGTGGTATTGCAAAAAAAGATGTTTCTGCGTGGCAATCGGTAAATATTAAAAAACAATTCATTTCAAATATAGTTTATATTCATACATAAAATTATATAACAAATTTTTTTTTGCAGATTTGGAAACGTATAAAAAACAGAGCTAAAGCTAATAAAGCAACATATTTACAATCTTTAAACAAAACAGGTAACAATAATGAACACTGCGAATTAAATGAGTTCGATGAAAGAGTTTGCTCAATTTTCGGAAAATATGGAGTAGGATTAAATATTGGACCTGAAATAGGGTTGCAGAAAAATTTAATTACTACGTGCGGTCGTATATTTTCTACACAATTTAATGAAATTGAAAACACGTAAGATTATTTAAATTTTCTATTGGTGTTTTTAAATTTCGCGCGATATTTATTGCGTCATTGATGCAAGCAGTAACGAAAACTTGAAAACAGTAGTTTCCGCTTCGTTTTCTATATAATACTTCCTTATACAAACTGCCTTTTAGCGTTTGCAAATTACAGCCGTGTTAAGTATTTCGCGCCTCAAAAATCAATTCAATAGCAAAGATGAGTTACAATTTGGGAAATTCTGCTAATTCTAACGCGTAAGAAATACAATATTTATTTTTTATTTACTTCGTAATTTCAACTACTTTTTTACGTTACCAAAAACCTCATGTAAAGTTAATGAACCTCAAATTTGTTTTAAACCATTGATTAATTATCATTTCACAAGTTCAAATTTAGGTAATTTCAATTAATTGTCAAATTAATTGAAATGACCTCAATTTTAACTTGTGAAATGAAAATTAAATTTCTGTTAATTATATCATAAATTATTTAATAAATAGTTCTGTTTTAAATGTTTCAGATTAAAAAAGCAAAGGCAAAAATCCAACGATAAGCAGTTGCAGTTACTGTTAATGTTCATGGAAGGGCATCCTACGCTGGCAACAAATACTGTGGAAAATGAATTGGTTGCGAATGCTCTTTGGGACCAAATTGTGCAACAGCTTAACTCCGCGGGACACCTTCGCACTCGAGAACAATGGGAAAAGGTAATTGATTATATGACGCATAATTTATTCAATGTTTAAACTTTTTAATTTAATGTATAAACAAACGTAATTCCAATAATGTAATTACAATATTCTATTTTCTGAATTATTTAATTTTAGTTTAATAATTAATTTTATAAATTATTAAATTTCAGACTTGGCGTGATCTCAGAAAATCCGCTGAACAAAGAAAAAGATTTTTGATGCAAGGTTCGCGAGATCTTCCGCTTACTGAATTTGATGAACGAGTGCTGGCTTTTTCAATCAATCAGGGTGCAGAGAAACTGTCGTTACCTCAAGTTTTACCAAAACTATCTGTTCCATCATCAAATTTAGACTACAATACCCTATCTGCCAGCATACGCAAGAGACCATTGCCAAGTGACAGTGCGCACACTGCATCAAGGGCTGTTAGCTTGGACGAGGATGATGAATTATCATTCGAAGACATAGAAAACTATTTTGAGCCGAAAATATCAAAATACAGTGGAGAAGTATCTTTTAATAAGAGACATTCATCCTTCGCTTCAGTTAATGCTTTGATCAACAAAGGAAACATTGAAACTGCAAATGTTCAAACCGAAAAAATTGATACTACCACTGACAAAGATAAAATGAGCACAAAAACTAGTTCTGTTGCATCGATCAAAGGTAAAATTTGTTCAGTTCATATAAAAACGTTGAATTATAAACATAAAAATTATTTACTTATGTATACTTTTTTATTTATTTTACAGATATTCTTCTAAATGAAAGAGAGGCAAATGCCGTCCTAATGAACAATTTGGTGGATACTATTAAAGAAGAAATGAAGGAAAATTTTAATCATTTAAGCAACGTGATAAGCAACGGTTTTAATTTGTTAGCAGAAACCATATCTTCCAAGGAATGGAACTATCAATATCTTGAAGAGGAAGATCCGACAAATTAAGAATGTATTTTACTGCATAATTTTTTATTTCTGAATTTTTCTGAATTTAATTATAACAACTTTGTATTTTTTTAAGGCGACGTCAAAGCCACTTTAGAAATTCAAATTTCGCGCCAAAAATTAACTCGATTATTCCGTCTTTATTGTAGGGTAAAATGCCCAATGAATGACCGAAATGTTAAATGCACGCAGTTTTTAGTTAAAAATAAAGAGAATAACGTACGAATGTACCTTATACCTGTAACATGACTTATTATAACTTCAGTATTTCTATTTTTTTGTCATAAAAAGTGCGTCAATCAAAATAAATGTATATGTAAAGTGATTGAAGTGCTACTTACTCGTGGACCCAGTAAATGACCACTAAGGTCTAATGAATGACTACATGTAAGCCAGTAAATGACCAACAATTTAATATAATTAAATAAACTTTATTTGAACTGAATAAACACCTTTATTATACATTTTTATTAAACATACAGTGTACGAATATATGTTAAACATTTATTTACTACATATCACAAGTTAAAAAATTATTTTTTATTATAATCTAAATTGTAAATCTTACTTATAATTAAAATAAAAGCGAATCATCACATTTAGGTAATTGTAAAAGCTAGCTTCAAGATTTTTCTAATTTGAAATACTATCACAAATTCAAAGAAAACATTTTTTTATTATATTGATACTTATAATTCTAGCTAATTGTAAAATACTTTCAAACTTTGTAATAATACTGATAATTAAAAAAACTTACTATTATCACATTATTACTTTTTTGGTAACTGAGTATTTGTAATACTTACTAAACATTTTCTTTTAGATTCATTAACAAAGGAATAATTTTGAATATTTAAAGATTCGGCTTTTTGTTTTAAAAGCTGTGCAATTCTTAAATCTTTTTCTTTCTTTTTTAATTCCATTTCTTCCTTTTTTCTTTGTTTTTTTTTCAGCTATTTCTTTTTTCTTATTCTCTAGTTCTTCTTCTTTAATTTTTTTTGTAATTAATTTTTTATATTTATTTAACTCTTTCACACGTTTCTGCTCTTCTTCTATTTCACTTTTTTCTATCTGCTGTTTTTTCCACCTTTTAGAACAAATAGAAAATATCTTTTCTTTCTCATTTCTTCTACCTCTTTTCGACGTTTCAATTTTTGGAAAATGTAATTCTTCTTTCCAAATCTTTTTCAAATCATTTGTACTAACATTGTCGTTAGAATTCAACTTAGAATCTTCATTTCTTTCTTTATTATTTACGAAGTCCAATGGTTCAGCTATATTAATCTGACTGTCTATCTTTGGTCCAGGAACAGCAGTAATTTGACTATCATGTATTTTAGAATTGGCAATACTTAATTCGCCAATATCTTGACTATAATTTATTATAGGATCTATAATACTAGGTACACAGTCTTTTGTTTTGTTAATATTTGCCAAGTTACAACCTACAGCATTTGCCTCTATAATAGTTAGATGATCATTCAGTCTTTTCGAGTTGTTTTTCGTGAGATCTGAAACATTATTGTTATTAAAGTTGTATTTTAAGAGTTATTATTTGATTTAAAAAGTATACGTACCAATAATAAATGAATTTTCTGTTATCACTGAAGTTTCATGAGAAAATTCTATTTCAGGCTGTGCGTACAGTGAAAGTACTTGTACATCACCATCGAATGATAATTTCTATTTAGTTTCCATCTCATTATTTACTGGCATAAGGTCTAAAACAGCATCTTGATCCATACGGATAGTTGCATTTGAACATTGTGGTTCATAAATATTACTTTGATTGCCATTTACTTCATTTCCTATAATTTTTTATAATTATCACAATTATTATTGCTGCAAATCTGCAAAAATTCTTCTTCCGTAATTTCTGAAAAAAAAACATAGTTTTTGTTAATTAAAATATATTAAATATACATATTTGAATTTGTATATACCTACCTAATACTACACTATTTACATTCTCTGAAATTTGTGCTTCGCACTCAAAATTTGCATCCATATTAATCTTTGAAAATATTTCTTCCGAAGAGATGTTATTGTCCTGGATTTCTTTTGTGTTCGCTGCACTTGATAAGTCAAATTCTGTTTTTTCATTTGTAATCACTCGTAACTGGTTATTTGTACATCGGCTATTCAAATCACTTTGTCGAATAGTATCTTGGCTTTTGTTATGTAAAATATCTTGGTTCGAACTATCTTTAAACTTTTTCCACATTTGATACATAACAATTTCACTCGATGGAAGTACATCTCTCTCATAAGCTTCTGTAAATATATTTAAAATTTCTTCTGACAAATTTGCTTCAATATTTAATAAGATTGTATCATTTAAATTGTTATTTTCAACTACTTCTAAGCTATTTTTTATTAATTTTCATCTGTGAGATATACATTTTGAATAGTTGACTGCATTTGCATTAAATGGGTATAACCCACAGGTTTCAAAAGATTTCTTAATCACTAGTGGATCATTAGCTTTAATAAAAGCAGCATTAAAAAGTGGTGCAAAATTACTCTTTGTAATAGGCTTATTCGAAACTTGAGAGTGTTCTGCTACTGTTGCCTGCCAAAATCTTTTAAGAGGCCTAAATATGCCTACATCACAAGGCTGCAAAATATGTGTTGCATTAGGATATAGACAGTATAAAATAATTTTGTTGGCTACGCAAAAATTATGCAAATCCAGATTTATGTGTGATGAATGACCGTCAAATAATAATAATATCGGAAATGTAATTTTGTCCTCAATAAGTTGCTCATAGAATCCACCTTTTATGTAACTATTAAAGGTATCGGTTGTCATCCAACCTTTGGGGCTGTGTCCAATCTCATACCCTTCTGGCACCGATGCTGCAACGTCCTTTGGTGGAAATCTTTTATAAGGGTACACAATCATCGGACAAATAGCCTTACCATCTGCAC
This sequence comes from Theocolax elegans, assembly GCA_026168455.1. Taxonomy (NCBI): domain Eukaryota; kingdom Metazoa; phylum Arthropoda; class Insecta; order Hymenoptera; family Cerocephalidae; genus Theocolax; species Theocolax elegans. The sequence continues at coordinate 60,839,327 of CM047429.1, forward strand.
TATAGCTACAAAGTACCGTTATACTTTCTTTTTCTTGGCCAGGAGAAATATAATAATTATTTTTTTCGCAAGTTTCTCCTAAGAGTTTACCACTTTTTGGGCATAACTGAACTGCAGTCTCATCCATGTTAAATATGCGAGAGGGATCTTCTAAAATATCTAATATATCTTCTTCTCTTAAATATTCGTGTAACTCTGCAAACCACTGTCTAATTTTTTCTTCAGTAACTGACGCTCTACTTTTCGATAACACTTCTGTGTTTTTTAGTGATATATCGGGGTGCCGTCTTAAAAAAAGTTTAAACCATTTGTCTCCTGGTGTATTTTCCTTGAAAGGATTAGGTCGAGGAGCTTTTTCAAGCACACTTTTTATTGCTGCTTTCACCATCTTAGGATGCATGGGGTATCCAATCCTAGCTTTTTGTATGATCCACTCTTTTAACATCAATTCTTCTTCGGTAGTTAATACTGTTGAGGGGCCCATTTTTTTAATCGTGGGATCATTTCCACGCAATTTATTTATTAAGGTACCTTTCGGTATCTTGTATTCCGTTGACGCTTTATTTGCACTCATAACCTTCGATCGTACCATGTCTATTGCCTCTCTTAAAGATTCTTCCGAGTATTGAAATCGTTTGTAAACTCTCTTCACGTTCCTTTTTTTAACATTATTTTTAATTTCACTAATATTTTTAGCGTTTGATTTGGTAGAAAGCTTCTTTTTCCTCATGTTGAGACTTATAACCTAAATTGCACTACACTGTTCAAGAGGCGGTCAATTACTAGGCGTGTTGCACATGTCCTCCGCCAATATTTGACTGACCGGTCATTTGCTACTCACACATGTAGGTTTTGGATACCAATGAATGACCGTTGATAAATTCAATAAAAATATTATTTCTTTAACAGAATAAGGTGTTTAAATGCATTTTATTAAGAATTATAATAGTAGAAATAATTCTAATCATCTAACGAATAAAGATATCAATTAATTACACTGAAATATATAGTTTTCAAAACCGTCTTATTCTGTGGATTTAATATAGATTCAACGTGAAAATGCTAAATCTCGCAATGACCTACCTTTGTTATATTTTTTAATATGAAACTGAATACAAGACAATTTTTTTATCGAATTTAAATAATAAAGAGGTTACGCAGATTTAAAATAAATTTTATTTATAATAGGATAACGTCTCAAAACGGCATAATTTACATTAAATTAAACTTCGGTCATTCATTGGTAGGTGGTCATGCATTGGTCTGTTTACCCTATAAATGATTGTTTTAAATAAAAATAATGAGCCCCCTCTAGCTATGATAACAAGCAACATTTCTGCCAAGGGAGAGTAAATAATAATGTTTTATTATTATAGAAACTTTGACCTACTAAAAAATGGTAAAACATAAACTTTTCGTTTAGTAGATCAAAGTTTTCACAAAAACGAAACAATATTATTTACTTTCCCTTGGCAGAAATGTTGCTTGTGACGATAGCTAGGGGGAACAAATCTTTATTTTTATTTAAAACAATTATTTTTACAATACAGACGGAATAATCGATTTCATTTTTGGCACGAAATTTGAATTTCTAAAGTGGCTTTCGTTTGTTAATTAGTAAACTATTTAGCAATTGTAAAGTAACTTTTAAATAATCTAGTAGTGTTTTTTGCTTTGTAATTTGCTATAGTATTTTTTGTAAGTTGCTATTGCATTCTTTTACTTTACAATAATTTTACATCTTTTTTAAAATATTTTTAAATGTTGTATTCGACTGAATAAGATTTTGTATTAATTGGTAAGACCATTTTCCATTGTACAGTAACTTTAGTAATCTAGATGTGTATTATATGCTTTGTAAATTGCTACGGAATTTTTCTTGTAAATTTCTACGGAATTTTTTTTCTAAATTGCTACGGAATTTTTACTGTACATAAAATAAAATAAATACTAATGAAACAATTTTGTGTATATTATTTTATAAATTTTACAAATTAATTAATTAATTTATTATTATTTATTCAAAGATAATTTACAAATTATTTGTTGAAATTAACTTGTCATTATTGTACCAATTTAAATTAGGCGGGTTTTTTCAAACAATAATGTTTTTGAAATGAATATTACGGCGTGATATATTCTTTACAGATCATGTGTATCGTCTGATATCATTTCAATCCTTGCATCGACCTATCACGTTATCGCCAGTGATAGACATTCAGACTAAGGCCCCTGCTCAGACGTGTTAAACGCTGGAGCGAAGAAATGTGCATGTGTAGGATTTACAACTGAAGAACCTACGGATGATCAGCTGATCCTGGCTGCAGATGTTATTGAAAACCAGATGTAATAAAATGTATAGGAGAGGGAGGGAGGATACTAATAGCCAATAGAAAAAGCAGTGGTGGGGATTTGAGCCGTCAAACCGAAACCAATAGTTAAAGAGTATTGTTAGTGGTAGTGGGGAGTCAAGCCGCCGCCGCATCCGAATCCGACTATAAGTAGAAGATCGAGGCTCTAAAGAAATCAGAAGACTCATCGACGTGCTTGAGAAGCATCTCGACCGGAGCTAAGGTTGTCGTCCCGATACAGTTCTCTCAATCCAGGATATCACATATCAGATTGCTGAAGTCCAGACGCTGTACTCTCTCATCTTGAACAAAGTTTGTATATTACATTACTTCGTAATAGCATATCTTTGAAACATTTACTTATTTCTTATATCTTTCATTTGTAGATGGATTTAGCATCTCTGAACAAGGTTTCTCGTGGAGGATTTCTTCCAACGAAAAAGGTGATCGAACTAATGAAAGATCAAGTTTACATGGTGTCATCAGTGAAACGTGTGATTACCAAATTCGGTCCAAAGTTTGTTGCTGTATTGGACGATGAATGTCAGATCTTCCTACCTAGTAGAGTATCTACACACTTAGAGAAGAATCAAGATCTCTTCAACAAGATGGCGGAAGCTGCTAATAAATATCAATTAAAAATGAAGTATTTAGGTTGTAATGCAGTTGAATTTAATAACCAATAATGTGTTCACTGTAAATAATGTAAATATTAGCTAATAAGTTCCTGATAAAATAAATTGTTTTTTCATTTAAAAAAAAAAGAAAAAAAAAATAGAATAGAAGGTTAGTGGAGAGATAGTTAAAAAATATGTGGAGTATCTCACAGTTAAGGGCGAAGGTTGGGGCCCTTATCACCTTCTACTATTTTTTCTTCTTCTTCTATAAGTTTGTCCAACTATTATGAGAATTATCAAAACCCAACCACTTAACATAAGCTTGATTTTCTCGTCTTCTAATAATCTTCTCAATTAGATATACATCCGGATGCTCAGCTTTCGAGAGTTCCTGTTCGTAAAATCCACCAGCGATTGGTTTATTTTGATAATCATTTAAACGATACGTGATTGGATTGGTCTTAGCAGCATTTATCACTGTAAATACCTCTGTAGTCCAGTTGGGTGTATATCCTTTCTCAAATATATGTTTAGACTCGCTCACCCGTACTTTATCACCTACTTTAAACTTTGGCTTTTTTATACGTACACTTGGACTATGAGCGAATTTTTCTCGAACTTTAGCTTCATTTATATGAGAAACGTCTTTAGGTTTCATAGCAATTGTACGATGTTTTGAGTTATTGTAGCTCTTAACTATATCTGGTAAGATATCAATCCATTTGTAATTACCATTCAAACTAAACTTCTTCCACATTTTGTTCTTTAATGTACGATTAAAACGTTCACATATGGATGCTTTTAGATTGCTATACGTCGAGTAAAGATTAATTTTATACCGTTTTATGAGATCTTGAAACTGCTTATTATAGAATTCTTTTCCTCGATCTGTCTGAAGATTCTTCGGTATACGACCAGCTTTTAGAATCGATTTCATAGCTACTGTCACTTCTTCTCCAGTCTTTCGCTTCACTGGAACAGCCCATGCAAATTTCGAAAATATATCGATGACTGTTAGCAAGTACTTAAAGCCTTTGTTATCTCGAGAAAATGGTTGCATCTCGACGAGATCGGCTTGCCAAGTCTCATCTAATCCACGTATGTCGAATTTTCTGCGTGGATAATTTCGACGTGCAGGTTTGTGTAATTCTTCAACTAATTGCTTGAGCTCCATTTTATTTGCTTACTTTTTGATAGCTTGAGACCGAATGACATTCAATAAACTTTTCTCTAACTTATCTACTCTAGCATCTACATCGTCTCTGTGAGCTTCAATCAGATCATCTAAAAGCTTTACTTCATTACTTTTTAAGATTTGAATTTCTTCTCGAATTATACGTCGTAAAGTATTTAAGTTGACTGCGTCAGTGGAATCACTAGGTTCTGCAAGATTACAGAGTTTCTTATTTTCCATATCATAGTGACCATCGTTGGTGAGTTTGTATCCAATCCCAGGTGGACCTCGACTGCCTTGGTTCCGACCCAGTTTACGTCCAAACACATCGACACTCATCTTGATTATGATTTAATTATTGATTACCTTCAGTATATATACCCTTCCTCACGAAGCTCCTCAATGATTGAGTGGATCTCATTAGTATGACTATAGTTACCTGCTGACCTTTCAGCTATCAATAAGCGAAGGCGATCAACAAGTTCGTTGGGATTGTTCCAGTACACATAATCCATCGATGTTAAGTTTCCTTTGGCAATCTTGTATCTTAGTAATGATCCTTCTTGTATGAATGAATTTCCACTCCTAGTTTTCTTAATCAGATTAAACATTGGAGCAATAATCCTATTGAATTTGTTACTGTTGTGTGTACGGATTGATTCATTGCTATCGTACTGTTTCTTTGATCAGGTTGTTTCATGATTAGTAATTCCATTAAACCATGAGTCTTTGGATATCTTACATCATCGACAATAACATTATCATTAGTAAAATTGATAAACGAATTACCAATCATATATTTACCATCATGTACTTTGCGTACACCGTAGATAAGATCAAGATATTGCGTCTGATTTTGATCAAGTATTCTAAGATATTTTTTAGCAGATAAATCTTCCTCCGACTCATTCTGTAGAGTCTCATCCATACTAGCAGCTGATTCAAAATCAAATCCATCACTATAATCTTGCTTCTTAATAGCTTCTTCTGTTTTGTAAACATGATCAATTGGTTGTTGCTGTTGAACAATGATTGGACAATTCCTCGTTTCAGTAACGATCTTCTGTAATGGTTCGAAGATTGGTTTAAAAGTTTCACTCAATACTTTTGCTGCTTTATCCTTTCCAAACTTTGATAATCTATATTTATGTTTGATTGATGCTCGAGCTTTCACAAGTTGACTGAGAATATTCTTCTCTCGTTTAAAGTCAGCCATGATGAAGTTTAATAGCACACTGATACTTAATCCTACATATGCGCTATATTTATAGCAAAACAGTCGAAACCCTTTCTACACCTTCCATCATTCATTCGTCTATCTTTATCAATAACGAGAAATCCGTACTTATCATCTCTCCAACATTTTGCACATAGATCCTTGAATCTTGTGAAGGTCATGTCAGAGTTAACATGATCGTCATAGATATGTTTGAGATTAACATCATCTTGACGAAATATCGCCAAGAGATTAACATTATCTCGCACGAGATGTTTAGGAATGTGAGCATAGGACTGACAGATAAAAACAATCAACACTCTTATGTCTTCCCATACAGAAGAAGGCTCTAACATTATCTTGCTTTTCACAAGCTACATCATCGAAGATCATTACGGAATTTGGTAGAGCATTATCAGGAGCAATTACAGATTCATGCTCACTAAATGGAAAATATTGTATACAGTCAATTGAATCAAAAAGTTCTTTCAAAAACATATACTTTGGTTGATTGAGGGATTTAGAATATACATAAACATTTTCAAACCTGTGGCCATTAGGATGTGTTATGAGAGCTAATAAGCTATTAGTTTTACCACAATTGCTTGGTCCACAAAATACTGCACGAATGCTATCTGGAAGGAGATCACCATGCCTTCTGGACTTTTTCTCCGATTAAATGTCGAAATTTAAGACTGGAAGCTTAGTCGATTGTTCAGCAAAATCCATGTTAACTGCTGGATGCTTCTATGTAGAATGATTGTATTTGAGTATAAATAGGAGCTATATATACTCTAGAAGTTAGTTGTAATATTACATTGCAAGAGTGATGATCGTTTACAAACAAAAAAAAGGCCGTGGTCTGCTCAACACTGTAATCAATAAGCTACCGATTGAACTGCATCTACCCAACTATCAATATTGTGGACCAGGTACAAAATTAACTAAACGTCTTGCTAGAGGTGATCCTGGAATCAATTTGCTGGATCAAGCTTGTAAGGAACATGATATAGCTTATTCGTTGCAGATAGAGTTTTAGCTGATAAAGCTTGGCAAAGATTTGTAGCTAGAGACTCTAATTGGTCAGAGAAGGCGGCAGCCTTAGCTATAAATAAAGCTATGAAACTAAAGTCAAAATTTGGAATGGGAATGGGAAGGAGAAAACGAGCTGCTACCTCAAAACGAGCTAGTACAAAAATTACTAGCATCGTTCAAGCAGCTAAAAAGTCGATGGTTCCTAGTAAATCTTCTCGAGTGGTCATTAAATCTGCTCTAGATGGTGCTTGTGCAGCTGTTAAAAAAGCTGGAGGAAAAAGTAAAGTAATAAGCCCTCGAATTCTACCAATTTCGTCCAAAGTTGGTGGAGCTTTGCCTTTTCTCATACCTCTCTTCGCTGGTTTGAGTGCAACTGGAGCACTAGCTGGTGGTGTTGCTGGAATAGCTAAAGCTGTCAACAGCGCAAAAGCAGCAAAACAGCAGTTGAATGAGGCTCAGAGACATAACAAAACGATGGAATCTATTGCTCTTGGTAAGGGTCTCTACCTTAAACCACATAAGACTGGAATGGGATTGCATTTAAAACCTTTCACCGGTCTTGGATTGAAGAAAAAAAAAAGTTCGACGTAAGTTTACCAAAGCGAGCGCTCACCGATGCAGACATAATTAAGTATGCTAGAGTACTGAAAATTCCACATTTTAGAGGTGTTTTTATGAGAAATTCCTTACCTGTTGATGGTCCACGCTATTACGAATCAGCTATAGTAAATCTAGATTATGCTACCGGACCTGGTACGCATTGGGTGGCTTATAGAAAGCGTGGAAAAGATGTTGTTTATTTCGATAGTTTTGGAGATCTTCAACCACCATTAGAAATATTGTTATACCTCAATGTTGATGAGGTTAAGTATAATTATGAGAGGTATCAAGACTTTGACTCGTATAATTGCGGACACCTTTGTCTCAAATTCTTGTATGAAAGCTATATAAATGAGTGATTGTTTAATAGAGAATCATTATTGTCTATACGATCATGGATGATTCATTAACATTGAGTCTCTCTGGAACTTCGTCTATTCTAGAAACGCAATACTTTCCACCAATTGATCTTTCACCGAATAAGAACTACGTTCTCGGTTTAGTTGAACTTTTAACTTTTAACTCAATACCCAACATAGATAATCATAACAATAAGTTTTACGTTAATAAAGAGGTAATTACTCTACCGACAGGTAGTTACGAAATCGAAGATATTGAAAAATATCTACGAAAGGTATTGTCACCTAAAGACATTACAATAAGTTTGAAACCTAACAACAATACACTGAGAAGTGTGATCAAGTGCAGTCATCCAATTGATTTTCAACCTTCAGATTCAATTGGACAATTGTTAGGATTCACCCGTCGCGTTCTCCAATCCAAAGAAACTCATAATTCAGATCTACCCGTGACCATTCTTAAGGTTAACGCTTTGAGAGTTGAGTGTAATATTACTACAGGAGCTTACATAAACGGTCGAAGAGTGCATACAATACACGAATTCTTTCCAGCTGTACCACCTGGATATAAAATCATTGAAGTTCCATCACATGTGATTTATCTTCCAATCACTGTCAAGTGTATCGATCACCTACAAATACGTATAGTTGATCAAGACGGAGATTTAGTAAATTTTCGTGGAGAAGTTATCACCGTCAGACTACACATTAAATCAGCATAATGGGGATTGTTTACAACAACAAAAAGAATATAAATAGCCCATCGACTAAGTTAACAGTTAGTAGTCAACGAAGATTTAAACCGTTAACACGGCTGAACATTCAGTTTCTAAAAGAACTCGGATTAAAAGTCGCCCTTGGTGGAAAATAACTTGTATATTCATTTGCTGTCTACAACGAAATGGCCGAGATTCTAAACATACAGTCACCGGTGACATTCGATGAGTCTGTGGTTCATTAAGAGATCCACGCTCATCAACCTTATACTGCATCATTCAATAACAGTGACGAGATACGCATAGCCATTCAACATCAAGATTTAAATCTTTTACCATCGCGTAGTTGTTTGCACGTATTTGGCAAATTAACCAAATTAGATGGTACGGACTTGCAACGTACTAATTTAGTAAATAATGGTATATGTCATCTGTTTGAAGAGATACGTTACGAGATGAATGCAGTTGAAATCGATAAATGTAAAAACGTTGTAGCCAAAGTCTGATTGTTGAGAATGCTGGATGGATAAATGTTGAAGAAACCAATAGAATTACTAACAATAAAGGTTACTTTGATGTTTTCATTCCTCTAAGCATGATTTTAGGATTTACAGAAGACTATCGTAAAATCCTAGTCAATGTAAAGCATGAGCTTATTCTAACAAGATCAAGAAATGATCTTAATGCAGTGGTGCAAGTAGCAGATGTTGCTGGAAAATTTGAAGAATTTAAGATTGAACTTTTAAAAATTGAATGGCTCATGCCTTATGTACAATTAGCAGATGAGTCTAAAATTCGAATGCTTCGCTTCATTGAGAAGGATAGACCTATCGCAATAAGTTTTCGTTCATGGGAGTTGTACGAATATCCTGCTTTGCCTGAGTCAACTCGACATGTTTGAACTGTCAAAACCTCGAATCAGCTGAAGAAGCCTCGTTTCGTCATACTAGCATTTCAAACAAATAGAAAGGGTCGGAGTAATATAAATGCTAGTCAGTTTGATCACTGCAATATTAGTAATGTGAAACTCTTTTTAAATTTGCAATGCTATCCATATAACAACTTGAATCTCGATTTTAAACGTAATCAATTTGCAGCGTTGTACGATATGTTTGCTAACTTTCAACAAGCATATTATGGAAAAGATCCTGAACCATTGTTAACAAAAGCAAACTATTTAGACCATATACCGTTAATAATGATAGACTGTTCAAAACAAAACGACTCGTTGAAAAGTGCTCCAGTCGATGTGCGACTTGAATTTGAAGCTAGTGATAATTTTCCTGCTGGGACTTCAGCTTATTGTTTAATCTTACATGACAGAATAATTGAATACAACGCCGTCAGCGGCAATGTTAGGAAGCTCATCTAAGCATTATAAATAGATCATTGAGTATTAGAAGAATCATTCTACTTCGAGATGGAGTACGCAGTGAACATGCAAGGCTTCAAACAGCCCGGCAACGATTTCGTATTGAAAGAGTTAGCTATACATTGTCTCGCAGACAACAGTGAACCTTTGATACGAACATTCAAGGCACCATTTTCCTGGAATAGGCTCACGGATAAGTACAAACGACAGAATCAATGGCTGGAGCAGAATTATCATGGTATATCATGGAATTCAGGAGATCTAGACTACGCTTTCATTAAAAAAATACTTCAAGTTGCTTTGCGAGATGCTAAAGTAATATATGTGAGAAATGATATTTGTAAAAAGTGGTTAGAAGACCGGTGGGGGTTTACACAAGTAGTAAATCTAACTGAAGTAGACTACTCTATCAAGGACATACCAAAGCAAGTAACAGTATGCTCTCATCACAATGGAAAATTCAAAGCTACATGTGCTCTTCACAATGTTAAGCTGATGAAATTATTTTGCAACACTTTAATGGAATGGGAAGAAATCTCGGAAATTACTGAGTTTGCTTAGAAACATGCAGTTTCCTATAAATACCAGCTGAATCATAAACTTCTTCAGTCTGTCAAGATGCAAAGAAGCAGCAACAGCAAGTCATCGTATACTCCGTTTGTTGAAAAGCAAAGGGAGAAAACTGATAGTAATAAAGAAGAGATTACCTACGGCCCAAAAAGTGAATCATCATCATCGCTTTGGTCAAAATTGTCATCTAATACGAAATCTATACCTAAGCATGATGGATATAAAAACTTGAAAGAATAAAAATGATTTCGAGATCATAATTATATATTTGTAGTATATGTATATGGGAGACTGGTGTAATTTAGAGGTTCACTAGCTTCAAGTCTCGTAGTTGCAAGTCTCGACAAGCGTGAACAATATGGCGGCTGTAAGTCTCAACATCCGTAATCAGGATAGCGACTCGCTCGCTGCAAGTCTCGACGAGCGTGATCGAGATAGCGGCTCGCTCCGTGCAAGTGTCACATAACCCGCGAGTGTTCCAGAACTCCCTACGCTCTAGAACTCCCCGCATTCCAGAAGTCCCTACGCTCCAGAAGTCCCTACGCTCTAGAAGCCCCTACGTTCCAGAAGTCCCTACGTTTCAGAACTCCCTACGTTGCAGAACTCCCTACGTTGCAGAACTCCCTGCGTTGCAGAATGCCCATATGTTGCAGAACTCCCTACGTTGCAGAATGCCCATATGTTGCAGAATGCCCATATGTTGCAGAACTCCCTACGTTGCAGAATGCCCATATGTTGCAGAATGCCCATAGCTTATCTACTTACGAAACTAATAATAATAAAACATAAATTGTAAAATATGAATCATTTTTATTTAGTAAAATAGAGCATTCTTTACGTTGAAAATTAATTTGCTATAAATTACATAAGATAATTGATTTAAAACTATATTTTTGTTGAATAAAAATGAAATAAATAGTTCATTGGGATACAATAGTGAGACAGCAAATTTTGTTTTAATTGCTTGCGTTTAAATCATGCAATGATTGTTATTTTTTTATATTTGTTACGTTAAGTCTTTTGGATAACAATGTGAGGAAAAATTCGCGTGTTAAATTTGAAGCCCCAGAACGCATTAATTTAATATACAAACAAATTTTTCGTACGGTTTGTACAAATTAGAAATGGAATGTAAAAAATATTTACATTATGACAAATCATATAAAATTTTTCACATGAAACTTTTAAATTGGTAGGTACAAGTTATAAACAAACTTCAATTCTCTGATAGAAGGCTTTTCTCCATGCATTAAAGTTTTCTCCTATAATATAAACATTTTATTTCCCTTCTTATCATTGATAAAATTCGGAATCCGTTCATTTACTTTCAAATATTTTGATATTTATTCAACATTTGTTGACTAAAATTTAATTAATTAGTAGTTTAAGTTTATGATTCGAAAATTTAATACATTTATACACACTGAAATTACATGGTTTATATTTAATGATTTACTAATACTATATAAATACACTGTAAATCATATTAAAATAATAAATATTTCTTTTGTTTTTTGAACTTTACGTAATTTTAATTAACGTTAATACATTAAATTGAAAGTAAATTCGTATTATTCGTAAAATATTATTTAATTATTCAAATAAATATATGTTCCTACTTTAAATATTTATTTACTTTACTTCTTGCTTTAGTTATTACCCAAAAAATAGGATGTACAATTTTTTGGGTAATAATTAAAGCAAGAAGTAAAGTAAATAAATATTTAAAGTAGGAACATATAATTATTGAAATAATTAAATAATATTTTACGAATAATACGAATTTACTTTCAATTTAATGTATTAACGTTAATTAAAATTACGTTAAGTTAAAAAAACAAAAGAAATATTTAACACACACGCAGACGCACACGCAGACGCACACGCACACTCTCACACGCACCCGCACACGCACACGCACACACACACACACATATATATATATATATATATATATATAAATACTTTCAATTATGAATGCAACATCCGCGATCAGCGAGATTTCATACATATTTACTGTTATTAGGCTGTATGGAACTTAACTTTGAAATAAATGCTTAATATGAAATATAATATTTAATCAACATCCCGTTTCGTATTAAATGTAATATAACGTTGTTGAAATTATTAACTTAAATCACTTTAACTTTTTTTTATTCTTACATTTAGAAAATATTTGTCCTTTGCTTTAATTAATAGTTTATTATAATTTTAAATTTATTCACTAAGTGTTTTCACTAACAAAACGGAAATTAATAAAAATGTTTTATTACCACTTGCTTTGGAGTATTCGCTCCTAACTGGATCATTCGTTTTAAAAAATATTGGATGGTTAGAGCATCTTGCTTTTCCGTCATTGCTGAGCCGACAGCAAATTGGCCGTGGTCGCAATTAATGACTGCCAAGTGTAAGAAAATGGAATGCGACTTGTCTTTTCCTGCATGAATAATCTTCGAAGCTACCCCTGATGTTGAGTCAATTATGAGAGGAACTTCTTTAGAATATTTATTCCACAATGTTATTTGATAATTGGAAAATATGTAAATGTAAAATTGATCATATCCAATGTTTTGAATCACATTCATTCCCAATTGGCTCCTTTTCATTATACCCAAGGCTTTTATTGGGTCTTTATCCAAATATTGTGACGATTTTACTTCATATTTTATATTCGAATAAACACTATTTTTTGCATTTATAGGAGGATCGGGATCTCCATGAATTTGTAGTTCTCTCCTTCGTTTAGCTTTAAATACGTGAATTTCTTCATTACCCAGTTCTTCAGCTACCCTTTTTCTTAGAGCACCTCGTATTTGTCTTTTGCCACATGCACGGTTTGTTTCTTCTTGAATAACAGTACATTCAATAATAGTTGATAAATCATTTGACTCATTGTCAATTTTACAAATTATACTCGCTCCACAATTACACACACCTGAAAAGTATTATTAAATTAATTAAACAATGAACTGTTAATACATGTTATTAATTTGTAATTTACAGCGTAAATTAAATTATAATTTTTATTGAAATTGTCTAAACTAATAAATTTTAAAATTAACATGAAACTATTGGCGCAATAGTACATTATGCACCAATGGAGTAAAGTGGGCAATGTACGCATCGTGTGTAGTTACCGGCCGAGCGAAACGAAGACGACTTTTCATCATCTCCGGCGATAAGAATTTATTAATTCCCCGTTATTAGACCCTGAAAACACTTAACGTAGACGATGGTGAAAAATATATTATGTTAAATATATACACATTAAAAGCAAAGTTAAGAGATCGTCAAAATTTTGTTTTAAAATTCTTATTACGTTCTAATGTAAAAAAATAGATTACATTGATATCTCTCGTAAAATTTAATGTAAATTTAGATAAAATAATTAAAATTAACTTTAATTATCAAAAAACAATTACTTAAATTACATCTCTTGTTAACAATGAATAAAAAAGGAATTAATCACATTTTTTCACTGAATAGAGAGCAATATACAGTAATAGTACGTTACGATTTCAAGTGACATTACGACAGGGCGTATATTTCTTAGCCGATCGTAGTGAGAAGATAATCACAGTGTTATAGTAATACTTATGTCACGAATATGCGCGTCACAAGTGACGATTTATGTCATGATTTATGTTTTAAACAGTATTTGTTTATTACTTAATTTTATGATAGTCAAAATTTAGTATATTCAAATGAAAAAAATTATTTTAACTTTTATTTCTTTCGAAAAATTAAAATTATATATCTGTTTATATCAGTCGAGTACCAGGCTTTCGGATCGGTAGGTACAGGGACAAAGATACATGAGTAGTTGTTTTTTAAATCAAGAGGACAAAGACACAAACTTATACTTATATTTTGGTTATCCTAAATAGTTTGAATCGTTCAAAAATTACTTGCAGTTGAACAATAGTTATATAATAACTTTTTTTTTAAATTGAGATTTAAAATTGTATTTTCCAGTTTCTTCTCGTTTTTTAATTATGACAAAAAGTTTATTAATATCCCAAATATTTACCTACATTTTTTCAAATCCTCTTTAATTGTTGTCCTTAATCAGATCCGCAAAACGTTCGTAACATGATAAATTTGTTTGGATGCGGAATCATATTTTAGGCAGTATCAAGCAGATAGTCAATCCAAAGACCTGGTACTCTTGTTAGTAACATTTGAATCGAAGGTGTCAGTTGTCATTCGCAATTATACAATTTTTAAGTATCGCGTTAATTTACTCGGGTAAATTATTGCCTCCCAATTTTTTCGTTAAAAATTAGAACAAACATTAATATTAACTAATTCATTAACATGCATTTTGCATCTGAGTCAAGAAATTCAATGAAAAATTCTTTGCAAAGTAATTAATTATTAATTATTTAATTATCGAGCTATTAATGTATTGGATTCAAATTGTTATACTAAGTTATTTTAAGTAAAAATTCATTTTCAATAATTATGATTCATTACTTATTTTATGTTATACTTGTAGTCTTTTTTGTTTACTTCTCATAATAGTACATCTCGATTCGTGCGAAAAGATCAAACGGAGAAAAGATTATTTTTCCACATTCCGAAATCATCTTCTCGCACGAGTATCGAATACTCGCTTCGCTCGTGCGCAAATCGCCCCGCGAGGAAGAAATCACATTCTCGCACTTGTATCGAAATATACTATTCTCGCACAAGAGTCAAATCGTACTTTTTTATACGACTTCCCGGGAATTCGTTTTGTTCATACCTCAGTTTAAGGGAGCATATACGGATTAAATGCAAAACAAATAATGCTTATGAAAATTGCATTAAAATGAAGATTAAAAATAAACCTCGGTAGAAATTTGTGATAGTTTAAGTATGTATAAATTATCTTATAAATCCTCAAAGGAAGGACATAACCCATTTGTTAATGTAAGATGCCTAAATGTTCCTTCGATGATTTGATATCAGAAAATCACTTGTCGTATAGTTCTCTTTGGACCGCTGTACGAAAAATGAAATGATGAAGATTGTTTAATTTGTTATAATTGTAAGTATCTTATTATTCTTATTTGTATTTAATTTGTACACATACACACACAGACACACACACACACACGCACACACGCACACACACACACACACACACACACACACACACACACACACACACACAATAAGCTTAAATATGTATACTGTCGCTTATCGATATTGTAAACTATGATTTTTCAGTTCATAAAAAATTTATATGTACTGTATAATAATGTTTATTTTAAATTCTTACCTTTTAAAACACCTCCTTTAGTGTCCCGTGTTAAATAATGGTATTGGAAATTGAAGCCGTGCTCTAATTTCCTACAATTCCATATACCTAGAGCAATTTCGTCGGTCCACATATTTGGTTTCAATACTGCTCGGTGTCGTCTTTTCTTTTTTCCTTTTTGCACTCCGTATGTCACCGTCTCTGTTATCATCTCAATAAATGTAGACTTTTTGATAGCAAAGGAAAAAGTAATAACGTTTTCGTCTAGCGTGGAATCGTCAGTTGTTGACTTAGTCGCATTTAGGGATTTGCGATTACATTCACTTTCACTATTAAATAATAATTCTCTTAAATTATAACGATTGTTTGAACAATAAGAGTGTACGGTCGACGCTGCTAACTTTAAAATTACCGCTAATTCACTCCAAACTTTGTCGTTTATGCTTTTAATTTTATTGTTTTCGTCTATAATATCAAACTTTTTTGATAATATGGACTCAACAATGAAGTTTTTTTCATTGGCACTTGGTCTTCCTGGACCACACGAAGGTAACATTTTAAACGTAATATTATAGGGAGATACTATATATATATTAATACTAAAACAAAATTAATTGAAAAAGCGTGAAATACGTGCGCGAACTAATTCGAGCTGCAAAGCGCGTGCTGACACGTTCGACACAGTAGCGGCAGTGACACTGGCGATTGATTCTCGCCAACGTTAAATTCAAACGTTTGTTTATGTTTCTGCTTATTACTCGGAATTTTGTAGGTCGGTTAAGCAGTTTTCATTGCATAGTATTTTTTAAGTTGAACTATACTATCAACTCACAGTATTTAAGGAGGTTGTTTACCTCTGCAAGTGGAAACTGCCAGGAGACTTGGGCATGCCTGCGCTTTCTGACACTGTGATAGAATCAAGGGTGTAATGAGAAGCAACAATTTTTTACATGCAATTTCGTGTAGTTGTTATTCGATATATTGTCACGGTGAGAAATTCGTTACAAATTAATGGAATCTTTTTTGTTTTACAATCAAATTGAACGTATTAATGCTCATTTTCTTCTTCAATAATTTTTATGCAGAGTTGCCGATACCTCCCAGTGACTAGAATCACTGATAAAGCATAAATTATAATCTCTCTAAATCTCAAATAATGGTCATTTTTTACTTGTGAGAATACAAGTACTTTTTCCGAAAACGAATATACATTTTGCAAAAAGTGGACATTCACTTTTTTCGAAAGTAAATATTTAATTTTCCATATTCGAAAATATGTATACATTTTTTGAAAGTAAAAAGTCACTTTTTCATGCAAAGTGACTATTCACTATTTGAGGTTAAAAGAGATTGTTCAGGAAGAAATTTTCAATGACCAAATTTATTCGAATTTTTAATAAATTTCTTTTAATAAAATCACATTATTTACCTTATTAGGCATCAAATCCACTAAACAAAAGAAAGATAACTTGAGCATAACTGTTTTCAACATCTATTCAACTGCTATTATATGATCTACTTTAATAGATGCACATTTTATGACTCGTATTTCAATAATAGAATATATACTTGAAAAAATATCAATTAATAGAATGCGCCGTATTCATTAAAAAAAAACGACCGCCGCCAATTTTTCTTGTCGAATAATTTATTACTTGATCATTATTAATTAGATGTACGTTAATTATTTTAATGCTACTGAAAGTTCAGATGCACTATCATTCAGTATCGCATTTCTAACCAAATAATTTTTCACATTGTGAACCATACCCTTAGTTTACGGCAAAAAATTATTAGCCTGGTAACGTTATCCTAGAGTTAGACCTTATCGAATTTTGATAGCTGGTCCTGCTGACTCGGTATCATTTTGGCAGACCATATCGTTTTTTTTTAAATTGGCCGCGACAAAATTTCTTTCTTCACGAAAAATTTATTAGTTACTCATTATACACTAAATGAACGTTTATTTTTATCCTTCTAAACATCCAGATACATTATTGTTCAATTTCGCGTTTACAAACTTTTAATTTCGCTATAAAAAAAATAAAAATTATTTTATCACATTTTGAACCATACCCTTTGTTTACGGCAAAAAAGCAGCTAATTATTCGCCTGATTACGTTATCTTAGAGCTAGTCCTTAAAGGTTTTTTACAGGCGGTCCTGCCAACTCGATATCATTTTGGCAGACCATATGGTTTTTTTTAAAAAATATCCGCGACAAATTTTCTTTCTTCACGAACAATTTATTAGTTACTCATTATCCATTAAATGAACGTTTATTCTTATCCTTCTAAACATCCAGATACATTATTGTACCTTCAATTGCAGAAATTTTTTATGGAGTTTAAGTGAAATACATAAATGTTTAATTAACAACAAATTTATGGTATGGTACAAAATACTTGTCGATTATGCCCCTTTGATTTCAGTACTTTCTATTGCAGAAACTCTTTATGAAGTTTACGCAAAATTATATAAAAAAGATGGAATTAAGAATTACAGATTTTTTTATCAGATAACTTTTTTGAAAGTACGATTGGAAACCATACTTGCGAATGTTGACACCTTCATTGAAGGTGTTTTATAAAGTACTCACAAGAGATACAAATTCAATGTTAAAAAATGAATAATGAATAAACAAATTATTGAAACTGAAATTCTAATAAATAAATTCAAAGTTTCTGTTGATATGGTACAAAATACTTGCCGTGTCCATTTTGATTTCAGTACTTTCAATTGCAAAAACTTTTTATGGAGTTTAAGTTTTTATTATATTTTTTCCACGTTAACGCTTAGTTCGTAACTATTCAGATTTTAGGTAAATAGAATAGAATGGAAGTGGACTGATTCAAATAATATTTACCTGTAAAGAAGTATTGATTTACTCATATTTAAGTCATCCAATATATCTTAACATTAAAGAAAAGTCATCTGTATATGACATTGCCCATCTTATTTGTTAGTTTTAGTATTATCTTTCTATCTCATTTTAATAGTTTTTACACATTGTCAGCTACACTCTAAACCCTAAAGTGTAAAAACTGAACCTAAAAAGTATAAAAATGTCAATTTACTATTTTGAAAAGATTAAATTTATAGAATTCCTCTTTTGAAGAGAGTAAATAACGAAAATTACACTTTGATTAGTGTAAAATGCTATATTTCTATTTTTCTAAAGTGTAAAAAGCGAAAATTCCACTATAAGAGAAATATAAATTGCGATTTTTACTCCTTTGAAAAGTATAATTTTTCAGACGTTGTCTTGAAAAGAGCAAATAATGGATTTTATACTTTAGGTAAACTTTAAAACGATAAATTTACACTTTTGAAAAGTTGAAATTGCGATTTTTCCTCTTTTGTAAAGTATAATTTTTCGGACCTTCATTTTCAAAGAGTAAATAGTGGATACTACACTTTCCGTAAAACTGAAAATGCTAAATTTATACTTTTTAAAAGTGTAAATTTAGTGTTTTAAACTTTAGCTAAAGTTCACGGAGAAACATTTCTTACGTTTAACCTATAAAATTGGCGTGTGCTCTCTAATCAAGCGTATGTTTATAGTTTAATCCCGTGGCGTTACAGGTTTAACCTATGAAGTTTGATGTCTTTAATGTGTAGCATCAATTTCACATAGGTTGAACCTGTTAGTGCATTAGAACGAATCTTAATGCGCTTAGGTTAAAACTGTACACATACGCTTGGTTAGAGCGCACGTCAATTTTATAGGTTAAACGTAAGAAATTTTTCTCCGTGTACAAAATCTATTACTTACTCTTTGAGAATTAACGCCCAAAAATTTATACTTTTCAAAAGTATAAATTTAGCATTTTCAACTTTACGGAAAGTGTAGAATCCACTATTTACTATTTGAAAATGAAGGTCCAAAAAATTATACTTTACAAAAGAGGAAAAATCGCAATTTCAACTTTTCAAAAGTGTAACTTTATCGTTTTAAACTTTACCTAAAGTATAAAATACATTATTTGCTCTTTTCAAGACAACGTCTGGAAAATTATACTTTTCAAAGGAGTAAAAATCGCAATTTATACTTTTCTTATAGTGGAATTTTCGCTTTTTACACTTTAGAAAAATAGAAATATAGCATTTTACACTAATCAAAGTGTAATTTTCGTTATTTACTCTCTTCAAAAGAGGAATTCTATAAATTTAATCTTTTCGAAAATAGTAAATTGACATTTTTATACTTTTTAGGTTCAGTTTTTACACTTTAGGGTTCAGAGTGTATTTAAACACTGCAAATGTTTAATAATAAGTCTAAAAGACTTCATTTGACCATGTTGCAATTAGATACGCCGTTTCCCTGCTTAAAAAATTCTTTTTACTGTTTTGTACGTCAATTGCTGATTAACAATATTTACAACATTAAGAAAAATAATTTAAAAAAAAATTAAAGGGATCTACAGATTTTAATCCAAAAATTATACTGAGTATACTAAACTAAAAATTGAAAAAATCATAACGATAGTTTAAACCATAAGAGAGAGCCTGATTGATTGATTATTTGAGAAATGTTTATGAAACAACATTTGACCATCAATTTTTAGTCAAAACAGTATATTTAATTTACTTTGTTTCTCAACTCAGACATAGTGTTATTTATTATTGAATTAACGTGTTATTTAATCTTACTAGTTATTTAAATTAAAAAAAGTAATTAATTCTGTTTATACGCGCATAACGTGAAAAAAGAAAGAAATTAGGCATGTCTGTTTTATAATTATATTAAATAACATACAAAATCTGCCAAAAACAAAAAGTTAATAATATTTTGAGATCAGCTCGTTTTCTGTAAAAAGATGTCCGTCACAACCTTTATTTCTTCACGAATTATTTATTACTCGTCCATGATTCTCTAAATGTAAGTCTATTTTTATGGTATTAAACGTCCAAATGCATCTTTCGATTTCGCGTTTCCTTACCTTTAATTTCGCTTTAAAAAACAAATATAATGATGATTTTTCCATGTTTTAAATAATACCATTAGTTTACGGCAAAAAAACGGCAAATTTTGAGCCTGATTACGTTATCCTGGTGCTACTTCTTCATGGTTTTTTACAGCTGGTCCTGCCAACTTGATATCATTTTGGCAGACCATATCGGTTTTTTTAAAAAAGACGTCCGCGACAATTTTTTTTCTTCACGAATAATTCATTTGTGCCCATTATTCACTAAATCTATGTTTATTTTTATGGTTCGAAACGTCCAAATGCATTATCTTTCGATTTCGCGTTTCTTAATTTTTAATTTCGCTTTAAAGAAAAATAAAATGATTTTTCCATATTTTAAACTATTCCATTAGTTTACGGCAAAAAAGCGGCAAATTTTGAGCCTAGTTACGTTATCATGGTGCTACTCCTTCATGGTTTTTTACAGCTGGTCCTGCTAACTTGATATCATTTTGGCAGACCATATCGGTTTTTTTAAAAATACGTCCGCAGCAAATTTTTGGCTTTCACGGATAATTTACGGATAATTTACGGCAAATTATCCATGGTTTATTTTTTAATTTAAAAGATGTTGTCCTGCCAACTTGAAAGACGTCCATAAATGAATTCTAACACACATAAATTTCTCTTACAAACTATTATCTAGTATATTTTGATTCATCACACATTTTGCGATGATGAAAATATAAGGCTCTCCCGTATAGCGGTCGTGCCCAAAAATGTATAAATATTGCAATGTTTACTTATATCGTAATGTTTAAACGCTGCTATTAAAAATTGTTTTATTATATAATTTATTAAAAATTAATTGCGTTGAAAATTTCTTTATATACTACATTCTTTGTGTATATATTAATTGACGTTTCTTCTTTATTGTTTAAATATGTTACTTTATCCATTTCTTTTTCGGTATATACAGCACTTTTATCTAATAATATTTTTAAATTATTGTTATTTCTAACTCTAGATAATGCAACATATAATTGTCCATGACTAAATACAGGTGATGGAAGATACAAGCCTACATTTAAAAAAGATTGACCTTGAGACTTATATATCGTCATTGCAAATCCTAATCTTATTGGAAATTGCCTTCGAATCATGGTAAATGGTATGTCTTCAATTGCTGGACTTAGATCAATTCGAGGTAAAAATACTGTTTCACCTTCATGTTTTTCTGTAATAATTTCAGCTAAAATTATGTGCGTTCGTAATTCTCGTATTTTTAAACGTGTACCATTACATAAACCTCCTCCTAAATTTAAGTTTCTTAATAATATTACAATAGCGCCAACTTTTAAAATTAACTTATGTGGTGGTAATCCATTAGACGTTATTGAATTCAAAAATTCTATTGGAATTGTATTATATATGTCCTCATTTTTATCAGAATTCGTTATATCAACACTAATATATTCCGTAGGTTCTCCGTTTAATCGATTTAATATTTCATTATTAATCTTTAAGACATCTTTATTGGTTGGTGCTAATATTACTTTACTGTATAGCGAGTTGTCATTAGAATTTATTAAAGGGCCAAAAGTTTCTGCAATTAAATCTCCACGAGATAAAAGATTAGACGGTAAATGAATTAAATTATTATTTTTTTCAAAATCGCTAACATCACTACGTTGTTCTCCAACTTTAAGTAGCCAATCTTAGAACATATTATCATTATTATTAATTCTTTTGTTGCCTTGTAATGAAACATTTTTAAACATGTTCCATAGTATGCTTTTTTTAACAGAAGATTCTATTATTTGAATTATATTTCCAAAACGTACAACAAACTGTGTAAACTGTGTAAGTATACTTTTTACAAACATCAATTGACAATTTAAATGAAATTAAATTTTTCAAAATCAGTCCAACACGTTTTCAAGAACTTGCATCTGAAATATTTAGTATTTTTCAAGAGGAAATACCTGTGAGTATTAATAAACGTAAAAAACTGTACGTATTTAATTTTGAGCTTTGCTTGTCTAGTTAATTATTAAATTTATTTTTATTTTTACTTTTCTGGATGGTAATTATTTCAGTATTTTTATATAAAAACAATCTTTATCTTTTTAAAAATCTTTTTTTTTTAGTTTCCAACTATAATAATTCTGTACAAATTTCAGTTCATCTATTATATTCGGGGAAAAAGAGAAAATGGTAAAACTGTAGGACCAAAAGGCAAGTTGTATAATAAATACGCTAATATAACGAAATCGTGGCGTAAAAATGGAACTCGGCAAAGTACTCGAACGCAGGAATTAGAAC
The DNA here is from genome assembly GCA_026168455.1 of Theocolax elegans. Classification (NCBI taxonomy): domain Eukaryota; kingdom Metazoa; phylum Arthropoda; class Insecta; order Hymenoptera; family Cerocephalidae; genus Theocolax; species Theocolax elegans. The sequence continues at coordinate 60,861,816 of CM047429.1, forward strand.
AACATATTATTATAGAAGGTAAAATTCGCTACAATTATCATCATCATTATTAAATAATTATTCAGTTAATTATTTATTGTTAGATCAATAATTTACTTCAATTATTTGAATAATACGATTAATTATAAAAAAATACACGGAAACTAATGTCTGAAATTATAGTTCAAGAAGATGTAAGTGAAGCTTTGGAATGGCTTAGAACTGGTAAAGAACGATGGATTGAGGTTTGTGAAAAATGGTCCCTGACTTATGATGTGAGAAAAGAAACTACGTGAGTTTCAGAGCAGAGTAATGCAAAGAAGTGTAAACAAAATATAAATCGTCGAAGCAATCAAGATTCGATTAATGCATATATGACAAACTTTCCTGCATTGCAGCAGCCTAATGGGATTTTTTTGGTGAGAATCACTGTCTATACTTCTTTCGGGTTGTTAATCGCAGGCTTGCGATATATTTTTTCTTAGGAAAAGCACTTGATAAAAATTTATTCTACAGTGTTGCTTATTAACGGGGGCGTAAATCAGAACGAGCGTTGGGCCCGTGTTACGAGTCTAGCACTCTATCGACTAAGTCATCGCAGGCCTCAATTATTCTCTTTTGTGTACTTTCATATTAGTTTCATGTATGAAAATAAATAAGAAACGTTCAAAAATAATTTATAAGTGAAGATCAACAGTATTTACTTTTAACTATTTTACATTAGTTTTACATTTATTTAAAACTAACCTTCTAAATTTTTTCATTTATTTAAGCTTGAACAAGACTTTCGAAAATTGTACCCAGAAATCGATAACGATTTATTATTTTCTCGTTGGCCAGAAGTTTCTAAAACGATCAAACGTTTATCTGGGGCAAATGGTAAATTAAATTTAAATGTTATAAAATAAAAATATTGTGTACACTATTCGATTTATTTAGAATTTTACCATTCTTAAATAATACTTCTCTTATAAAATATTCTCAATTGCATTGACGATGAAAATTTCGCTAGATCTAAAAGTTCTAGAGTTTTACTTAATAAATGTAGTTACATTTAACATAAGGTAAAAAATAAATCTATATATGGTGCCGGATTTTTCTAAGGTCAAATCCAATCTTACTAGAATTCGAATTAAATCAATGCCAAAGTAAGTTAAACTTCATTAAACACAAAAACATATATTTGTAGAATTGTGCACATTAATTGATTCATAATAATTAATATAAACGAATAAATGCATGAGATACTTAATACACCTTCAATACATCGCGACCCTCGACTTATTCGCTTTTAAACACGGTTCAGAGCTGCAAAGAACCAGGCGACCAGCAGACCCCCGAAGGTAGCACAGACTTTACCCGCGGTGGCGCATAGGCGTAAGCTACAGCTCGCTCGAGTTAACCTGACGATTAGTAGAATTTCGGATAATAATGCATTTTTATTTATACTTGAACAAATTTTTTTCGATCTCCATTAAATCGATAGATTAACTTCAATTATTATAAATTGTTGGTAAATGTAAAATTCGATTAAATTGACTAATTTTAATTATTTCAATTCTTTTCACTCTCTATTAAATTCATAGATTTTCTTTTACCTACTCATGTCTCAATTTTACACCTATTGACTTTCAAACGCTGCGAAAGAAAAAGACTCTTAAAAATACTGACAATAATCATAAATGGTCACAAAATGGAAATATGCTAAAATTCGCAGTTATTTTCCTCGACTTTCGATGTATTGGATTAGAAGGCAAATTAGTCATTATTAAAATGTTTAATTGAGTAAATCCAAAGTCAAGAAACATAACTTTTGCCGATTTCTCCCATTTTTAATTATTTTAATAAATTTAAATAATTATTAATTTTCTTACATCTTTTACCTTACATCAAATACCCTACACATTGAAGGGGTGAGAAGAATAAAGTGATTAGAAAGCAAATCGGTGATTATTTTAATGTTGAATAGAGTAAATCGAAAGTCGAGAGAAAAATAACTTATGTCGATTTCTCCCATTTTTAATCATTTTAATAAATTTAAATAATTATTAATTTTCTTACATCTTCTACCTTACATCAAATACCCTCCACTATGAAAAGGTGAGAAGAATAAAGCGATTAGAAGGCAAATTGGTGATTATTTTAATGTTTAATATATAGAGTATATATATCTATAGAGTAAATTGAGAGTCGAGAAAAATATTTTTTAACCGATTTCTCCCATTTATAAAAATTGTTATGAATTTTAAATAATTATTAATATTTTTACAACTTCTGCCTTACATCAACTACCCTCCACAATGAAGGGGTGAAAAGAATCAAACGATTAGAAGTCGAATAGGTGATTAATTTTAATGTTTAATAGAGTAAATCGAAAGTCGAGAGAAAAATAACTTTTGTCGATTTCTCCCATTCTTAATAATTTTTATGATATTTAAATAATTATTAATTTTTTTACAACCTCTACCTTACATCAAATACCCTCCACTATGAAAAGGTGAGAAGAATCAAACGATTAGAAGTCGAGTAGGTGGTTATTTTAATTTTTAATGGAGTAAATCGAAAGTCGAGAAAAATAACTTTTGTCGATTTCTCATATTTTTATTAATTTTTATGAAATTTACATCAACTATCCTCCATAATGAAGAGGTGACAAGAATGAAACGATTAGAAGGCGAATTGGTGATTATTTTAAGGATAAATTCAATACATCGAAAGTCGAGGAAACTAACTGCGAATTATAGCATATTTCCATTTTGTGACCATTTATAATTATTGTTAGTATTTTTAAGAGTCTTTTTCTTTCGCAGCGTTTGAAAGTCAATTGATGTATAATTGATAGATGATTTTACAATGCGAAGAAAATCTATGAATTAAATGGAGAGTGTAAAAAATTGAATTAATTAAATTTAGTCAATTTAGTAATTTTACGTTTCCCAACAATGTATAATAATCAATATTATTATGTATTTTATGGCAATTTACATACAATTAAAACATGAAAGAGCAATTTGGAGTTAATCTATGGATTTAATGGAGAAGGAAAATATTTTGTTCAAGTATAAATAAAAATGCATTATTATCAGAAATTCTACTAATCGTCAGGTTAACTCGAGCGAGCTGTAGCTTACGCCTATGCACCACCACGGTACAACGTGTAAAAAGTCTGTGGCACCTTCGGGGGTCTGGTGGTCGCCTGGTACTTTGCAGCTCCGAACCGTGTTTATAAGCGAATAAGTCGAGTGTTGCGATGTATTGAAGGTGTATTTAGTATCTCATGCATTTATTCGTTTATATTAATGTCTTATTAATTTAATTTAGATCGATCTTTAATATAATATATTAATTTTAGAATTCTATACTATGCAAGTAATGATAATACCTTTAACATAATTGTATTTATATGTATTGTTTATCTAATAACCGTTAATTGAATAATAATTAAAAAAAATGTATTATTCATAGTCACTGATGATTGCTTAGATAATTGCATAAAAGTAGTTAATACTGTTATCATACCCGCGTAAAAATATGAAAGTTTGTGCCAAACTTGGCCCAAGTTTATGTTTGTATAAAGTTTGGCACAACTTGGGCAATGAGACTTTCCCAAACTTGACAACTCACACATTTAAATGTGGGACAAGTTTGGAAAAGTATGGGATAAACTTACGCCAAACATTATAAAAAGTTATTATAAATTAAACTTATGTTGAGAGAAATATGGGGAAAGTTGTTGAAAGTGTGGCACAAGTGTAGGTTACATTTACCTACACTTTATAAAATTTCTTTAGACATTTTAATAATTTAAAGTTTCTTGTAAAAATATCACCTTATTTATACCTGAAAAAATTCATACATATGTTTTGCAAAAAGATCCAACGTCCAAGGTGAATTTCTTCAAGTCGTCGCATCACGACGAGTCATGGACTTTTCTCCCAAACGACAAAACTCTCACCAATCAGAAGTTCGGGATTTTAAAAATTCCCACCAATGACAGACGAGTTTTTAGTAGAAAATAAACATATGAAAGTATCAAAATGTTGATAATGTAGATTTATATTTTTTCTTATGATAACAGATTTTCGATCGGTTTAATTAATTAATTTAATTCCGATTCGTAAGGTGGCGTTAAATTTAAAAGTCTTTAAAATATTATTATGTGGTGATGAAGGGGCGGGGTAGGGAGGTACGCGCCACCCCAGCGATAAAGTAAATTGTCCGAACAGTATTAGTTTAGCATAAGAAGCTTGTCGGAAGAATACAAATTTGTCTTTCTTCCCGAAATTATATCTGGAGTAATGGAAACCGCGTAATGACTTGAGGACGTCATCCATCTCGGCTCTCTCGTGTGCGTCATCAAAGGTTAATTTGAAGAGATCACAGAAAAAACGAACGATTGTAAATTTTCAAATTTTTATTTGACTTTTTTAATTTTCCACGACCTGCACGCGTAACAGAAATTGTCGACGAACTCAGTAATACTATTATTTGTCATTTTTAAATTTATAAACATAATTATAACAAATATTTTAGTTAAGAAACTATTTTTAAAATATATACACATTTTTTATAATATCTGCCACTCTTCTTTGCCGTTTGTTTCAGATATCACCTTTTTAAGTTTTAATGGTTTAATTCGCTGCATCTGTAATATTAAGTATTATAAATATTATATACACAATATACTATATTAATACAAAATAATTGCAAGAACATATGCATTTATATTTTAAATTTTGACTCTAAATCGCCCGTGTATGTATTTATTACAAAGTATTATATAAATTTTAATCGGTATTTCCGAACTAATTTGTGTTGCTCAATATTTTTTCAAATATTGCACATAACCCTCTTTTATTAGCAACTTAATTGCATATCGCTAAGTCTTAAATGTTGCCAGAGGTATTAGAAAATTAATTAAGGAAAGATCGAGAAAGAAAAAAAATCAACGTCCCCAGGTCGGGATCGAACCAACGGTCTCCTGCTTACCGGGAAAAATATAATATGCATTTATATTCGAATACAATTTAAATTTAGTTATAGATTACTAAACTAAATAATAAATTACTTATTGATTGATTTACCTCTGCATTTTCAATTTCCATACACATTTCTTCTCGCGAAATTTTAGACGCGAATGTGCCAAGGTGTATGTAATTATTATCATATGAATCGGACGATTCGTCAAAGTCGGTAGTAGTGCTATTATCACTAATACCATCTAAAATATATGTTTTGCTCAATGAACATATTTTATAGCAGTTCAGTATTTGTAATATCGATAATTTAATATACTGCTGAGCCATAGTCAATCAAAATATATTCATACCAAATGCGTCATCTTCTTTATATCCAGAGAGTTCTCTTAAAAATGTCTCCACTGACCATGGTTTAGTTGCTTGCAACTCCTTCCACGCATTACGGATTGCAAGGTCGCGCATCAGCACTTTTGGCTTTTGTGCACTCTTTGGTTGCATATAGTTCCTGGCTCTTTCCAAATCTAGTAGTGCCTGCTCTTTGATTTTTAAAATAGAATCTATAAATAATGTAAAAACATTATTTTTGAAAACACAAATGCATGTATGAAATAATAAATTTTACAAATTATGGTCGTTTGGAAAGTTCGATATGAATTATTATACTTTATTTACACTGACGTCAATTTTAAAGAAAAACATAATTTTGGGACAAACCACGATTTTTAATTTTTAACTATAATGTATCATTCTATAGAAAATGTTTTTTATTATTATGATAATGGCGAACTATATAGGTTTAAGATAAATAAACGAGATTTATTTGTGGTAAACTTTGTTTTTTAGTTTTCTTAATAAAATTTTTCACGAATTTTAAATTTAAATTTAAGAGAAAAATAACATTCAAAAGTTAAATATTGTTCTTAGAAAATAAGTAACCGTTGCGTATAGTATCTGTATCATCAAGAATAAAAAATCTCATCATATTCTAGTCTACACAAAATCTTATTAATTTTCATACTAAAAAATGCTCAAGAATTTTGGTCAGAATATTTTACGTTAAAAAATATTTAAAATACAGTTGTTCTTTATTATCATAACGTTTACTCTCGACCAAAATTAGATCTACTTTACCTCACATGTACCGCAATTAACTAATCATTGTACTATTAAATTAAGTGATTACTTACAAATAAAAGTATAGGTGCTTGGCCTTTTCCGTAGTTGATGATTCAATGTTTTGTGATATGATTCAACGAAGTTATTTGTTCGATCAACCATACCAAACACAGAAAATATTTGTGGAGTTACTTTCTTCATCCAAAAATCGAACAAGTATAAATTCACAAACTTTCTCCACTTTTTTAATAAACTGTCATTATTTTGTATTTTCGATTTTATTAAATTTTTTATTACAAGAACCCCTTCTTCGACTTTTTCCTCTGGAAGGAGTGCTAGCAGGAATATATTTTTCAAAATTTCCTTTGCAATTCCATTTGTAGATTTGTTTGACCTTGAATATAGTCTATATTCCTTTGATTTTGCTTTACGTAAAATTGCCTGCATAATTACATTTTATAAATTAATAAATAGCAAGTAATTCTGCCAAGATTTTTATTACATTGTATTCCTGGTGGAATAAAATTTTTTTTAAAATAATTCAAATGAGCTGAAAATTAGGTATGCAAAATAGTTTAATTTAAGGGAGTAATGCTATTTTATTTATAAATAAATCTGTAAAATAAATAAAATATTCAACATATTTATTTTTTAATTTGTTAACAAGTTTTGCAGACAGGTTTGATGGTAATTTTTTTTAAATGCATGGTTCTTAACCGGTGTTAACCCAACGTTATTGAAAAAAATTAGTAAATTTAATTATTTTTATTTATTAATAATATCTAATAATTATCTAATTTTACGAAATAGCGTTATGCCAAAACCACATAAAACCACGCATTAAAAGAAGTACACTTTAATACGTGCAGCGATTAAATCAAAAAGTTACATACTTTTTTTTAAATTTTTAAGCAAGTTCATTTTTGAAACGTCATCATATTGCTATATAATTCGTATTTTACCTAAAAGTTGTATGATCAATAACTGATTATAAGCATTCATCAGATAATTCACAATTTCCATTGTCAATGTTATTTTATTTTAAAACAATATTTTGTTACTGTAAGATAATGAATCGCAATCTTAATATACTACATAATTATGACTTACTTGGGTGAAATGAAAATAGCACCCTTGAATTCTTACGTCAGGAAAGGCTTCTTTAAGTGATTTCATTAATGCTCTCTCAAAATCGCACACTATTTTCTGAGGATAAAAGGCTGCAAGAGTTTTCAATTCCATCCATACTGCACTATATGCCTCAGTCGTTTTCCTTGTCATCAGTATCCAGATGCCAGGAACAACCTATTATTATAAAAATGAATTAAAACAATTGAATTTTTTAATCAAACGCAATTATTTTTACCTGAATACTTAGCGGATATTTATTTCTATAAAAATAATAATAAAAATAAATTCTGTATGAAAGGCCTCCGAGCGGTTGGTTGGTTTGGTCGTTCAGATTGGACTCTAAAGGTAGTAGTTTTAATTTGCAGTTTTTAGCACCAAATATTAGAAAAAATATAAAAACAAAAATAGATATTCAATAGTATGTTTATATAAATTTTATATAAATGTAGTATAATTATTTAAGAAAACTGGTTACTTACAATATTATTCTTTTTAGACATAATCGTCAAAAGTTGCATAACTCCTTTAATCTTGGGAACGACGTCAAAAGTGGCGTCAATGAATAAGTCATTCATGGGTTCCAGTTTTTTAATTAATTTAATATCATAAAATATTAATTGATCTGATTTTGCAGACAGAACTTGGAAAGATATTTTTAAATCATTTTCTGTAAATGACAATAAATCCGGATATTTTGCTAAGTGTTTGTCAAAAGCTTCCAAGGAGCTATACTCGGCGTTTACTCCTCCATTATTATTGCTTTTTCTTGCTCGCTGAATTGTCTTCTGCATAGCGGGAAACGCAACTAATCCAGCTATATGAGGATTTCTGGAAATTTAATTATAGTAACTATTATAACTTGAAATAAGTGTGTGCAAATATGCATGCAAATGTTTTATTGGTGTGCATGAGAGAGTTATTGTACATATATGTGTTAGAATAAGGATAATTAAATGTGTTAATGCGTTTGTCTGTATAAATAAAAGTATCAGAGTGCCTATTGAACTTTTGTGTACGTAACACTACCGAATTCGTTAGTTTATGCATTTTTTTAAAAGTTTGCAGTGTACAAATTGCCATTACAAATATGTTGAATATTGAAAATAATTTTTTCAAACTTATTCATAGCTCAGATGTAGAACAAATACAAGTTTTAATGGTTGGAAATATAACCAAATAATCTTAACAATTAATGCTTCATAAAAAAGCAAAAAACGTTTCACTTGAGCCCTAGCCTGCAAGTTTGTACGACTACTTGATTCGACTACAGAGCATTAATTCTACTAGGACGGGCGAGTATCATACTTACTCGAAAGAGACCTGGTCAAATACAGCTTTCGAAGTAGTAGCGATACTGTGAACTGATTTCTTTTGGCATAATTTGCGCATTATTTTTTTTTCCATCGATTCATGTTCTGATTTAGAACAAGTGTGAGGTATGAGCAAACGTACGGAATTTAAATCGTGGCTTTCATTGATAATTAATTTAGCTTTGTAATTTTTTTTTATACATCCATATCTGTAATCAATAAAAAAGTTAAATTCTTAGGTTACTACCAAAAGTACTTAACTGATTTTGATAAAATTTTAATATATTGTAGAAGATAAATTAGGGGGGTGTATGAATATCAAATTAGTAATTTCCATACTAGTGTATCAAACTATATTTTCCTATACAACAAGCGCAGAGCGAGATTATACCACGCCAGGTTTTCGGAGCGTGTGTAAAATCGCGTCTCCGCGCACGGCGTAAATATTTTCGTATATATATTCTATAATAAAATCGTGTATAGATATTCTACTTACCGTGTCCCAAATTTGTCTTTCTTTCCGTAATTATATCCGGAATAATGGAAACCGCGTAATGACTTGAGAACGTCATCCATATCGGCTCTTTCACGTGTGCGGCATCAAAGGTTAAGTTGAAGAGATCGCAGAAAAAACAAAATACGCTCGCAAGATTAAATTACCCGTCTATGATATAATATTTTTGAACAATATGCAAACTTGTCCAAATCATTTATTTTCTTGATCTTCCTTTAAGTATTTTTTTAGAACGCTTCTGGTAACATCTAAGCTTAACGAAATACAGGTAGAGTTACAAAAAGGAGGTTGCCGTCAATATTTTCCAAAATATCGAATAAGCCATTTAGCTCGTAAATACCGACAAAATTCATATCCATCTAAAAAGATTATTGTTGTAACTGCATTTTGGAGTGATCAAAAGTGACGTACCTAATACTGTTCGAACAATTTACTTTTTTATTATTTTAATTTATCGCTGGGGTGGTGCGCACCCCCTTCTCCTCGCCCCTTCATCCCCAGAGAAGAATATTTTTTAAATTTTTAAATTGGTTATTTATTGGCTAAACTCAACCAAGATATATAGCCACTATTACATGTCTTTATATTTTCTCTTTCACATTGTCACTTTTATTTATATCAAAGTACAATTTTTGTCTTTTTAGAAACACGCATTTTTTTACTGTCTAAGTCATTTTTTTTTAATTTTACTTAGTCTAATTCGGAGCTCAGGATCGATCTCCGCCACCGAAAAATCCGAGAAACACCTCTGAGCAAGTGCTCCCGAAAATTTCGGACTGACGGAAATTCGAACCTGCGCCCCTTGAGCAGTGTCAGATTCAGGAGGCCTTACCGCCTGAGTGAGTCATCGACCGCACCTAATAATATTTTAAAGATTTTTAAATTTAACGCCACCTTACGAATCGGAATTAAATTAATTAATTATACCGATCGAAAATCTGTTACCATAAGAAAAAATATAAATCTACATTATCAACATTTTGATACTTTCATATCTTTATTTTCTACTAAAAACTCGTCTGTCATTGGTGGTTTTTTAAAATCCCGAACTTCTGATTGGTGAGAGTTTTGTCGTTTGGGAGAAAAGTCCATGACTCATCACGACATTCCAAGTCGACGTTGAGGGTTAGACTGACGCATCGACGTTTAGCAAAATTTCTTAGTAACCGATAAACAAGAAGTCATTTGTTCACTGGTGGTCAAGCAAATTTTACAAAAATTCCTTAGCAACCAACAAACAAATGACTTCTTGTTTATCGGTTACTAAGAAATTTTGCTAAACGTCGATGCGTCAGTCTAACCCTCAACGTCGACTTGGAATGTCGTGATGCGACGACTTAAAGAAATTCACCTTGGACGTTGGATCTTTTTGCAAAACATATGTATGAATTTTTTTCAGGTATAAATAAGGTGATATTAAATAAATACTAGCCAAAATGCTCGCTTCGCTCGCAGTTAAATAGTATTGTTAACATAATAATTCTTTACCATTAAATTACATGTAATGTAATATTCAAAAAATTACTTTTTAAAAACTATTTAGTAAAATAATTTATAGTACTAGTAATTAAATAAATATTACAATTATATAATTTGTTGGGATCAATCCGTAATAATTAATAGAAGAATGATCATTTTTACTATTTATAACATTAACAATTTTTGTTACTCCCAATAATTAAATCTAATATTATTATTTACATTAATACCTGATAAATTTTATATAATTCATAATAGATCGATTCATATTAATAAATTATTAATTCTAACATTCCAATTAGAATTTAAAATATCACATGTACTAGGATGACAAATATTAGAAGTTCAAATAGAAATAACGATTTGTTTTCACAATTTTTGATATATTGTTTTGTTATGTTATTTTTGATATATTGTTTACTTATATATATATATATATGGGTGGTTCTCTGTGACATCGAAGATGAAAAAAATAAATATTGCTATAACTGTGGGAATATGTTTTAGAGGTATCCAGTAGTTCTCCTGAATTTTTTCAGATTTTTTCTGGGCCACTATTTTAAGTTACAGAGAGTCAAAGTTGACATTTTAGCACTTTTTTGCATTATATGCCCATTTTCATGAATTTTTAGCTCCCAGGGGATGCATTTTTCACTAAAAACATAAGTATGACTTTTTTTGTAAAATTTTCCGAACTTTTCATTAAAAATACTTTTAAAGGCATAAATGTATGCTGTCACACTCTTGTAAGCCATTTAAACCTTAAATAGTGAAAATCAGCAATTCTGCTCCGGACTCTGGTAACCTAATACTGTCTAAAAGATGTCTTTTATAGTCAGAAACTGCCTAAAAAATTTCCAGAGTGGGGTCTAAATCATTAAGATCACTTTATGGTAAAATATCCGGGAAAAGGCCCGAAATATTATAGAAATGTCTCATTGGTTGCCTTATACCGATGAATCTAGTAGCATGATCATTGCAAAAAAATTTATGCACTTACCTGTGAATGGTAGAAACGTATCTCCACTCTGTTTTCAGGCATCCATCGATCCCATGTATGCCTGCTAAAAATACAAATATTATTAATGGGTGGTTCTCTGTGACATCGAAGATGAAAAAATAAATATTGCTATAACTGTGGGAATATGTTTTAGAGGTATCCAGTAGTTCTCCTGAATTTTTTCAGATTTTTTCTGGGCCACTATTTTAAGTTACAGAGAGTCAAAGTTGACATTTTAGCACTTTTTTGCATTATATGCCCATTTTCATGAATTTTTAGCTCCCAGGGATGCATTTTTCACTAAAAACATAAGTATGACTTTTTTTGTAAATTTTCCGAACTTTTCATTAAAAATACTTTTAAAGGCATAAATGTATGCTGTCACACTCTTGTAAGCCATTTAAACCTTAAATAGTGAAAATCAGCAATTCTGCTCCGGACTCTGGTAACCTAATACTGTCTAAAAGATGTCTTTTTATAGTCAGAAACTGCCTAAAAATTTCCAGAGTGGGTCTAAATCATTAAGATCACTTATGGTAAAAATATCCGGGAAAAGTGCCCGAAATATTAATAGAAATGTATATTTGTTGCCTTATAACGATGAATCTAGTAGCATGATCATTGCAAAAAAATTTATGCACTTACCTTGGAATGGTAGAAAAGTATCTCCACTTGTTTCAGCATCCATCTAATCCCCTGTAAGCTGCTAAAAATACAAATATTATTATAAAATTATAAAAAATTATTTTTTAAACATTTATAATGCTGGATTTTTAGTTTTACATCCCTTACAAGAATTATAATACTAATCTGAATGATTACTATAAAAGTATCAACATTATTATTACAATAACTGAAGATACGTATTTAATACAAAAGATATATAAATAAATCGGATATATAATTATAATGAATAATATGATAACGTGACAGTGACAAGTTTGTGAAATCTAAACAATGTGTTGCTGAATAATAATAATAATAATGTTGATACTTTTATAGTAATCATTCAGATTAGTATTATAATTCTTGTAAGGGATGTAAAACTAAAAATCCAGCATTATAAATGTTTAAAAAATAATTTTTTATAATTTTATAATAATATTTGTATTTTTAGCAGCTTACAGGGGATTAGATGGATACTGAAACAAGTGGAGATACTTTTCTACCATTCCAAGGTAAGTGCATAAATTTTTTTGCAATGATCATGCTACTAGATTCATCGTTATAAGGCAACAAATATACATTTCTATTAATATTTCGGGCACTTTTCCCGGATATTTTGACCATAAGTGATCTTAATGATTTAGACCCACTCTGGAAATTTTTAGGCAGTTTCTGACTATAAAAAGACATCTTTTAGACAGTATTAGGTTACCAGAGTCCGGAGCAGAATTGCTGATTTTCACTATTTAAGGTTTAAATGGCTTACAAGAGTGTGGCAGCATACATTTATGTCTTTAAAAGTATTTTGAATGAAAAGTTCGAAAAATTTTACAAAAAAAGTCATACTTATGTTTTTAGTGAAAAATGCATCCCCTGGGAGCTAGAAATTCATGAAAATGGGCATATAATGCAAAAAAGTGCTAAAATGTCAACTTTGACTCTCTGTAATTTAAAATAATGGCCCAGAAAAAATCTGAAAAAATTCAGGAGAACTACTGGATACCTCTAAAACATATTCCCACAGTTATAGCAATATTTATTTTTTTCATCTTCGATGTCACAGAGAACCACCCATATAAATGTAATTTATAATCCAGTGGTTAAAGCCATAAACATTCATTTGAAATGAAGCAGTGGAAAAGCGTTATTTTTAATATTTATTAAGAATGCATTAGCCCCCCGAACAACGGATTCTGTTGTAAATGTAGGACATGTTTCGTTGTATAGAAATATGAAAAAGACACGAGTAAGTGACCCAAATGCTTCATTGCACGTTAGTAACATGCCAATAATAGTAGTTTTTAAAAACCGAAAGCATTACTTCAAACGGTTATTACTTTTGGCAAATTAATATATATATGTTGAAACGAAAATACAAGAAAGAAAAAAAAGGCTGCAATTTGTTATAATGAAGCAAAGGTTCAACAGAAAAAAGAATTTTTAAAAAATTTGTTGAAAGTGTGGCCTTAAAAATAATAGGTATGAAATGTATTATTATTTAATTGTTTTTAAATTTCTTGAAAAAATTGTATTGTAATATATTATAAAACTATTGTTTCAATATCACATTATAGTACGTTTAAAATTTTTTTTTCAAAAAATGATTTTTAATTGTAAAAAAAAGTAATATTAAAATAAAAACATTATTAGGCTTCTTCATTTTACATTTGATCTTTTAAAAATACGCGCCACGTAAACTATTGGTATTATTACGAATCGGTTATGTTGTGCGCATGTACTGCGCACCGTAGACCGGTTCGATACCACTTTTAGCGGTAGCACGCGATGTGTTGCGAAAATGCAATGTTGTGCGCATGTTCTGCGCTACATCGGTCCATCTTTTGATATATTTGTATCTACCGATCAAAAACAGAATGTTATGCGCATATACTGCACATAATTGAATTAATGCTTGGAGGGAAAAGTTTATTACGGTTACACATTTGGTGAAACGTCTCCGTGGAGTATGTGTGCAAAGAAGACGAACAATACAAAAGGAAAATTAAAAAAATGAACGACGAGGATGGTTATCGCTACCACAGAAAATCAGAGTATAAGCAGACTGGAATCTCGTAAGTTAATTTTATTTTCAAATCAAATACTAGGAATGTAAACACGGGATGCGTTTTTAGAGTAACGACATTTTTACTATTAATTAGCATATTAATAACAAGTTAAAGGTTTTATTTAATAATTAAATTTTTCAAGTGCTTTATTTGTTATAATATTATTATTTACGTTAGTAAATCACTTCAACACGCTAAGTTTATTCGAGCATTATTTTTCGGCTCTTGCGCAGCAACAATCTCAGTTCGCATTAGTAATCAGAATCGATTTTTGAAACAGTAGAAAAGTTAAAAAAGTGCTTATCGTATTCGTAGCGTTTAATAATTCAGTTTTTAATGTGGAAAAAGACAAAACTAATCTAAAAAACCACACGACATGGTTTCCAATCCAAGTACTTACTGCAGCAAATGCTGCTTAACTTTCTTGTTAGTACTTTATCTATATTACATTATTTAAAAAATAAAATTGTTATTTCCTACTTTAACGTGCTCGATTGTGCTCCCGATAGCACTTACTTTATTTACTTTATATTTTCAAGTTCAATTTTTTGACAGACATTATGGTTGTATTAATGAAAGAAAGGGTTGTCCAGGGTCTGCACGTGTATTTTTCTGTGCAGACAGAAACAATTATATTACTCAAAGAATAAATGAGCATGCAGAGACAATATGTAAACCTCAACCTTACGTTAGTCAAATCGAGGCATTTAAAAAAGAGTTTTTTGAAATTGCTGCAAATCCGGGTACGGATAATTTGTATAAAGTTTTCATCGAACTAAGTCACAAGTAAGTATAAGAGAATTTTCCTGTTAACACACATATTATTATAATTATATACACATTTATATGTAGGGTTTTTATAGTAGCGGCTTTTGTGCAAACGGCGCAGTATGAATTTGTTATTCAACAGCGCTGTCATTAATGTGCTTATACAGTATCTCTTTTCCTACATTTTATGCAGTGTTTTACCGGATGTTAACTTAAAAAAACTAAAACATTATTTATTATTTTTTATTCAACGACGAGTTTATTTAATCGCAAAAAGGATGTGTAACAGTGTTTGGTTAGCTTTCCAGATAATGTATGAAATTTTTCAAATGCTTTTTTTAATAAATCACCGACATTTCGGCCGGCCGTTAACCATTGTTTTGTAGCTGTATATATATAACCGACCAAACGATTATTTATCCGTAGTTAAGTAGATATTATTTTTTTCGAAAAAACCGCTCTTGTACGGTATTCTATTTGCTAATACGTAACGGTATTAAATTTGCAATGTTTTTGGGATTTTTTACGTACGTTTCTGCACTTTCGGTTTCTTATTACCATAACCAATTACTAATTGCATAGAAAATAGTGTATGTAACATTGAAATGGCTTATATTAAAAAGGAAATACTAATTACTTTATTTTTTTTGTCATATTAAGACAAAAAAAATTGTAACGTTAAATACACTTATGATATGATAATTAAGATGTATGTACATTTACAAAGTCACTGTGCGTAAAAGAAAAGCGTGTATTACTTGCTTTTTTATAGATATCCGGTTGAACTAACATCCAAATGCAGTTACAACAGTTTGAGAAGAACGGCGTTTCGAAGAAAAAAGCAGGCGAAAGAAGACGGTGTATATATTGGCGATCTTCGAAATATACAGTCAGTGAAAGATTTAGGTTTGGCGCTGAGTAATGATAGTAGGTCGTTGACCTGTAATTGGGGAAAAAGCTTCCGACTTTCATCAATGCTTCTACCAGCTGAGAGGACGGCCGAAGCGAAGGAAGCATGCAGCTTAATTCTATACGATGAGGAATTACTGCGTGCATTCGAAAATGCAGAGTTACTGGTAGATGGGACATTCAAGACTCGTCCAGCAATTGATTTAGGAAAATCTTCTCAGTTACTAACTGTGATGGCAAAGTACAAAGGACGGGTTCGTACAATTGATATTCTTTTATTTAAAAATAAATAAATAAATAAATAATTAAATAAAAAAATAATTAATGAAATAAGTGAATAAATAAATAAGTAAATGAATAAATAAAACATTTAATAGATAAATACAAAAATTAATTAACTAAAAACATAAATAAAGAAATGAATAAGTAAGTTATTGAAAAAACAACAATTAAATAAAAAAGTAATTTAATACGTACAGGAGCGGCAATTTTTGTCAGTGAGGGGGTACCTTCGATAGTACAGAATCTTGTGCAATTACGCCACCGGGGGCGAGCCGGTAAAATTCATTTATTCTGATAATAAACAATTATTAATTATTTACGATAAAAACATTTGCTGCATGTTGGAATTACACTTTCGGAAAGAAATAGTAAAAGTAGATAAAATTAAAAGCTTTCAAAGAATAGCGTTTCTGTCCAAATTTTTAGTAGCATTCCGTTGCCTTGCGCATCGACAGTAAAAAATTGTATATAACAGTAAACTTTGACCATAACAAAATAGAGAAACTTGTACAAAATCTTGTTGCACTAGGTATTGCATTTTACTTTTTACATTAGGCACACAGAATGCCGTTTTTTCATTGTGGCAACATGGTACCCAGTAATACCTCGAAATTGTAATATTTTCGATAACAACGTACGTTCTTAGAAATCGTGGGTTTGGGAAACATAATAACGATAAATAATAAAATCAAATAATGAAATGATGTTATTTGTTGCAGGGTATTCCAATTATGTGGGTTCTGAGGAACAACAAATTAACAAACACATACAAAATTTTATTTCAATTTATCAGGGAAGCCTTTCCCCTACTAAATCCGAAAAGTGTTTCCTGTGACTTCGAAAAAGCCATGCGCAATGCTTTGCGCACAGCATTTCCTGCGGCGCGGATTGTTGGTTGCCATTTCCATTATGCGCAGGTAACATTTATTCTTCACTTTTGCGTTTGAAAAATGAGTTATATTAAGCAGTTCAAACATCGTTGCTGTTAACTTTATCTTAAGTAAAGAAAATGATATTATGCAAGAAATATTTATTTTTATTCCCTAATAATTTCTCAATATACGCACACTGATGCATTAACGATCTGTTGATATATAAAAAATTTGTAACATTATTTATATAAGCAAACGTTTTGTCATTATATTTAACGCACTGTTTAATAGAAGGAAAGTTTTTGTAAACTATGACTATGACTTTGCATTACATGATCAAAAACTTTAATTTCCAGGCTTTATACAGAAATGCTGTGAAGAGAAGAGTTCTGCATAAACTGCAGAAAAAATGCAATGTGCAGAAATTGCAATTGATTAAAAAATTAATCGCCCTTGCACTGTTACCGGCTGAACTTATTGAAGAAGGGTACAGAAGTATTCATACCGAATGTGAAGCAAAATTCGGCCACGATACTAATGTCAATAACTTCTTGAAATATTTTGAAAAACAATGGATGCAGGATCCAACGAACTTTTGCGTTTACGGAATGGTTCACCGTACGAACAATTTGTTAGAGTCATACCACCGGAAACTGAACCAGATAATACGAAGTTCTCCAGGGTTAACTAAATTTTTTGGTACTTTAAAAATTTTTTTTTCTACTTCACTCTTACGTCATATTATGAATGTTTGTGTTAGCAAAGTTTAAATTTTACTCGGGGGATTATTGAGTCATCTATTAAAAAAGAAAGAAGGTTAAATATTTTATTATACATAACACAACGTGAAGAGTAAAAGTGAACGTTACCTTCACTATAGATCGGAAAATAAACTTTACTACTAGAAGCGAAAGATTTTTATTACTGCACGTTTTTGTAAAAAGTTTATAGTAAAATGGAGTGATCTAAAAATCGAAACTGTTCTTGTCACCAAGCAGGAAGCAGGAATAATTATATTAACTATTCTCTACATTTTAAATTTTCATAACTTTAACATGATATATTTTAAATTTGTCAATGTCAATTTCTTTTCGATTTAGTACGTGCAACATTGATTGCTGTTAATATTACACTTGTCAATTTTAACTTTCTCGAGGAATATTATCTATTATTTGATATTATTTATTTCATAGCACAGTATACATTATCAACAATATTGTACTTGGCCATCGTGCTTTTTAGGTTATGTGCATGCAAGTTTTACACTTTCAACTTTTGTAGAAAGTTAACTTTGTTAATAACTGTTGGTAACATCCTTTTGTTATCTCCTTCCAACAGCAGATTTACAAGTAGTACTACATTTGGGTAGGTACCGTATAAATGTTAATGGGACACATTTTTTTCTAAGCAGGCTCGTTACTGACAATTTATTAGTTGAAAACGTCACATCATAATAGATTTGATAATTTGCGCGAAATCTATTGGTATTCGGTACTAGTTACATGAGGATCGAAAATTTAAAATTAGGAAACGTTTTGCCAGCACTACTCATTACAAAATATTAATGAATCATTTACCAACGTAAAACTATATTTACAAACAACAAAAATTGTTTTTACGTAGCAGTACCTTTAACTTTTAGAAAACTTGTTTTTTTAAAAAGACAATGTCTCCTAATTAAAAAAAAACGGAAAGTTGTGTTATTGCATTTCAGAAAAACATATGACAAATGTATTGTTAATAGAATTAATTTTGTGGAGATTAATAGTAAGAAAGTCTTTGTTTAAGGAAAAATATCTTATCTGCTGT
This sequence comes from Theocolax elegans, assembly GCA_026168455.1. Taxonomy (NCBI): domain Eukaryota; kingdom Metazoa; phylum Arthropoda; class Insecta; order Hymenoptera; family Cerocephalidae; genus Theocolax; species Theocolax elegans. The sequence continues at coordinate 60,880,696 of CM047429.1, forward strand.
AAGCTATTTTTAGTGTTTCTACATGAAATATGACAATTTTTTACGGGTTTCAGTTATTTGGTCTTTAATACTTTCGAAATATTAAAAATTTTTAATTTGGTTTAGTTAAAATAATTTTTATTACCATCCTTTGTGCAAATTAAAACAAAACTATTAATTTTAAAATACAAAAAAATTTAATAAAATTGCGAAATTATGAATTTTATTTATTCTTATGACATACAGTTCTACTAAAATTAAAACTAAAGTTTTCCTTACACAAACGTTCATTTTTTGATTCCGTTTATTCTAAAGTTGCTTAACTAATTTCTCAATTAACATTTTTTTTTATCATTAGTTAATATCATACAAATAGCAGCGATCGCATGGAACAACAAGATTGAAATGGATTGTGTTGAGGACGATGACTTGGAAGACGAGCTTGCCAGCAGGAAGAAAAAAAAGCAATTATTAAAAAATCTGAGTGTAAGTGAAGCCTGGAAGAACCTGGAAACAAACGTATGGAACGTAGAAGAATTTTTAAAAAATGTATCTGCGCAACTAATAATGGTACGTATATGTAATTATTCATACCTATTCTAATCCCCCTCTATGTTTAAAGTCACATTAATAATGCAATATCATTCACACATAAGGATCAAAAACAGATTCGTGTAACCATGAAGAAAAAAAATGAAATATTGGTAGTTTGTAAAAAAATTTCAGAAATGACGGTAATATTATTATCTCAAAAGTTAAAGCAAACCTTGTGCATGTTAATATTGAGTTAATTTGTTAATTTTTTAACACAGGTTTAACATACTACTTGAACGTAGTAAAGTTAAAGTCTTATTACACTTTTACGAATCTTTGAACACACATTTACTTCATTATGTTTCAATTTTTTAAGCATAACCGGTGTACTGCAATTTTCATGTACTTCAGTAGCATGTATGTTAAGATTAACGTAACCGTTACCTTCGATGTTTCATAATCGAAATGGAGCAGCGCGGATTTCCATATTTTGAAGAATACTATTTTCTTAGTAATTAAGAATTCCATGTCCTGAAGAACATAATTCCCTGTTTTATTTTTTAGACTTTGCACGTATCGTATTGACCTCATGTCTTTTTCCTTTTTTTTGTCATAATTTTTTGTCATAATACTCCATGCGATATCGGAGAAGCTTCCGACACCGACAACCCACCTAGAGAATCGCAAATACATTGGAAACTTTCTTAGAGGAAGCAATTTTTAACATCGTTTTGCCAAGGAACAGTTTACAAGTAAATGGAAATACAATTTGCCCTCCTGGAAATATCGTTGGCGGGTAAACTGTTCGTTTGCGAAATAAAAACTTCCTCACAATTATTGACATATGCAAGAGGTCGCAGCCTATTTAATTTTACTTTACAACTTAATAATTACAATTGAGAAAAAATAGAGCGAGTACAATCTCAGATTTATCATGATCCGGTACCAGTTTGCATAAGATAAGTAATTTTACAATATAACAACCAAGTAAATTGTATTATATTTAATAAGATTTGATATGGTACGTAAAAGAACAACACTTTTACAAATACAGTTACCTTCAACCTGCTTGAGTGCACGCTTGAATGGTTACTGCATATTTTTATATTTTATAATTTCTTTAATCGTTTTCTTGCAGATCTTAACAATTGTGGGGCTTCGGACGAGTGATACTTCAGTTTGCCCGTGTTACACTGTTTCTGAGTATATAGTTCTACCTATAACCTCTCTGTTGAAAGAGGCAATTGAAATTCAATGAAAACATTTCAAATTGTATATTGTATACTTCTGCGCGTCAGAAAAAACTTATTTTGTTGAAAAGCAAGTACAACTGCATGCTGCTTCTTTTAAGCAACAACTATACGATTACGTTAGTAATCAATAGCAGGTGCTGATGAAAAATAAAAATGAAATTGTATATTATACTTATTTTGCAATAGCAGTTTACACAAACATTACTTTTATAAATTAGAAAATTGTTATACTTTTTTTTGGATTAAGGGGGTTCGAAAATCACTTAGCTTTCTTCCGCTTTAGTACGTAATTATAAAAAAATATAACAACACTAATAAAAATAGGAATCGACTCCCCACCAAAAATGTCCACGTGGAATTTCACATTGATTTTTACATTGTTTTTTTTGGACTTTTCAAAAAAACTTAAATCTTTATTTTCGTCTGTTGAGACTTTAAAAGACACTATTGAAAAAAATGGACACATAAAATTACACGTGTAATTTTATATGGCAATTTTTTCCATGAGGGTCTTTTACAGTCTTAACAGGAGAAAATTAAGAATAGTTTTTTTGAAGTCAAAAAAATAACAATGTAAAAATTAATGTGAAATTCCACGTGGACTTTTTTGACAGGGCTACCCTTTTTTTAACAAAAATAATTGGTACATTTAGCACACTCTTACCTTATAATTAAACGGTATGCTAAAGTAAGTTAACACCAGTTCATGTAAATATTCATCCTTTTTCGACAAGTCCCTTACAACAAATGATGTAAAAACGCTGTAAAAGCGTATAACAATATTCACAGTAAATTCGCTTAATATTTGTGGTAAAACATTTTTCGTTTAGGCATGAATATTAATGTCAGAAATAGATTAATGATGAACGAACTACACCAATAGATTAATGGTTAACAAACGGTTCCTACTGTTACTTTTCACTATATTGACAGATAATGCAATTATAAGAAATTGTCACGATTACGATAAGGTAGGGAATGCTGAAAGTTGACTTCGACACTCCGTTAAATAAATTGTTTATCGGTTTACATTTTGTAACATGTTGTTTTAATTTTTTACTTGTAAGTATACTTGAATACTTGTAATTCCTCCATAACTCTTTCCATGTTGCTTTAATCATATAAATCATATAAAAATGTATTTGCAAAGTATAACAATTATCCATATTGGAAAATGTCACTTCATATGTCACGCCAAAATGTTATGTAAATTTTGCGTCCGCGAGCTGCTACGACTTTAACAATAATAAAGACTGAACAGTAGAATCTGAAAAACTTTTTAATCACGTTTTAGCACCCCCCTTCCCTATCTTTCCCACGTTCTCAGTAACTTACAAATGTAAGTTATTATGTGCTTAAACCGTTTGTTTCGAAGCTTTCAAATTTATGTCATTTGATATCATGTGAAAAACTTATCGTGCAAAATCTCCTTGCATATAATTAAAGCAATGACAATAAATGAAAAAAAATTTGTAAAATGCATTAATACATTTTTCAAGTCGCCCGATTGTGGGTAGGCTTAAGAAACGATTTGCAATATTTTATATTACAATTTTTTCCGCTCTGGAGATTTCTGCGTGAAATCTTAACATGACATCTCACATGAGAACTAACGTGAGATCTCGTAAAATTTTGTAATAGGTATGTAAAACATTTTTTGTATTTTGTTAATAACTGTTTAGTAATTATTATTACAATTTAGATACCATAGGTTACCAACGGCATTTATTAATTGCTACAAAATATTTTGTAAATTGATATTTTAATACACTGACACTGTGTACACTGATAGAAAGGATCATTTATAATTAACGCGTGGTGGATTTATAAGAATTAATTTCGAATCGTTCACTATAAATAAATATTTATATATTATTAACGCTTGGTCGTTAATAGTTAATACAAAAATTTCAATGTATATAACGTATTTGGAAATTTATAGTAAATGAATATTTTTTAAATATAAATACTATTTAAATTTATTAATAAATAGTAATTAAATTAGTAATTAAATTAATGAAAAAATAATCATTTACTACAGTGAATAATAGAATTAAATAATGTCTACAATACCCTGAAAAACATTTTCGAATTTTGTAGGTATTTTTTCGATATTTTCTGCCATACACTTGTACCATAAATATATATATATATATATATAAATTAATTATATAAAATAAATATAAATTTATATATATAATTTATATATATATATATGTAGTGAATTCCATTAGGGTACTTATAAGTTTAATAATGAATCATGTTACCAAAATTACAAACTTTGTGTATTATCTATAAAGATTGTATTCATTAAGGGGATGCCATCCCACACAGCATAAAAGATTACAGCAAGCTTGCAGCAAGCTTCCATGAAAGATTCGGAATCTATCAGAAAGCTTTCATGAAATATTGTTGCGAACTAAAAATGTCCGGGGCACATTGACGGCTACAAGCTTCCACGGAATATTGTAGGAATCTTTTAAGAAATATTCCGGGGATATTTCTAGGAAGCTTCCAGCAAGTTTCCAGCACGTTCTCAAAAAGATTCCTAAACCTTTCTAGAAGCATGCAGAAAAGCTTTGTGGAAGCATTTAAGGAAAGCCATCTACAAAATTTCTTATATAGATTTATAAATGTTTAAAGAATCTATAATAAAGCTTTGGTGAAATATTAGTGCAAGTTAATAATGTTCGACGGTTATAAGCTTCCATGGAATATTGCATGAATCCTTCAACAATTATTGCGGAAATGTTTCTAGGAAGCTTCTCATAAGTTTCCAGCAAGTTATTGAAAAGATCCCTAATCCATTCAAGAAGCGTTTAGAATAGCTTAAGAAGAAGCCTTTCTGTCAGTGACTGCATACAGCTTTTCTGAATGCTTCTCGAAAAATTTGGAAATATTTCCGATAACATGCTGAAAACTTATTGGAAACTTTATAGAAACATTTCCGCAATCCTTCTTGAAAGAGTCTTACAATGCTCTATAAAAGCTTATATCTGCCAATTCCATGAACATTATTAATAAGCACCAATATTTCACAAATGCTTTCTCACAAATTCCTTTAACCTTTTTACATCTTGATAAGAAATCTTGCAGAAGACTATGTAGCTGCTTGTATAAAGCTTTTCTGAATGCTTCTTAAAAAGTTTAGGAATCTTTTCGATAACTTGATAACTTATTGGAAACTTCCTAGAAACGTTTCCGCAATACTTGAAATATTCTTGCAATTTTATATGGAAGCTTATAGACATCGATTCCTCGAACATTGTTAACTTGCACTAAAATTCCCCCAAAGCTTTCTCAAGAACCATTGCATGCAGATAGCTATAGAGCTTTTAAAAATATAGTTAATTCCGTTCTGAGACTCAAAATGATTATACGATATAATGACAATCGTAACACTAATGCTCTCCATTTTCTTATCGTATGTCGGTACGTTGATATTCCACTCAGCAGTTATTGCCGTACGACCATTATTTTTTAAGAACTCGAGTAGGGTCGAAGAATCAGATTTTATCTACCATTCGAGAGCTTTTAAAATACTGCTTCAATCTTCTGGAATCTGCATAGATCTATACTGTGTATGTCATATACTTTTCTACCAGGATTTCGGTGCCGTTAAAACTAAGGAATTTTATTTAATATAGCGATATATCAGGAGTACGAAAAACAAAATTTAAATATATTTTAACATATATGATTAAGAAATACAAATGTATATTTTTATATATATTTAAAAAATCTCGAAAATTTAAGGTTAAAAGTTCAAAATCAATGAGCGTCACCTTAACTGATAAATTTTTATTCACAAAAATTTCAATATCACATAATCTTCGTAGTAGTAAACATCGTTAAAATCTTTTAAAATAATTTTTAATAACTTAAAATTATGTTTTAAATGTGTTAAATATAAATTTTTGGCGTATCTCTCAGTTGGCTAGTGAGTACCTATACGAGCTACCTTAATAGCTTTACTTATTTTCCACCAGGGTATTTGTCTTAAAAATTGGGACATTCTAAAGTTTTATCAACATTCAAGTTTATGTTGTATTTTATAAATGCTAGTACTGTTTAATCTATAATTCTATTAGTCTATTAGATTATATATTACGGGATAAGTCGATGAATATGCATTAATTTGCTACAATGAAAAAATTCGAAAATGCAACAATAAAAATATATTTTCCACATTTTTTATTTGAAACACTTAGAAAGAATAGAAATATAAATTAGTAAATATTCGATTGTTGAGGGTCAATAATAAATAAATCCAATTTATTTATGTAAGTGCACAACATTTCGTCTGCTAGGTTTGCAGATCTCTTCAGGTGCTTAATATTGAATATAATGTTATTCGATGAAGCTTACTTGGGCTGTAACATTTATATTTAATATTAAGCACTTGAAGAAGTCTGTAAACCTAGCAGACGAAACGTTGTGCACTTACATAAATAAATTGGATTTATTTATTATTGACCTTCAACAATCGACTATTTACTAATTGAACAATGAAGGGTGAAAATTACAAATTAGAAATATAAAAATAAATTCTTAAATAAATGAAAAATGAATACATATGTCAACTATTATGATAATTACATATCGTAAGTAAATTTTTAGTCAGAATCGCGTTCTGGTGATAAGCTGATTGTTTTAAACATCACTCTGTTTTTTGTTTTCCCGCTGAAAAAAAATTATTATGTATCAAATTTAATTAATCGGATTTGCTAATTTTAATAGGAGCTCCAGTGATTAAAAATTTTGCTGTTTCTCAAAAATTGTTTACAAGTTTTGGAATCTTTAAACTTATTTCTACACAACTTATAACAATTTACCATAGTAATATAAAATACAGTTTAATTAGGTGGCCTGCGCTCAGTAGCGCGCTTCTAAATGGGGCATAGCCTGAAAATAGATATTTGTAGGCTTAAGACTGCAGTAACACCAGGACAATGCTTATCTTTCTGAGTGTAAAACGTTAAGCGTAGCCGAAAAATTTGTAATGCGTAAAACAGAAGAACATATCCTCATAAAAAAACTGTATGTGTAGAATTTGTATTCTTTGAGATATTGTAAAAATAATGAACAAAACCCGATTTCATGAAATGTTAAACAGGAATAACTAAAAATGTTTTCATCGATATCAAGGTTCTCAAATCACAATAAAACTACGCTCAAAATTTGAGCTATATCAATGATAAACTTTTTGAGATACTTCAAGAACATTTCTTTTTTTGGTAACAAAAAAATAAGGCACTCCTGTGTGACTGTCGTGACTATAAAAAGTAGCTCGCCCATTTCTGAGAACCGTTTTTTACTTAAAATAAACATTTTCTTAAAACTACGTTAAAAAAATTTCGATTTTTGTTCAGAACAATTCCACTTGTTTTTTTGATCTAAAATTACTGGAGCTCTCCTCAGTACTACTTTAAAAAATTTACCTTTCTCGCCTTTTCACACGTGTATTAGATTGATCCAACCAAGAACTTATAGCATCTTTAAGATCGTCATCATTTACGTCATTGAAAACCATACGACAGGCTTTTAATGAAAATAAAAAAAAATTTACAGGATTATGTAGTTTCTTTATACTGTAACGGGGCGATTCTAGCGTATGCTCCTCGTCGAGCACCGCTTTCAAGGCGAGAACTTACCTGCGCGGGCCTCGCGCCACGCTGCTGTGTTCTGCGATGCCGCGATACCGCGCACGAGCTTTAGCCGTGGTGCAACCGCGGTACCTCGGTGACGATGCGCCGTTAACAACGATGACGACTCTCCGCCGCGTGGAGAATCATCGGACCCGAGTTGCACTCGGGCAAACTTGAGGAAGCAACAGGAAGGACGAGTGCTTCTGGTTGCTCGTGCCCGTAGAGGAACACGAGGCTCGGCCGCTCAGGATGCGCGACAACGGAAGTGTTATCGCGCCCGCGGAGGCGGCTGGGTAAGCGGGATAGGTGGATACGGGGTACTCAAATTACAACGAGAGAGAATGATAATTTATGATTAAATCTATTACGGGCGAATATTTACAATAATATTTACAAAAGAATAGACAAAAGATGTACAGGCGCTCGGTAGCGCTCAATAACGCACGGTGTTAAACAATTAACAAATACTGGGTTGTTTAAGAATAAGAATCATCTAGGAACTACGGTGAAACAACGCGTAACCTCGACGGCGCGCAGGCAATCGCGACGGCCCGGTCGCGGCTATATCCACACGCGCGCACGCGCTCGTGCGCTCCTACGTCCCACGGGGAAGACGCGGGGAATCGGGTAACCCGAGTTACCGATCTACCTAGCCACGTGCGCGAGGAAGCCTGGTTGGGCGAATCGCGCCCTCGAACCGACAGTGCTTGCTGCACTGCGTCTCGCTCTTCCCGGAAGAAGTCGATGCCACCCGATCCAAGTTGTAAACAACTTACTTGGTGCGCAGGAACGCGCCGGCGAAACGGCTACTCTCAATCCCGTTCTCTCTCTTTCTATCTCGCGAAGCTTCGACGAGTGCAAGTCGTCCCGGGCGGCTATCCGTCCTGGAGATGAACAGACCCGCGTCCTCAGAACGGCTTGTTCTCCGGGAGCTGCCTCGACTCACCTCGTTCACTCTTTCTTCTCTCTCGCTCTTTTTCTCGTCGCACGTACTAACGCTCGTACGGCTCCCGACGGACTGCGCGAGACTCGGTGTCTCGCGGCCCTTCGCGACGTTGCGCGCAATCACGTGATTACGCGGTTTTCGAGTTCACGGGCTATTGTGTGTTTCGGAACACGCGCCCGTTATACCCTCCCTCCAGAGTCGACTATACCCTGAATAGGAGACTCTAAAAAAAAAACTACGAAGAAAACAACTATCGCGACGTTGGATCATAGGATTTTAAGGAGGGCTTGATAAATCGGAATACACTCAGGATAAATCAAGGTTTAAACAACGTGAATTTTTACCACAACAAATAGAAGGGAAGGTTAGGAACATCATTAGGATACGTCGTTTTTAGTCGCACTTCGCGTTTTTCGTGACGAATCTGTTACGTTAACCGAAACGTTTTTATTTCGCGAACCTTTCGGACGACCGCGGCCTCTTTTTATCGGTTCGGACGGTTTATTCGTACTGTTAACGCGGGAGGACTTCCCGGTCCTTTTTACAACGATCGTATTCTTTCTCGGTCTCCCCCTTCGCTTGGGGTTCGTTTGTGTTTTTACAGGATTAGCGTCTCCCGAACATCGTGCCCGCGTATGCACGTTGACGCTTCGCTCGCTGTTTGATACACGCGCATGTGTATCCGCAATTACATTTTGCTGCGCGCTCGCAGACTTTCGCTCGCTGGAAATCAGCGGGTCGCGCATCGCTTTATTGGCGCTCGCATCCCTCGGCGGTTGAGCGTCGATCTCGACGTCGTCTTCTTCTTGTGCAGTTTCAAATGGCTTTATTTGCGAGACGTGCACTAAGTCAACGATATAGCCATCTTTATCGAGTAATCTATACGTATTCGGACCAAGTCGCGCAGTAATTACGTAGGGCCCTGAGAAATTAGGCGCTAATTTCGCAGCGCGGCCCTCGGTGGCCGAGGAAAGAATTTTATTTACTTTCCACACCGTATCTCCGATTTGATACTCGCGAGAACGGTGTTTGGCGTCATAATACTGCGCTTGACGTGCTTGCGCCTTTCTCGCGCAGTCAGCTGCTGTATCGCGCACGTCTGCTAGGACGCGCATCCTAGCTTTCCAGTTCTCGATTGCGTTCTGCTGCTCTTGCTCAGCAGCGGCTATATCTTGCGCTCTCTTCATAAAAGACGGCGGAGTAGGCTGTCGGCCGTAGTTTAAGAGCGCTGGGCTCGTTTCTGTCGAGCTATGTACCGATGTATTGTACGCGTAAACTATCTCGTGTAGTTTTTCGTCCCAAGTTGAGTGGCTCTCCTCGATAAAAGACTTTATCATGGTCTTAAGGGAACGATTAACGCGTTCTACAGGATTCGCCTGGGGGTGATATGGAGGCGTAGTAGTGTGGAGCACACCTTGCTCTTCAAGATATTTGTCGACAAGACGATTTTTAAATTCAGTCCCGTTGTCCGACAAAAATATCTCGCTAACTCCATAGCGCAAGAATACTCGCTCTTTAAGCTCTTTCAGTATCGTTTGCGCGTTCGCCTTGCGAATCGCTGCGCACTCTATCCACCGCGTGAATAGGTCTTGGAATACTAAAATGTATTCTTTGCCGTGTTTACTGCGGGGAAATGGACCCATGATATCCGCCGCAACGACTTGCCATGGTCGATCAAAAACACGGCGCCCCATCAAACCTGCGGGCGCTCGTTGCTCAACTTTACATTGTTGGCAAACGATGCATGTTTTAACGTACTCTTGTACGTCTCGGTACATTCTAGGCCAAAAATAATATAATGAGACGCGAGCGTATGTTTTCTCGCGCCCCAAGTGGCCTGCAGTCGGCTCGTCATGGCATTCTTGCATGACTCCTTGTCGCTTTTCCTTTGGAACGACAATTTTCCAAGCATCATCCTCGTCGATTTCTGCTGGAAGTATTTCGCTTGGGCGGTGTATATACAGCTGTCCACCTATCGTTTTATAGCGTGGAAAGTCTCGCGGCTGTTGCTGTATTTGTTCGCGTAGGCGCGTATACCACGTATCGCGCGTATCGCTCGCCCATGTGATTGCGCAAATCTCGGGCGCTTCGTCCTCGTGCATTCTCGACAATGCATCGGGAACGTGATTAAGCGCCCCTTTGCGATGTTCAACAGTAAAAGAGTGCCCTTGCAACTCTAGCGCCCATCTCGCCAGGCGCCCTGTTGGATTGCGCAAATTGCATAGCCAGCGAAGACTGCTATGGTCGGTTAGTACCCGGAAGGTATAACCTTCAATATACGGTCTAAATTTCCGTATTGCCCATATTACAGCGAGGCATTCCCTCTCGGTTACGCTGTAATTGCGCTCAGCTTGCGTCATAGTGCGACTAGCAAATTCGAGCACTCTCTCTTCGCCGTCTACGTACTGTAAAAGTACGGCACCCAAGCCTGAGTCGCTTGCATCAGTTTGGACTACAAACTGAGTCGAAAAATCCGGACGCTGGAGCACGGGCGCTGTAGCCACGAGCGCTTTTATTTGTGTAAAAGCCCCTTGTTGCTCCTCCCCCCACTCATATTTACGCCCCTTCTTCGTAAGTTGCGTAAGTGGCTCTGCGAGTGTCGCAAAATCCGGTAGGAATTTGCGATACCACGACGACATTCCCATGAATCGTCGGAGCTGCTTTAAGTTTTTGGGGGCCGGGTATTGCATTATCGGTGCAATTTTATCCGGATCTGGGCGAAAACCGTCGTGATTAACAAGGACGCCGAGGTACTTAACTTCCTCTCGGCAGAAGACGCTCTTCTCCCTGTTAATCGTGAAACCTGCGGCCTTTATTCGCTGGAGCACTTCCTCAAGCATTTTGAGGTGTTCCTCGAACGTCTCCGTAGCGATTATTATGTCGTCTAAATATGAGAACGACCACGGCTCTAACTCAGGTGTAATTATCGAGTCTATGACTCTTTGAAAGGTCGCCGGCGCATATGCAAGGCCGTAAGGCATGCGCGTGAACTGATATAGTCCCAACCCTGGTACAGTAAAAGCTGTAAAGGGCCGCGACTCTTTCTTCAGCGGTATTTGATGATACGCGCTGCTGAGATCGAGCGTACTTATATACTTTGATTTTTGTAATTTTCGAAGTATATTATCCATATATGGTAATGGATAGGCGTCAGGCTTCGTGACAGCATTTACCTTGCGAAAGTCGACGCAAAATCGATACGCACCGTTCGATTTGCGGACCATCACGACTGGACTCGACCAGCCGCTGGTTGCAGGTTCAATTATACCTGCCTCTAGCATTTCGAAGACCTGCTTATGCATCTCTTCTTCGATTTTGCGCGAAACCGGATAGTACTTTTGTTTCACGGGGCGCGAGGATCCTACATCGATCTCGTGCATTATCCGTGAAGTACATCCGAGTTTCGCTTCGCTAGAGGTTAAAACGCGATTTAGCAGACGCTCTACTTCGTCGCGTTCTATCTGCTCAACTCGCGCGAGTCCAATAGCAGATAGTTGCAATAAACCCCAAGTGCTGAGACTAGCTACTTCTAGCTTAACACTTTGCTCCGCTTGTTTTAAATAAAGCAGGTTGGCGTTAGGGTCATGCACTGCATCAAATAAACGACAAAAATTTGTACCGATATAGCAGTCGTGATCAAGGTCGGGCATAATTGCCACTGTAACCTCCTTTTTCACACCTGCTACGGTAAAAGGCAGATCTACATATCCGGCGATGGGAGTATAATGCCCGTCGGCAACGCGAGCTCCACGACCCTTACTCGGTCGGAGCTCTCGTCCACATGCGCTGGCAATTTGTAGTCCAAGCGCGCCCATAACCGTACGCGCTGCGCCTGGATCGTATAATGACCTAACTCGGAAACCTCCGATGTCGACTTGGAGCCACCAACGATCCTCGATGTCGTTGGGATCTCGGGTCGACGAATTCGCCGTGTCGCGCAACGCTTGCGGTAACACGTAGGTTTCCATGTGCGAGTTCGTTGGCGTATCGACGCTCGATGCCACACTAGTCGCACTAATGTTCGCACAAAGAGGCTGCGTACTCTCTACGCTCTCTGTCTTAACGCTTGAGGTCGTACACGAATCTACCGGGGGCATAGAGACCTCGTCTACGCTTCCCGTCGTTCGTTTCCCGCCCGCTTCGCACAATCTCTTGCGAAGTGTCCTGGCTCATCGCACACGAAACAACGAACATTCATCTTTTTTGGATCCCGTGTGCGCGGGGGAGGTTTTCGCGCTTCTTCGCTCTTACCTTCCGGAGGAGCGCCCTTGCTCTCAGCACTCTTATTGCTGGCTTGACCGCGCCCCCCTTTACCCTGTTCGCCTTTCGGTCTGGGCGAGTTGTCTTTACCTTTATTATGGCCTTTACCCTGGATTTGGCTCGATTTCTGTCGGTTTAGAAATCGCTGAAAATTCTCATTCATTTTCGTAAGAAGTGCAGCGATCTCTGTTGGCGCCGCTGTTTTGTCCTCAGCGACTACAGCGGATACTTTGGTTGCTATGGCGGCGCTCTTTGGTGCGCGGTACGCCATTTCCGGCAAAAGTGACACTTCAGGATCCGGCGGAGCCCTGTATGTGCGCTCGTACTCAAGATTGAGCTCAGCGTTCTTTGCCATAACCAACAGATTTTTTACGCTGTCAAAATCCGTTCTTTTGATCAGCTGTCGCAAGCGGGGAAGCATGTTAAGATATAGCAAATCTAATTGCGCTTCTACTGTTGGTCTCGGTATTTGTTTGCGCATAATACCGGTCAAATAAGTGATGTAATCACCCACAGGCTCATCTTTGCCTTGTGTGCGCGCATTAGCTTCCGCTACCAACCTCTGTTGATAGCCGCTTGCCATTCCGTACGTTAAGCGAGCGTCCTCGCAAAAGTCGGACCAATTCGACCATTCATTTCTGTGGTTTCTATACCACACAGCCGCTACTCCGTTGAGTAATTCAGATAATGAAGACATTACTTCGCTATCTGATAGATTACTATGCGCGCGACATTCCTCAACACGCGTCAAGAACATGTCGACGCTTTGACTTCGATCGCCGTTAAAATGCAAACCCCATTTGCGCACGATTTGGCCAACATCGCGCTTTGAAGTCGCAGTAACGTTGCTATTACTCGCGCTATTTAGCGCCGAGTTACCTGCAGCATTCTCACCCAGGTTGAGAAGGTCTCCCCCTCTCCAAACGTTACTCGACTCTGACAAATGGTGAGTTTGATTTACCGATATCGGGCTGCTTTGCGGTAAATTGACAATATCGTACGTGTCTTGAAAAGTAACGCGATTGCCAACTTTTCCAGTTGCACCGTGCGGAAGTTCGTTATTGTGCATTTCTTGCGCGTCAATCCGCGTACTACTCGCGGGCGACGCGCTTGCAAATTTTTCGAATAACCTCGTTATCGAATCAATTTGCTTTTGCAGCTCCACATATTTGCGGTTAGATTCGTTCATGAATTCTCGATAATTCATGGGAATCTGTGGGTGTTGCTGTTCTTCTGACGGTTGCCGCGAAGTACTCGGGGTTTGTTGCATTTCCGCTTTACGCGTATCTACTGTGGGTAACACATTTACCTGATCGTTTGTAGACGCACTCTCTTGCGCTTGTATTCGCAATACTTGCGCATTATCCTCAGCACTCGTCTGCTGTATTGGATAAACTACGGTGATTAATGCATCGTCATGCAACATTTGAATTGGATGCGGCCGATCGTGATCAAAGCCTTCCTCCAGGATCGTCGATCCTGATTTTTCTGCGCACGTTTGGTCGATAAACGCGCTTCGCAGCTGTTCGCGTTTTATTCGCGCTTCCTCGGGTTCCAATTCAGTTTCCTCGAAATCTGATTGGCTATAATGTCCGAGTAGCCAATTATACAAACGCTCCACTTTTGATAACCTCCAACCTGTCCGGTTGAGGTTAAGTGCTTTGAGGTTATCCTCGAGATCGTCCTCAGAAAGTGCTAAGCACCATTGTTCCACGGAAGTAAGCGTTTCTCTCGCCATTACGCTGTTTTATTTATTTATTTAGTTTAAGCCGCTCGCAAAATTTTATAAACAAATGCGCTTATTAGCGTTGTGTGTGCGCGCTTTATTTCAATCACACCAGTCCGTTAACCTAGTGTGCTTTCGGATTTACAACGTAAAATCCAAAGACACACTTTAGCCGTTTTTACAATTTAAAATCACACTTAGATTAATAAATTTTAAAATATTACATATATAAATATATAAGTATATAAATTAATAAAGCGCACGCAAATATGTATAATAAAAAAAAAATAATAATATATGTCGCTTATATATCTGCACACTTGCGCTCACACACAACGACAGACACAAAGATATTTTCCTTCAACCAACTTGCGCAAAATCGGAAATGAATATTTTTAAAAAAAAAAAATTAGGTTGAAAATATCCTATTTTGCGCCCGTTGTCTTATATGCGTGTGTATATATACACACCACAAACAATCAAGTGACAAATTATTTTTCAGTAAAATAAAAAACAATTTTTAAATAATTTCTCAAATTATTTTTAAAAATTTAATTAAATAGTTTCTCCAATTAAATTAAATAATTTCTCAAATTGTTAGCAAGAAAAAAAAAACAAAATTTTGTGTGTGCGAAAAATTTTAAACTATATTTACATTTGAAAAGTGTAAAAAAAATTAATTATTTATCACTAGTAAAGAAAAGGATTGTAGTCACATTAAATGATCAAAAACAAAATATGTGAATTGCAGGTAATTTCGTCAATTACTTAAAGAAAGGATAATAATTCTCTAATCACTTTCCTGCAATTCGCTAGTCGAAGTAAAATTTTTCGCCTGTGCTGTTCTAAATATCATTTCTCAAATAATATTTGAACAGCGTAGAAATTACGAGTCTGAAAATCGACTCAATCTTTGTGTCTTATACAAAAGTTCGAAAGTGTAAACAAGGCGCTTTGTTTACATTCGCGCGTCGCGTGCCTCCTCGCGTCAACAACGCACGAATTTAAGCTAGCTAAATTTTAACGTGGGTATCGAAATATTACGCTTGAAAATTATTATTTTAGTTACGCTTTAAAATTCGAATTTTTGTTGGCGGATTATAATTTTTCGCAAAAATTATAATTATTTATGAGCTAAAAAAAAAATTATTTATGCGCAAAATAATCGCCTAAATTCGATTAATAATTTTCAAATATTATTATCCGCGAGAGGAGAGAAGAAAAGAAATTAATTATGTCGGCGCTTAATAATTTTCCTCGAAAATTATTAATTATTTATGCGCTAAAACCAAATTATTTTTGCGCACAATAATCGCCAAGTATTAATAAAAATTATTAAGTGCGATTTATATCACCACATAAATTGAACACTTAACAAAAATTAATATTGTTAATTTATATTTTAAATTACCATAGCGCTTCTATGCGTAATTTATGCGCGAGAACTATAACGATATAAAAGAACGAACGGAGAGAGAAAATACAAGGTGCGATTTATTTCACCAAATAAGTCGAGCACCGAAAATAAAATAATCAAGTTTCCCGGAAACGAAGTACCGCGTATCCCAACCCGAAACCTGTAGTTGGGCGCCAGCTGTAACGGGGCGATTCTAGCGTATGCTCCTCGTCGAGCACCGCTTTCAAGGCGAGAACTTACCTGCGCGGGCCTCGCGCCACGCTGCTGTGTTCTGCGATGCCGCGATACCGCGCACGAGCTTTAGCCGTGGTGCAACCGCGGTACCTCGGTGACGATGCGCCGTTAACAACGATGACGACTCTCCGCCGCGTGGAGAATCATCGGACCCGAGTTGCACTCGGGCAAACTTGAGGAAGCAACAGGAAGGACGAGTGCTTCTGGTTGCTCGTGCCCGTAGAGGAACACGAGGCTCGGCCGCTCAGGATGCGCGACAACGGAAGTGTTATCGCGCCCGCGGAGGCGGCTGGGTAAGCGGGATAGGTGGATACGGGGTACTCAAATTACAACGAGAGAGAATGATAATTTATGATTAAATCTATTACGGGCGAATATTTACAATAATATTTACAAAAGAATAGACAAAAGATGTACAGGCGCTCGGTAGCGCTCAATAACGCACGGTGTTAAACAATTAACAAATACTGGGTTGTTTAAGAATAAGAATCATCTAGGAACTACGGTGAAACAACGCGTAACCTCGACGGCGCGCAGGCAATCGCGACGGCCCGGTCGCGGCTATATCCACACGCGCGCACGCGCTCGTGCGCTCCTACGTCCCACGGGGAAGACGCGGGGAATCGGGTAACCCGAGTTACCGATCTACCTAGCCACGTGCGCGAGGAAGCCTGGTTGGGCGAATCGCGCCCTCGAACCGACAGTGCTTGCTGCACTGCGTCTCGCTCTTCCCGGAAGAAGTCGATGCCACCCGATCCAAGTTGTAAACAACTTACTTGGTGCGCAGGAACGCGCCGGCGAAACGGCTACTCTCAATCCCGTTCTCTCTCTTTCTATCTCGCGAAGCTTCGACGAGTGCAAGTCGTCCCGGGCGGCTATCCGTCCTGGAGATGAACAGACCCGCGTCCTCAGAACGGCTTGTTCTCCGGGAGCTGCCTCGACTCACCTCGTTCACTCTTTCTTCTCTCTCGCTCTTTTTCTCGTCGCACGTACTAACGCTCGTACGGCTCCCGACGGACTGCGCGAGACTCGGTGTCTCGCGGCCCTTCGCGACGTTGCGCGCAATCACGTGATTACGCGGTTTTCGAGTTCACGGGCTATTGTGTGTTTCGGAACACGCGCCCGTTATAATACATTCCTAGCGAAAATTATAAAATGTAAGAAATAATAATAAAAGATTACAATCCGTAATATTTCATCTATTTTAGGACACTTTACGTTTTTTTTTACCTTTTCTTACGTTTCATGACATTTATTTCAATTTTATTATTATTTCTTACTTTTTTTTACAATACATCGTAATCAAAAAATTATAATTTATAACAAAATTATAAGAAAACGTACCAAAATGTAAAAAAAAATAAGAAAAAGTAAACCGCTACGTTATTTTGTGTTTACTTGTAGCTATTTTCAATTACTTTTACTTACTTTTTTTGCATTTTATTATTTTTTTTAGACCATAGATTTTTATTGGTCTTCCCGAACTAACGTCAAGAAATCCATTAGAGCCCCCTATGAACCCCATTAGCTGCTCGCACAAACATTTTATTTATTATTTTTTATTAGCTTCTATTAAGAATTCATAAAGTAAATTAATAAATAATTTGAAAAATGTAGAAAACAGTAATAAAACATAATAAAACATAAATGTAAAAAATAGTATATGAAAAACGTAAGAAAAAGTAAGAAAAGGTAAGTGTCCAGAAACAGATGCAATGTTACCTTTCTTTACGTTTACTTACATATCGTTATGTTATATTACTGCTTTTTACGTTTTCTTATATTTTTATTTTGTCCGCTAGGGATATTATCATGCAATAATAAAACTTACGAGAAATGCAAGTACACAGCGTTAAATCCTTGAAAGATTTTTTGGGGCTTTTACGCCCTGTAAAACTGTAGTTATTCATCACATCATCAGTCATTACAGCGCTCATCATGTTATAAATGTGTTCACGATAGTCTGCACCTCCTTTGCTTTTCAAGAAAGCGATCTGAAACGTTACAGTACACTCATTCATTTATGTTTGTTGAGAAAACATTCGACGAGTGATTTTTAATAATGGTTCATGTATGTTTATTATAAATATTAATTTGTCAAGAAAAAGGAAAATGACGAAAAGTACTTCCAATTAGTATATGAATTGTTCCCCCAGTCGAAAAAAATATTTCAAAAATGTTTAATAAGTTTAAATAACTTTTAGAAACTTTTAAAAACTTTTATTAAAGGGCAGTTTTTGGGCATTCAATAAAACTTAAAAAAAGTTATTAAAAATTGTTAAAAATTATTAACTTTTACCAAAGTTTCTTACAAGTTATTAAAACTTATTAATAGTTTGTTAATAGTTTTTAAAATTTACTAAATATTATTAAAATTTATAAATATTTATCAAAAAATAGTAACAATACTAATACTTAATAATAATTAAAAAAAAAGTTTACTACTAAAGCCATTTCGATTGTGATATTTATAAATCTTAATTTATAGATTTAGTAATATCACAATTTAAATATAGCTTGAATCCAAAACGACATGTTTTCACTACAAAATGAGAGGTATTAGATAAAAATTGGTTCATCAGTCAAAAGTATACCTTACAGCAAAGTTCAAATTGTGAAATCAAAATTCATTTTACCATTTTTAACCTTTAACTGGCACTGTGGGTCCTAATATACGTAACTGGCACTTGGGGTCTTTAAGACCTCAGCGAATTTAAACGAGCCTCGCGCAGTCGGTATCCAAT
Organism: Theocolax elegans; assembly: GCA_026168455.1. NCBI lineage: Eukaryota > Metazoa > Arthropoda > Insecta > Hymenoptera > Cerocephalidae > Theocolax > Theocolax elegans. Next base: position 60,899,437 of record CM047429.1, read on the forward strand.
ATTAATGAACAAAAAAATTATCACATGTAGTTTAGAATATATTTGTCAATGTCGAATTGATTTTGTAGTCATTTATAAGGTAAGTTTGTAAAAAAATTATTAAAAAAGACTGAAAAAATCAGTTTTTTCAATTAAAAAATTATAAGTCGTGTAATTTTTAATATTTTTAGCTCAAAATTTATGGATACATGCTTGAGATACTGTACTTCAAGAAAAAAATGAGTGTGATGTTGATGCTTCCAAAAAAGGTATTTATTTTGTGAAATAAAACCGAGATTTTTGAGTAAAATAAAACACCCTATTTTTCAAAATAGTTATATAATAGTTATAAAATAGTTTAAAATATAAAAATGAATGAAAATACAGAAAAATAAAGATTGTGAAAGAACTGGTAGATATCGCCGCATGGTTCATTAAATTAAATTTAGTATGCGTAATTTGAGCTCAAAAATTTTTTGGGGTCGTTTTGACCCACAGAGCCAGTTAAGGGTTAAGTGTAATACCTCTTAGTACAAAAAACTAAAATTAACATTTTTTTACTTGTTAATATATTTATATTTTTAATCTCCCACGATTGTTGAAAAAGTGAAAATAAAGAACGTTTTTAAAACAAAATAACTTATACATTTTTTTAAGTAATAAATTATTATTTAAATACATATTAAATACAAAAAAAAATAGATAAATTGTTGAAATTTTTAAATACTTTAAATAAAATTTACATTCCATTTTTTAAATTTTAATAATTAATAATAAACGTAAAGTAAAAACAGAATACGTAATAAACGTTTAACATATTTCAAATACTTTTATGAATTTTTAGTAATCATCAATAATTTGTACTCCTGTCTTTATAAGTGTTATCAATATTATCACTTCTTCTTACTTTTTTTTTACAATATTCATTGAAATCAATAACTTATATTTAATAACAAAATTATAAGTACCAAAATGTAAAGAAAAATAAGAAAAAGTAAGTCGTTATTTTGCGTTTACTTACTAGTAGCTATTTTCAAATACTTTTTCTTGATTTTCTTTGAATTTTAATACATTTCATTATCTTTTATTACGAATTAATAATGTTTGGAAAAACTAATAAAAAAGTTATTACATAGCGACAATTTGAAAAATGTAGAAAACAATAACAAAACGTAAGTAACTGTAAGAAATAGTATATGAAAAACGTTAGAAAAAGTAAGAAAAGGTAAAAGTGTCCAAAAACAGACGCAATGTTACCTTTCTTTACGTTTACTTACATATTGTTATGTTATATTACTGCTTTTTATGTTTTCTTATTTTTTATTTTTTTCGCTAGGGATAAATACAAATTTTAAATTTATATTTAAAAATACGATTGTTCGAATTATTCGAATTTAGCGTCTATTTTGATATATTCTTATACCGAGTAGGTATTCCAATATTATTTTAAGACGAATATTAGCAGCCCTAGCCTCGACGTATGTAAGAATTGTCGCTGTAAAATTACCGACTTTGTTTTACTTCAGATGAAAACTTTTATCAACAATCCTTTATTTCAATTATGATTTACATCGTGGTACTTTTTTCATATTGGCAGATTCCTTTTCAATGAATATGCGGTAAAAGAAAAGAAGAGCAATATAGAATGCAAGGTTGAATAGCTTATAGGTAATAAACACAAAAGAATAAGAAAAGTGCGCGCAGCGCTCTGCGTAATTGTATTTTTACACTTATTTACTACCAATCTTGTGAATATAAATAATGAAAAGCAATAAAATTATTCCAATTTTTTTAAGCAAGAAACACATGCAATCATTACCAATTCTGTTAGATTATAATGTTTTTATTGCAACCAAGGTGAACCCAACAAATTATTATATTTTTAATGTTACGAATTAAAAATGTATGCATTCTTTTCTAGAATAAAGTTTTAAGATTAATAAAAATATTTAGAAATATAATTATCCAAAACCAATGATGATGTGATGATAAGTTACACATGCAAGTTAGACATTACTGCACAGAACACTCACACAATACTTTCATCACGTTTGAGACATTAAGTTAAATTTATACCACTAAATAAACGAGTTGTCTTGTAGATGTAACAATGTGAATTTGAAGCTGATACAGGAGTGTACATATTTCGTCGGACAAATAAAAACCAAGTTCCTGGTAATTCCCCTGTCCAAGAAACTAATAATATTTAGTTTATTTATTTTATTAATTATTTGATAAAAAAATAATTGCCAAATTATATTTTATTTATTAATTGATAACCTGTATAGTTATATAATTATATACGTATATTGTGGCACAACTGTTCAATGTACAATTTATTGCATTTTGGAATAAAAAATATACATTTTAAATAGTCTATAAATATAAATAATTTTATAAAAAATAATATCGATTCATTTTGATTAATTGTATTGATTTAATGAGTTGTATAAAAATTTCTAAAATTGTGAAACTGTGCAGAAGTGGTTTTAGTGCCGGGATGAAAAGTCACATTTTTACACACTTTTACAGATTTTTGCATAATATTACGTACTTTATACACTTTCACACATTTGAAATTTCTATACAGGAAGACTTGAAATTGTACAAGTATGTTACATGTAATTAGATATTTTAACTTTCCATAACCAAATTTGGCAAGTTTAAGAACTGATTTTTTTTTACTTAGTACTTATTACTGATAATTTATCTGCACAATTATTAATTTATCTTTATAGCATTGCGAGGAGTTATTCATTATTTAAGTCGGTGCTTGAATGAATTGTTGCCGGCATGGCTTCGCGTCGGCGCATTTAAGAGGACGTCGGAGCAATTTAACTATTTTACAGGTTTAAACTATTCTCCGTTATTACTGAACGGATTTACACCAAATTTGGACAGGTTGTGTAAAATATCATACAGAATGGGGCTGCGGTGCCAAAAATTCAAGAAATGTTATACAATTCACCGGCGGTACCAAATTATATTCAGACGGGAGTCGCACTAAACGACGAACACTAACGGAGAATAGTTTGAACCTGTAAAATCGGATAATTTTATGTGAATTCCTGTCGGTACGGTAGCTAGCTCCAAAATATCATTCGATATTTGTAACTTACGTGACCCGAAGAGTAGAATTAAAAAAAAATAATTGTTTTGAGTATTGTTTTTTGAAAAGTAATACAGATTAGATCATTGATCCTAGTAGAAATGCAAAACATTTAATAGATATTTATTAGGTATTTTTCATAGCCAATTTTAAATATCAAACGAAACGCTTTTTAACACTTTCATCTATATTAGCTACGATTTAATTCTAGTTTTAAATATTAGTTTTTCAACTTCTTAAGTATTTTGAATGATTTAATTCAAATATAATTAAACTTTAGTTTAATTAAAGTAGATATATTTCTTATTTATTAAAACTCGCGGTATATTTTTTATAGCCAGCTAACTGGAATACCACCCATTTTAAATGTCCTCATTTCTACTATGGAAACGAATATTTTAAATGGATTTCGTTAAAATTTCAAGATAAATAAGTTTGAAAATAATTCTTGATATTTACCGTCTTTCTTAGAAATATCTTGTCTGCCGCTTGCAGATTATTTTCAATCACAGACACCTTCTTTAACGTGTTCTTCTCTACATCATCAATGGGAAAATACTTACTTAATTCTGACATGTCTTTGACAGACAATGATTTCGTATCACTAGACTTACTATGAACACGGCTTATTTTGTTTTCTAATTGTGATAATTTTAAGGAATTAGAATTTCCTTTTTCCAAAGCTTTAATGGCCAATCCTATAAAAATGTACAAACAAAAATTATTAAAATATTTCAACAATACATAAAGTATTTATTTATATCGACACATGAATAAAGTTTGCCGTTCCAGAAAAAGTAGAGCCATTATAATGGTTCTCCGGTTTTCTAAAGGTTAAATATTATTCTTAAGGTTAATAGTTTCCTTTTAACATACCGTCACATACCCAATTGTTGATCAATTAAGGTAAATCTGTACGTTCATAGAATAATTTTATGTTAAAAAAGCTAATAATTGTATATATTTAGACGGATACAGAAAGTATAAGTATTAAACTTCCTTTTAGCCATCTCAGAAAAATAAAATAGCTGCCATTTTTAAAGTAAGCAACAATCTAAGAAAAAAAAAGCGGGATGTACCAATTTCTGATCAGTAAATTTTCGGTACATATACCACTTTCTATTTAAGTCTACTAACCAATTATTGATTGTTTAACCTTCAAATTGTGCGTAGCAACGTTTAGATTTATGTAAATCCTATTATTTTATTGAAATAATACACTGATCAGAAATTGGTTCATGATTAACAATTGGGTACCTTACGGTATATTAACTCTGATTATTTAAAACTTTCTCAACATTAACACTACTGAACTTAATTAAGTTTGCGCAAAAATTACTATAATTTATAAAAGAAAGTTGAATATACTAATTGAAAGCTTGTTAATTCTAGACCAAATGTTTCTTAAGACATGAAAAAATTACCCTCAAAATTTTAGCTAAATCGTTGGAAAACTTTTTATATTTGAGGAACAACCCTTTTTTATGACAAAACATAAGGTTTTCCCCACTAACGGTCGTGCCTAAAATCGATACTTATTTAATTAAGGCTCATACCATAATATAAAATAGAGATCTTTTCTTATATAGAGTGACACTTTTTTTTTTTGTTTAAGATTTATGATTTATAAAAGCTTACACATTCTTCAGTTTTGTCTTTCTATAACATATTTGAATTTGTAAATATAATTTTAAAATCATACCATGAATTGCAATTAATATTTGACGATCACTCATTTCATCGTAATTAACGTCGATTACAGGTGCAGAACGTTCACTTGACACTTTAGTGTTTGGTGGTACGGTCTTAGTCGATGTACTATTCTTAGAAGATGTATCTGTGTCAACTATTAAAAGATAAAAAAATTAAAATTCATTATGTCATACTAAGTTTAAAACGCGGTATAAAACGACTTCTGCGAAAAAGGTGGCAATTCATTTCTGCTGTTGAAAAAGTTGATAATTCGAAAGCAGCCGACTAAAGTGGCTATCACGATTAACTCTTTAAAAAGAGGCTAACTCGGCTGCAGCGTTTCTAACGACAAAAACAGATTGATGTACGTGCAATGATAGTAAAAAAAATTGAAATAATAATTTAAAAGAGAGCTTAGTGGAAACCAATTCAATTTTTGGTCAAAAAATTTATATACGAATTAGTAGCTTTTTCGGCTGCACACGAATTATAACCTTTTTCAGCAGTTGAAACCAACTGTCACCTTTTTCATCAAGCCGTCGAAATCATCTTCTCGCACGAGTGTCGAATACTAATTTTTAACACAACGCGAGAGAAACCTGATTCAAGAGGATGATGGCTTCAGAAAATGGTTATTTTTTATTTTTTTACAAACAAAAGAATTAATTTTTTTAAAATCATTTTCTGCAGTCCCTCAAGCATGTTTTAAGCAAGTGAAAATTTTAGTCTTTTTCACTATAAATTACTGACCGAAAATAGTTTATTGAATTATATTATTAAAAATATTATTATTCTTTAAAAATCAATTCTTTAGATCCTCCATTATGTTTTAAGCTATCCTTATGAATTTTTTCAGATTTATAATTCAATATTTTAGATAGAATTTTTTGGTTGAAAGGTGTAGATTCCTGCAATATGAGTGTCACATCCCTTTAACGTGCATATTTTTTAGTATGTGTGCTAGAAATCGCGTTTCGTACTCGGAGTGTTTAAAAAGTATTTACCGGAAGCTACCATCGATACTACACTGAGACCACTTGGGGGTGTCGGCATATCGTTCTCGTTGTCAGAATTGAATTGTTCAACAATTACTTCACTATTGTTCTTCAACGAATTATCTGTAGTATCATCAGCAGGTGGTTTTGTTTTAGATTTTTTTTTGGTGGTTCGTCGCCACTTTCGTAGTTTTGTCTGTGTCTACTCGACCTTGATTTCCTTAATTTTTCCTCATCACTCGGATCTGCATAAGAATCTAAACAAATTATACATTTCATTTTTTTGCGTTATATCGACAAGGAAAAAACAGGCTAAAAAAATAGTATTTATTTGTCCTGCGGCCGCAAAATGCTATTTTGCTCTCTCTATACAGGGCGCAAAATGATGTATTTCCGGCTTCAATACAGGTTGCAAAATGATGTAATGCTGGCATCACGCAATGTGAAACAGAAAGGGGGTGAACTTGTAGAGGGAGTATAGCATCTTGCAGCCGTCAAACAAAAAATAGTATATGCACTTCAGAAGCAAAGGATCATAATCAAGGATGACGTTTGGAATGGAATGTAACACCAAAACACTTTCAGTTTCATTTCAATCCTAGATTGTAAAATAATTTTATAATTGTAGTCCATTCTGATCCTATAAAATTGTAATGGAATGAAATGCATTGAAATTTTTCGCAGCCGTTACACTATTTAGGTAAAAGTTTTCAATTTTCATGAGACTAAATGTCTGTTTTGATTATTTTTCTGTTCTTTCCGAATACGACCTCTGAATGACGATATCTGTTGCCATTTTTACAATCACGGTTTAAAACTGGAAAATATTATTTTTCAAAGCGTCATGAATCTAATTCAGAATCTGGTATGCTACAAGATAAGATAGTAAGTTAATCGAAATTCAAAATGGCTGCCACTGAAACATCTGTTTTTATGTATAACAGTAATAAAATCTTTATGAATTTCTTTCTGAATAAGTATTAACTTTTAAATTTTATAAAACAAAAAGTAATTAGAACATTGCGAAATTTTACATAACTTTTAGGTGGTTTTTAGATTTATCAAAAAATTGACTTCTTTAATAATTTTAAGCACTTTTTTTCTACAGAAGTGTTTCATAAAGTTAATACTCACCAAGAAAAAAATTGAGAAATAAGACACTACTTTATCAATTTTTGAAAAATTTAGATTTCATTCAAAAAAAATTCTACCACTTTTTGTTCGATTAAGTATTTTTGTTCGGTTGCTACTTATCAAAAGATAAATTTACAAAGCTTTCATTACATCATATATTGTAAATAAAAGTAGCTATTTTGGTGGCAGCCATTTAGAATTTCGATTAATCTTTTTAGGGAACATTTTTTTCTTTAGATGAGTTTTGAAAACTGTAAGTATATTTTATAGGTTTTCGGGATTGCGATTCTGACGTTCGAATTATAAAATTTAAAATGGCAAAATTAATATTGCGTTTATTTTTATGTATGACAATTTTTTTATCAGTAATAAGTATTATATCAAACTATACACAAAAAAATGTTCTAACCTCTAGGAGTCGACACTTTCGTGAAACCAAATTTATTCTAAAAAGAACACGTTTTTTCAAATTTTTTTGTTTATAACTAATAATAAATAAATTAATTCATGTTATTTTTCACAAAAATCTTATAACTTATGCTTTTATAAACCTCAAAAGCCAGTGCATCTTTAAAATCTTAGAAATACGCTGCAATAAATGACATACAAATAGGTGGACCATATGTCTGTTCTGGATCAGACTCATGATTATTTGAAAAAAAAATGTTCCAATTCTGGCGGTTTTGCAGTTTTTGATGCAAATTGTAAAAATGGCGGTAGATGTCGTCAATTGCAGGACGGATTCGGAAATAGCCAAAAATAAATGTGTGCGTGCGTGCGTACGTTAAGCTATCCTTGTAAGTATATAGGTATTTTTTAAAATTGTTCTTGGATCGGATCGAAACTTTCAATCTTTTAAGATTGAAATTAAAGGAGATCGGAATTAAAGCTGTGAGAACTTTATTTAATTTTAATCCAGATTGAAACGAATGTAGATTGGAATGGGTTGAAAACTTTTGCCGTGATACGTGATCATAATATACTATTGTGCTAGAAGAAAGAGGAAGTAAATTTGGTCTCGTTTAATGTTTAAATTATGGTTCCTTTATCACTCCGGCGATGCGAGGGTAAAAAGTTTAAACGAGGAACAATTTATTTGTATTTTTTACTAGTAGATGAGATTTACATTAAGAAAGAGGGAGTCCAACTGCCGTTCGCAGTCAAGCTCTTACAAATAAGTATAAAAATAACGTACCTAATGATTTAATATACTTTGTGACTGGGTATTTGTCCCAATCTGCTTGCACGTCAGTCATTTTTACTACAGCATCCTTAATTTCTTTTGAATTTCCTAAATTAGGCCAGAACAGATGCTGCTTATCTTTAGATAACCATTTACTTGGTATTACTAAAACTTCTTGATGCTCGTCAAGTATTATCGAAAAATTCTTCATCTTTTAATAGTGTCAATAAAACCTATTTTATAACAAATGTAAATGATTTAAGCAGAAAAAAAGTATGTTTTTAATCCAATGATATTGAGCATTTTTGAGAGTGCCATACCCAATGGTTACCGACTGAGCAAAATAAGGTTATTTTTACTTTTATTGAACGTATTACGCTTTCTTTTGCAAAACCCAAATACAGAAGCTCTAGTTAATAATGTAATAAGCCTTTCTACAAAATTTTAAGTCAACACATATATAGGACACCTATGAAAAAGTTTGCACCGAAAAATGCGAATAAGACTAATTTTTCGGTGCAAACTTTTTCATAGGTGTCCTATATGTATTGACTTAAAACTTTGTATAAAGGCTTATTACATCATTATCTAGGGCTTCTATATTTGCATTTGGGAAAAAAAGCATAATACGTTCAATAAAAGTAAAAATTACCCTATTTCGCTCCATCGATAACCAGTGGGTATGGCACCTCCTTAACATTCATAGAAATAATATTTACAGATACTAAAAAAGAATGCCCATAAGTATGAGAACCTTTGAAAACGTACAAATCATAGTTGATCATTTACCTTTATTCATAATATTCGATAAACAAAAAAATAAAATGTGGGGAAATGAAGGAAAACTCACAATTAAGCAACAAAGTTCGGTTTTTGCATCAAAGTATATATATGTACATTTTCAATATAATAGATATACCTCCAATGCATTTCATAGGCATTCTTCTTTACTAAATCAATTGTTATTTTCGGTACATTACATTAAAAAATGGTGATCTTTATCTCAATTATATATGTAAAATAATTCTCGGAGCGATATTTTGGGCGACATAATCTACCGTATGCAATTTAAATTGAATTCAAGTTTAGTACTTAAGTTTGCAGAATTGTTTGTTTACTTGAATATACCAAAATAATAATAAGAACCAGCGATTCAGTAGATTTAAACTTTAAAAACATTCCATTTTTGACAATTCTTTCAGTACTCAATTTTACTCAAAAACATTTTGAAAATTAGAATTGCAAAAGGTATTCGAAATATAATATAAATTGTATTCGCCAGTGCTGACAAGAAGAGACACATGTGCATTAAATCCCGTAGGCTCTCATAACGAAGATATGCACTTTGTCGGAAAATCTAAAATATTAATATAATAGAAAACGAAAGAAGTGGAAAAGCTTTCTATGAAAATTAGAGTAACTAAGTTTCTACTTTAGTCTCAATTTTTTAAATACATCCACAGTTTACCCCTAGGCCCGATGATTTTAAACCAAAAATGAAGATCTCTTCTTGTAAGTTAGATTACAATATAGTTTACACGAAACATTTTAAAGGTAATGACGATTTAGTAAATTACTTTTAACGGTGTATTCGAAACATTCTTTTTGGGTGTCAAAGTCACATTGCGTAGGCCTTGACACCGAAACCGAATGTTTCACACCTCCCGCTCACGTTGTGAAGTGTGAAAAAATACCTAACCCGCCACGAAAGCCAAACCCATCCAAGTGCGAACCGCACTCAGTGCGCTTAACTTCCGTGACCGGCCGAGGTGCGTCTCCGCCACTCCGCCACCGTGTCGGTCTATTAGCAATTTCTTATTAACAAGAAAAACTCAGAATCTCCTGTTAATTTTGTACAATTTTTTTTAATTGCAATTAATATATAACTTATTACTTTGAGATTAAAAATTTGAAAAAATTCGCAGATATTGCTTAAAGCAAATAGAATATCGCGTTAATTAGCGACTTTTGAGAATGAAATGCTTTTAAATTAATTAATAAGTAAACATTTTTTTGTATCGGTAATGATTAAGTGTAAAATTAATCTCTGTAGCTGATCGCATGATGAGAGAGAATCAAAGAATATGAGAGAAAATGAGAGAGTAAGAGAGTAAGAGAGAGAATATGTGAAAGAGAAAATGAGAGGGGCAATGAGATAGAAAATGAATCAAGGAGAGTGAGAGATTTGATTTGATATATTTATTATTGGGCTACGGGAGTAATACCTTATAGTAGCACCTTTTAATCTCTCGACAGAATGAGAGAGAGAGAGAGAGATTCAGGGAGAGATAATAAATAAGAAAGAATAAGTGAAATAAGCGAGAATATATGAGGGAGTGAAAGAGAGTGAGTGAGTGAATGAGAGAATGAGAGAGAAAATGATTTGACAGCCTTAGTTCAAAGCAAATAGAATATAGGCATAATTAAATTTAACATAAAGTGCACAATTATTCTCTTACTGTTTTTTTCTGATCTATGTTGCCAATATTTTTTATTGGTTTACAAATGTGTGAATTATGGGAAATGTAATAAAGCCTTTAGTACATCTTATATTTAATATTTTGCAGGAAATCATCTCGCAAGGCCAGCAGTTTAGTTCGCTTGATTCGCTAACTATTTTGATTCCTAATAATTCGCTACTAAAATTTGAAATACTATACAGCTCCTGCTCTGTTTTACATACTTTTCCAACAATATGTAATTTACTCCTTTTATCAATTACATTTAATACTATAATAATGGTCGAATCATTCAGCATTACCGTATTATTTCTATCGTCATCAATATTTATTCTCCAGTCATCAGCTATTAATATTTTAAATTGCTTGTCCCCCTCTTCAACAAAATTTGAAAGATTATTGAAATGTTGTTTTGCAATTTCATATTTTGCATTTTTGTGTTTCACACGTGACAAATCTTTTAATAATTCGTATTCAGATAATCTTCTTGAAATTTGTTGTAGCGGTTTTTCACCTTTTCTGATGAACTTCTTGATGGAGCACAGATAATTCTCAAAAGGAAAAGCAGTAAATTTTTCTAATGGACCGAATACTGTTACATCTTTCGCTAAATGCAGTAGCATATGAATATTGAAAGTGACACTTTCTTTTCCATAAATTTTTTGAAAAGTTGTTAAAAACTCAATATTTAATAATTCTGCAAATTTGACATTTTCAGGATCCGCTACAAACGTTTTGTTACTTAGTATTACCATACTTATGTGCAAAATTATAAAATTGTGGTAAACGTCAGGAATTAAAACATTCTTTAAAATAATAGGACCAAAATACAACAAGAAATGGCGAAACTCTGTAGCTTTCCATTGCTTCCAGTAAATCAATGACCTACATCTTCTGTTAAAATCGTAAGGCAAAACGTGTTTCAAATTTTCAAGATTACTTGAAATTTTTTCAATTCGATCTTTCGATAACTTATAGTACTTGTTGTGCCTACCTTTATCACCCATCCAATGTCTAATTAATTGTCTTACAATGCCTAAATAAATTGCGTGCATGCTGTCGATTGGCACATTAGACACTAACCCTACACGAGGAAGTTCATTTAATACAGAAATACCTTGCTGATATTCTTCCATGTATTCACCATTTTTAAAGGCTTCGTCTGTTCTTAATGCTGTGTTACAATATCTTAATAAACTAGGTTTATCTGGCATTGGAAAGCACACGGATTGGTAGAATTCACCTTCTATTAGACATTTGCTGCAACTATGATAACCAGTATGATATTTTGTACACAGTACGTAAGACTTAGCTGGAGAGTCTAAAATAAAACCAAATATATTTACAGTATATAGTTTATCGTTGTAAGAATACTGTGTAGCTAATAAGGTTTTAGCTTCTTCCACGAAATCTTTTAAGAAAACATTACAGTTTTCAGGTTTCTTCGTACCATGGTAAATTCCAATAACATATACGGTTTCGCACTCATAATCCTTGCACAAGATGGTCCATAAACCTTTCTCGCTAGAATTCCCGGTAAGCGGAGCTCCGTCAATATTTATTAAAAGATTCACGCTACAAAATTCATGCTCTCGAATGACACGGTAATTTATAATTTTTTTTATAACATTTTCAAGACCCAGGTGGCAATAATTACCCGTGTCCATGTTAGTAACATTACTAACTTTGGGAGTTTTTAGCAACGTTCGTGGATCGCGTGGAAAGCGCGTATTTGTATATTTATTTAAAATAGTTAGCAATGATTTTAATGCATTAAGTGTGATGTTAAACTCTACAGCCCACAATTTTAAATCCTTTTTAAAATTTTCGTGGCGAATGTCATCAGAACGAAATAAATCGCAATCTAAGTCGATGTCTAGATCATCCTCAGTGTCTGGAATAGATTCAGCGTCGCTGTTACTATGACGGTCTGAATACTCTGATTCCGAACTAGTATCGTCGATATCATTTTTATCTTCAGGGATTTCATTGTCCTCATTTGTGCAAACCTCCTCATTATTTAAAAGGGGTTGATTGTCAACGGAACTGATGTCGAAATTATCAGGTAAAATTTCAATAATACCTGCAGCATATTGAGGGGAAACACATGTACTATTAATAGAAATATTATTTTCTATTTTTGCATTGTTACATAAACTTTCTGCTTCACTTTCATCAGAATTTGCTTCTACAAGTAACTTATCAACTTGGCTTCTAGAAGTAGTAGCTACATCAATGCATTCTTGCAATTCTAATTTAGTTGTTAATTTTGCCTTCCTCCTTATTTGTCGCGAAGATATTAATTTTCTTTTACTTGTCATTTCAAACTAAAAATAAATTTATTTAAATGATACTGGAAATAATTTTTTACAATTAATTTGTTGATTCTACAAATGTTGATGATTAATACTTTCAATGCTAACAGTATATAAAAAATGTTTTTTCTGCGTAGTATCATAAGAGTGCAGTGTATAAATATACGTGATGCAGTAATATAAGGTGTGAAACTAAAAAATTGGAATCTATTTATTTTTTAATTAGGAATAAGTTAACTTTTTTTTTTAATCCGTGTAGCGCTCTTTTAATTACTTCGAATAGTATGTGTAAATTAAAAAAAATTATTATTAAACGATCGAGATTTATGGGCAGCTGCAAAAATCAATCTCATACCTTACCATTATCGAAGAAAAGTAATGATTAATTAACGATTCAATACAAAATTCTATAAAAAACCACCTGGGTAAAACATATCATTTGTTGTAAAATTTTTGGCTTTAAATCCAAAGATAATCGCCAAATTACTTCATCTCACGACAGGTTTTTAAGATATTCTAACCTAAAAGTGCAAAAATCGACGATTTTACCTATATTTGAGGTTATATAACAGCGTCCATGTTTTTTCCTTAAAAAAACTAGACATGGCATCTTAAAATGCAAGACTTGTCCTTTCAAATGAGGATCGCTAAAAACAATGTCGAATTGAAATGGCTGCTAAAAACAAAAAAAAAGATTTTTTACATTTGGATACCTTTTTATGCACATTTTTGTCCGTCATCTTGAATTTGGCGTCTTGAAAATAAACATTTTGATTGTCTAACCTCAATTTCGTTTCCAGCGACCCTCAAAAATTTCTTAGTATGTATATGTATTTTGAAGCTCTTTTAGACAAGTCATTTTATCTTTTAGGTATACCTAACACGATTAACCTTTAGACTGCCGGGAAGCCGAAATATCGGCCAAGCCTGTGATATGAACTTTATATATAGTTCATACATGATACAAGACATCAATTCTGATACTTTTAAAGGGCCATTACATTTCTAAAATCCCGGTAGTCTAAAGGTTAATAGGTTACGAAATTCACGTGAATTAAAAATATCAAATCTAAACTTTTCGAAGGAAAAAAAGTATTTTAACAAACTCAATACTTGCCCTTTAATATGCCATGACTAGTTTTTTAAGAAAAAAAACATTGACGCTGTTACATAACCTCAAGTATAGGTAAAATTATCGATTTTGCACCTTTAGGTTAGAGTATCTCAAGAACCTGCGACGAGATGGAGACAATTTGGCGGTCGGATTTGGATGTGTTTCACTCAGGTGGTAAAAAATAAGTGATATTTTGTAGAATAGTGTAATTAATATGAAGTTAATCATTTGGAAAAATGATCTATGATAGGTAGAACATCTGACTATTAAGCCGGGTATAGATGGTGTTCAGTTATACACTGTCTAATTGTTAATGTTGAAATGAAGAGAAAAAAGATATTTGGATTATGGAAGAAAAAATGTGAACTAATCACAGGGAGAACCCAGTAAACAATTATTAGTTAAAGCATTTTTATAATTCCTGATTCTAGACGATTAAAATACTTTTAAATTGTAATAATAAAAGATCAGTTCTAACAGGTTTTAATCGATTATTTTCTACAAGGGAGGAAGATATTCAAAACTTTAAAATGGATTCAATTTCCACTAGAATGCTTAAAACGCATAAATTCAAATTGTTGTTTTTTTATTAGTAAAATATTCAGAGAAATATTACATGAAAATCTTCAAAAATGATAGCGCGCTTAAAAATGCGCTAGTAAATGTTAAATTTGTGCATGTTTAATAATGATTTTTTGTCGATAATATGATTCGATATCAACTTTATCTTTACGGATGTCCAAAAATCTCAATCATCAAGTAATATAAACAATTTTGAAAACAATCACGCGTTTCAGAAATTGTTATCGTTGATAATGACATATCAAGAGAACTACACGTGGTGATACGTGCATTATGTGAAAATATGTATTTGTAAACTACTTGATCCTGAGGGGTTGCCAAAGTCGAATGACGGAAGAACCAGGGCAATCAAATACTGTCAGCTAGACGGTGCAATGTTACCCTATGGAAAGGCTCTAATACAGTCATAGAATACATGTTTGCCTGCGCAAATCGATAAATTGTCCATTTATTCAGATTAGAAACCAACAAGATCTCATTTCTCTTCCATCTCTGCGAACGAGCCAACTATTTGACACTCAACCGCCAACTATGGAACTATGAGATAGTGCCGGGCAACCTCGAGCGAAAATTATTAAAAAATCAATTGTTGTAGGTCACATGAATGAATATGATATTATAGGTATTACCGAGACATTTTTGTCTGAACTAGATTCTGATTCTTTTGTTAAACTAGATGGCTTCACATTCTTTCGGCTTGATAGGGCTGGTAAATCAGGAGGTGGAGTTGGCGCCTATGTTAATAATAATTTTGTGAGTAAAATTATATGTATGAGTGACCCTTTATTTGATAATACTCCGGAATTCTTAATTATCGAAATAAATATTAATTCTACAAAACTTCTTTTTGCTGTCGTTTATCGAAGACCTCACTCTGCATATCCTACCTATTTCTTTGAGAAACTTGAAGCGTTATTGCCATCTTATTCTTATGTTATTATAACTGGAGATTTTAACATCAATATGCAAATTAAAAATAACGATACTTTGTTAATGCAAACTCAAATCGAAGCACTTGACCTTCATTTGGTACCTTCTGAGCCTACTCATTACTCTCTCTTTCGTGATCGCTCAAGAACAGCCGACACTTGGATTGACTTATTTATATTATGCGATCTAAATGTAGTAAATGAGTACAGAAAATCTTCGACCCCATTTGCAGCAGGTCACGATTTTATAGAGATCGAATATAATTTAATTGCACCTACAAAATCTCTTCAATCTATTCTTGCTCGTAATATTAAGCGTATAAATGTGACTAAACTTCACAATGATATTATTAATCATCTTATTGAAATCGGGGATTGCCCTACAGGCGATAGCAGTAATTATAAGACTGATACAAACATTAGTGATGTTCACAGTAGTAGTTACCTAGGTCCTGCTAGTAGTTTAGATTGTATATTAGATTGTAACGTTCAGATTATTAACACGGAACTAAGTAAGATATAAAACGTATTAACGAAATCATTCGACAAGCATGCTCCTCTAAAAAAATTAGTACTGGGTAAAAGGAAAAAGCCTTGGATTACGCCTCACTTATATCTTAGGATGAAGGCTCGGGATAAAGCATATAAATTAGCTTCACTATATGGCCGAGAAGTAGACATAGATAAGTTTAGAACTCTTCGTCGTGAGGTTTCCAACAGGCTTCACTCCAGTAAAAACTCCTATTTCGAAAACAAATTAAATAATGCCCTCGATTCCAGAGCCAAATGGCGTGAACTTAGAAATATGGGTATTTTGGGCCAAGAGAAACCCTCGCCTCTTAATCATTTCTCTCTTGATGTATTAAATTATCACTATGCCACTAGTAATTCCCAAAAATCCCACTTAAATACCAGTGATCTTGAAGTTGCCCTGACATCTCCGCTCAATCCTAATATTAGATCGCAATTTGAGTTGAACACCATTTCTGATTCTGACGTTCTGTCAGTTCTCCAGAGCGCTTCATCAAAATCAAAGGGGATCGATGGTTTTAATATTGAAATGCTTAAGCTTACACCACCTCCTCTCATCTCGTCGGTCACAAATCTTTTTAATCTCTCTTTTCAACGTGCCTCTTTTCCATCGCATTGGAAGCGCGCGTTACTTCTCCCTTTAGCAAAGACTAGCAAAATAGAGACACCTGACAATACACGTCCTATAGTTCAACTCTCTGAATTGTCAAAACTACTTGAACGAATCGCCCATAAACAATTATCTGATTATCTAGAAAAGAATCATTTGCTGGTGGATAGACAGGCTGGCTTTCGTAAGGGGCATAGTACTCAAACGGCCTTACTCGGTATTACTGATGATGTGCGTGAGGCTATTAATCAGCGTAAAATCACCTTACTTGTTCTCCTTGATTTTTCCAAGGCGTTTGATACCTTGCCTCACAACCAGCTTTTGCTGAAGCTTAGGAGATATAACTGTTCAGATAATGTCCTAAAATGGTTTTATAGTTATCTTCACGGTTGTTTTCAGGCAGTCACGGATGGTGTGGGTAATTTATCAAATTGGCGAGAAACTATCTCTGGAGTACCGCAAGGTAGTGTACTGGGTGCGTTGTTGTTTTCATTATTCATAAATGGTTTACCCAATGTCTTGACATTCAGTAACTTCATGATTTTTGCTGATGACACCCAGATTTACTCCCATTTTGCTCCACAGGATATTGCCCAAGGTATTCTATCTATTCAGAGAGATGTAGAGGCGGTTGGTAACTGGGCTTCAGAAAATGGTCTACTACTGAATGCGCAAAAAACCAAAGTAATATTATTAGGTAGTCAACAATATATTAGCTCTGTTAATATTTGTCAACTTGATAAAATTGTTATCCATGGCGTCCTGATTCATTATTCAACTGAGGTGCTCAACTTAGGTCTCTGGCTCTCAAATTTACTTAATTGGGATAAACAGGATAGACAAATCTCGATGAGAGTACATAACACACTGCGATTACTTAGGTTCAACAAAGGTAGGCTTACCCGTCACATGCGTAAACTTTTAGTAGAAACTTATTTTTCCTCATTTTTAATACATGTGCGCAGTTTACCACGACCTCGATGCTACCCGCGACCTCAAGTTACAAAGGCTACTAAATGCGTGTGTTAGATTTGTGGTAGGTAATATACCTTTTCGTGCTCATGTGACTCCACACCGCCTTGAACTTGGCTGGCTATCAGTCAAACGTGCGCGAGAGTATGCCATTGGTTCCTTAGCTATTAGGTGTATTAGTTATACAAATCCAAACTATATTGTTAATCGTTTCAGAGAAGTAAATTTAAGTATCGTTCGGCGATCCTCTAGGCCGAGGTCCCAATTGCCTTAAGGATAAAACTATCCTAGGCATCAATAAACTCTATTCAATCAATCTATCTCTCTCTCTCTCTCGCACTCCCTCATCCCTTTCTTATCTCCCTCCTAGGACAGAGGCCCTTAAGAAATTCCTTCATTATCACTGCCTCTCGCCTCATCAATCACCTCCCTTTCAGTAATTTTGACCCTCTCCTCTTTAGTTCCTTCAAATCATCCCTTTCATCGTATCTATCTGAGCTCGATCGTCAGACTTGGGACGTGAGAATGAGAAATGAGGGAATCGCCTGCCCTTTCTTGTCAGACTTTTGAGCGTTTATTCGATTTTATATCATGTTATATTTTAATTATGTTTTACCTTTGCATTCAGCCGATCTTATACTGTTGTATTATATTTTACTTATTGCGTCTAACTTTAAATCTTATTAGTATTAACTGTATATTTTTTGCTCCAATGCACGACGCTTTATACTACCGTATTTTCTTTATCTTGTGAAACTAATTTTTATTAATTTTATTTGTTATTCTGTTATGTTATTTTGTTATTTATTATATTGTTATACTATTTTATTATTTTATTTTTGTAAATAACTTTTGTTATATAACTCTTGTTTTTCTTTTATAATTTTGTATCAGAAACTGCGCTTTACGATCTCTTTCAGAGATTTCTTCGTCTGTGTATACGGGGTCTCACTCCACTGTACCCAATAAACTTATTTAATCTAATCTCTCACGCACACACACGCGCTCTCCTGCGGTCCGCGGTCCTATCTCGCGATCGATCCCTCGAAAAACTGCGTCAAAATTGCTCACTCTTACAGGTTATCTTCGGGGCCACGTTCCTCTCCACTGAATGCTGTCCGACTCTCCTCCCTCTCTCTCTCGTTCTCGTTTCGTCCGGCCTCGTCCGCCTCTGCGACCTTGAGCTGGATCGATCCGCCGTGCCTCCACTCCAACGCCGACTCTCCTCGCTCGTTCCGCTCTCAACTCAACGCACTCACTCTACTCACCAACACCCACTTTTCACTCCCGAAGCTATCTCTCCTCACGCACAGTTTTTGCTACATACGCGCCGCTTCACATAAGCAGCGACGAGAGGGACGATTCCGCGCGCCGTACTCACTCTCTCGAGGCTCGTGCTAGACTGTTCGGCGATGCGCGCGAACGCGCCGCCTCGCTGATCACCGCCGAAAAATCGGCCCTCCTGATTGACTCCTAATCTGCAAAGGGCCAATCATTCGCATTGTCTCTCCCTGGCCCTCTCCTACTCGCACCCTCTTCTTTTTTCGACCGTTACCAATTACTATTCGGGGAGTTGTTGACAACATAACTCTTCCCCGAATTGAAATAAATAACTATTTATACGCGGCAATTCTCCTTGTCGCAAATCATTTTGAAAAAATGATCTACGATAGGTAGAACATCTGACTATTAAACCGGGTATAGATGATGTTCAGATATACACTGTCTAATTGTTACTGTTGAAATGTAGAGAAAATAGATACATTTTAGTATACAGAATAGAATAGATTTGGATTATGGAAGAAAAAAAGTGAACTAATCACAGAGAGAACCCAGTAAACAATTATAAGTTAAATCATTTTTATAATTCCTGATTCTATACGAATAAAATACTTTTAAATTGTAATAAAAGATCGGTTCTAACAGGTTCTAATCGACTTTTTCTACAAGGGAGGAAGATATTCAAAACTTTATAATGGATTCAATTTCCACTAGAATGCTTAAAACGCATAAATTCAAATTGTTGTTTTTTTATTATTAAAATATTCAGAGAAATTTTTGGTTGAAAACCTTCAAAAATGATAGCGCGCTTAAAAGTGCGCTAGTAAATGTTAAATTTGTGCATGTTTAATAATGTTTTTTTTTCGATAATATGATTCGATATAAAATTTATCTTTACGGACGCCCAAAAATCTCAATCATCAAGTAATATAAACAACTTTGAAAATAATCACGCGTTTCAGAAATTTTTGTCGTTGATAATGGCATATCAAGAGAACTACACGTGGTGGCACGTGCATTGTATGAAAGTATGTATTTGTAAAATACGTGATTACATATTGCATCATACGAATATTGAGGTGGATGTAATAAGTATATCAGGAGGTATTACTGGTTATGGGTGAGATATACGTGGACGTACTGTGTGAGTGTGAGACTCGTATACACATACAGGGTGATTTAAAATGATTATTTGTTATAATTTATTTAAAAATCACTCTGAAGGGAAGGTGCAATTCAATTTAAAAATAATATGTAAATTATAAAATTAGACTCTGAAAGAATTCATATATTTTCATAGGTTTTAGAGATTGTAATAAAATGTATTACATGCAATTGCGGCTTTTAAAACTCGAACAAATTCTTAATCAGGGACCAAAAAACCATGTATACAATCATTTTCGGAAAAATAAGAAAGTTATTAAAATTTTAGGCCGCCTTTTTGAATTTTGAAAAACTAATAACAAATTTTTAATTAGCAAAAGAAAAAAACCCTTTATACAAATTTTCATAAACATTTAGCAGAAACTATGCTAATAAAACCAATATTTTTGATAATTGTGCTAAAACTTGTTAATAAACAATTTTTTCACAACTCTATAGCGAAAAACAATCACCCGATTTGAATTCAAGAAGCCAAGAAACGTCTAGAACACTTTTGCGGACACGGAGAGCTCGTAGCATACGACCACAATGGCAATCTTTACAGCGTATTGCAATACGTGCTATATAAACCGGGTATAGATGATGTTCAGATATACACTGTCTAATTGTTACTGTTGAAATGTAGAGAAAATAGATACATTTTAGTATACAGAATAGAATAGATTTGGATTATGGAAGAAAAAAAGTGAACTAATCACAGAGAGAACCCAGTAAACAATTATAAGTTAAATCATTTTTATAATTCCTGATTCTATACGAATAAAATACTTTTAAATTGTAATAAAAGATCGGTTCTAACAGGTTCTAATCGACTTTTTCTACAAGGGAGGAAGATATTCAAAACTTTATAATGGATTCAATTTCCACTAGAATGCTTAAAACGCATAAATTCAAATTGTTGTTTTTTTATTATTAAAATATTCAGAGAAATTTTTGGTTGAAAACCTTCAAAAATGATAGCGCGCTTAAAAGTGCGCTAGTAAATGTTAAATTTGTGCATGTTTAATAATGTTTTTTTTTCGATAATATGATTCGATATAAAATTTATCTTTACGGACGCCCAAAAATCTCAATCATCAAGTAATATAAACAACTTTGAAAATAATCACGCGTTTCAGAAATTTTTGTCGTTGATAATGGCATATCAAGAGAACTACACGTGGTGGCACGTGCATTGTATGAAAGTATGTATTTGTAAAATACGTGATTACATATTGCATCATACGAATATTGAGGTGGATGTAAGTATATCAGGAGGTATTACTGGTTATGGGTGAGATATACGTGGACGTACTGTGTGAGTGTGAGACTCGTATACACATACAGGGTGATTTAAAATGATTATTTGTTATAATTTATTTAAAAATCACTCTGAAGGGAAGGTGCAATTCAATTTAAAAATAATATGTAAATTATAAAATTAGACTCTGAAAGAATTCATATATATTTTCATAGGTTTTAGAGATTGTAATAAAATGTATTACATGCAATTGCGGCTTTTAAAACTCGAACAAATTCTTAATCAGGGACCAAAAAACCATGTATACAATCATTTTCGGAAAAATAAGAAAGTTATTAAAATTTTAGGCCGCCTTTTTGAATTTTGAAAAACTAATAACAAATTTTTAATTAGCAAAAGAAAAAAACCCTTTATACAAATTTTCATAAACATTTAGCAGAAACTATGCTAATAAAACCAATATTTTTGATAATTGTGCTAAAACTTGTTAATAAACAATTTTTTCACAACTCTATAGCGAAAAACAATCACCCGATTTGAATTCAAGAAGCCAAGAAACGTCTAGAACACTTTTGCGGACACGGAGAGCTCGTAGCATACGACCACAATGGCAATCTTTACAGCGTATTGCAATACGTGCTATATATATGGGGTATTCCACGTGAAGTGGTCCGATCAAAATTTTAAAATACACCAAATTTTGGGTACACATTGCAAATGTTTTTCAGAATACAGAAAAAAATTTGTAGGTACTGGAATCTATTTGCTCAAAAGTTATTCTAACCTCAAAAAGTGAATTTTTTCTAGTTTTTTTCAACACCAGCTGGGTTTACCGCTATTTAACTCCAAATCTATCAACTTTTACTATAAAACATTATATATAACATTCGTTGCTAACTATGTCTAGAATTTATCCTTCTGGGTTAGAATTTCTAATCTCAAGGTTAATGTTACATAAACTACATGTCAATATTCAACTTAAAAATAGTGTAAGTGCGCCACAATTGATTTTTTTATCCAAAAGTCTAAAAAAAGCTTGAAGCAATACCTTTCGAATGGTCTGTAGCATTTTTGGGGCCTTCAATTCTGTAAAAAATTATGATAATTTAAAGAAACTCGAAATTTTTTAAAAAATTTAAATGGGAATTACCATGTTAATTTTTGTGAATTTTATGTCTTTCTTTAAATTATCATAACTTTTTACAGAATTGAAGGCCCCAAAAATGCTACAGACCATTTGAAAGGTATTGCTTCAAGCTTTTTTTTTAGACTTTTGGATAAAAAAATCAATTGTGGCGCACTTACACTATTTTTAAGTTGAATATTGACATGTAGTTTATGTAACATTAACCTTGAGATTAGAAATTCTAACCCAGAAGGATAAATATATAGATATTTGGAAAAGTGTATGTTATACTTGATGAATATTTATTTTATCTTCGAAAAATTGTGCATATTTTTAAAAACATTACATTAAATTTTAGGTCCGTTTTTATTTTATGAGTTTTATCAGGAATAAGTAAACTAATACACATTCTTTCAAGTTATATTCACAACTTTTTTTTGCGCACGGAAAAAATACATATAT
This sequence comes from Theocolax elegans, assembly GCA_026168455.1. Lineage (NCBI taxonomy): Eukaryota > Metazoa > Arthropoda > Insecta > Hymenoptera > Cerocephalidae > Theocolax > Theocolax elegans. Next base: position 60,922,314 of record CM047429.1, read on the forward strand.
TATCTATTCTTGAAAAAACAAATAACACGTACACACACACACGCACATACATACACACACACACACTTCTGGGTTAGAATTTCTAATTTCAATGTAAATGTTATATAAAATATATGCCAATATTCAACTTAAAAAAAGTGTAAGTGCGCTACAATTGATTTTTTTATCCAAAAGTCTAAAAAAAAGCTTGAAGCAATACCTTTCAAATGGTCTGTAGCATTTTTGGGGCCTTCAATTCTGTAAAAAGTTATGATAATTTAAAGAAAGACATAAAATTCACAAAAATTAACATGGTAATTCCCATTTAAATTTTTTAAAAAATTTCGAGTTTCTTTAAATTATCATAATTTTTTACAGAATTGAAGGCCCCAAAAATGCTACAGACCATTCGAAAGGTATTGCTTCAAGCTTTTTTTAGACTTTTGGATAAAAAAATCAATTGTGGCGCACTTACACTATTTTTAAGTTGAATATTGACATGTAGTTTATGTAACATTAACCTTGAGATTAGAAATTCTAACCCAGAAGGATAAATTCTAGACATAGTTAGCAACGAATGTTATATATAATGTTTTATAGTAAAAGTTGATAGATTTTGAGTTAAATAGCGGTAAACCCAGCTGGTGTTGAAAAAAATATGGAAAAATTCACTTTTTGAGGTTAGAATAACTTTTGAGCAAATAGATTCCAGTACCTAAAAATTTTTTTCTGTTTTCTAAAAAACATTTGCAATGTGTACCCAAAATTTGGTGCATTTTAAAATTTTGATCGGACCACTTCACGTGGAATACCCCATATGTGTGTTTGTGTGTGTGTGTGTGTGTGTGTGTGTGTGTGTGTGTGTGTGTGTGTGTGTGTGTGTGTGGGGGCGATTCTCTGTCAAATCGAGAGAAAAAAAAATTTTTCTTCTGTAACTTTGTCAATACCTTCTTTTACATGTTTTGGATGATGGTCTAAGTTTTAAAGGCAAAAATTAGTAGTTTTAGAGATATTTAAGATAAAAAATGGTTAAATTGACATTTTATTGATTTTTTTTAAACTTTTAACCTTTTATAACTCAAAATAGGCTAATGCAATGCAAAAAACACAAAAGACCTTTTTTTCTCTAAATTACATGAAGTTTAAGAAGAAAAATTGTCTAAGATCATTGAGCGTATCAGAAATATTCAGAATTATAAAGAAGTCATGAAGATTGTAAAGAAGTGGTTTCGCTCCAAGCTACCATGTCAGAAAAAAATCATACAACTTGCTTTAAATATACTTTTTTAACCCTGTAAATTACAGAGTGGACGAATAATTAGTAGAAGTGCAATAGAAACTTAAGTAAATTGATATTTTATCATCATCTGTTATTGACGGCTACTCAATTGTACCACAGTAATTAACAATTTTGCAATCTATATACACATTTAGTACAAATTAAGCATATTTCCAATTGTCTTTATAATAAAGGTGCAATAATTAGTCTAGATAAAGTTTATAAAACAATCAAGATTCCATAACACAAGTATCCCTGCATTCAACCTCTATAGCAGTACACGTATGATAAGTTATACTTGTCATTTACCTATAACTGTTTTGATCATCACTTAAATTAATAGAGGTTAAAACATTCATTTAAACATATTAATTAGTTGAGAAAATTATGTAGATTGTTGTAAAAACTTAAGTTTATCGATATAATAAGTTATTTAAAACTTTAACAATTAATACTTAAATTTAAAAAAAAGGCGATAGTCATTTCAGTGGATTTAATATTATGAAAATGTGATTGAATTTAAATAATAGTAAATATGGGTATATGGGATCAAGAGTACTACATTCTACCTTGATAATTCCTGCCAAATTTTATTATAATATTAAACTCACTGATATGACTACCGCCTATTTTTTAAACTTAAGTTTTAATTGTTAAAGTTTTAAATAACTTGTTATATCAATAAGCTAAATTTTTCCTAACAATCTACCCAATTATATGAACTAATTAGTATGTTTAAATGAATGTTTTAACCTGTATACTAATAAACCTACATAAATTTCTATGAAGGCTAAATGCATATTTGAGAATTAAAACAAACTTTGGTTTGGCCTAAAAGGTTGATTTTGAGAAACTGCGCATAATTTGTTGGATATTCTAGACTATAATAATGAAAAAAGGTTTATTTGGTTTGTTTTTACTCAAAAAATTAAATCGAGCAGCAAAATAAAATAGTACAAGTATTTTCGAACAAGTTTGATAATTATCAAGTATAACATATATATGTAATGCACGCATTATATTTTTCTTTTAATATAATAAAAATTAGGGTTGTAATGGTCATTATACTATATTTACCTTTTAAACTGAGTACCTATTTGATCAAATGTATATGTAAACAGAAAACAGAAAAGAGTTATGAATATAGACGTTTATAATCTTAAATTTACCACATGCAATGAAATAGTTTCTATTACAAAAAAATATGTGTGTAAATATTAAATTCATATTTATTTTTAATAATAATTCATATTCATATTCATTATTATTACGAATATAATTTATTTCAAAATATTTAGTGACTATAATAGTCTACTGCAACAAATACCATTTACATAATGACATTTTCGTAATATGTTAAATAGGAAAAAGTAAAGTAGCTGGAAGAAACAGGAGAAGAGTAAAATGGTTTAGTGAAGGATTTCAACAAATTAGATTTTTAATTTTCTGTACTCACAAGTGACAATTGCTGTATAAACATTTTATACTTGGCTAAAGATTGAAATATAACACTTTTTAAATTTACTTTTGACAAAAAAAGGTTAATTTGCAAATTTTAACTTTTAGTTAGAAAAGGTTGAGTTATAAAGACAAACATAAAAATTACTGTTATTTTACGTACCGATTATAGCTGCGACTCAATCTTAAGCTATTATATAAATAAATGGATAATCCTGATTAGTTAAGTAAATATTGAGCACTTCTGATCGTCAAAACATCCACTGTATACTAGTAGAAGTCAAATGGATAATTCCGTCTGAACCTATGAAAAATTTTATAAATGTATAAATTAAACTGAATCTTATTTTCATTTTCATGCACAAATCATGCTCATTCACATAAGTATTCTTACATTAAAAACTAATCCAATATACTTTTCCTCTTTTATTGAAGTGTAAGTACACTTACATAGAAATTTAATTAGAAAAATGGAAATAATAAACACCGTTTCCTTTTTAGTTTGGGTTTCTCTTGCATCGGTTTGGCCTGATTAGTTATGGGTAATTTGAGAAATCACCTCCAACACTTAATGTCGAGCGATACAAATAAATTCGTATGCTAATAAAAGCCAAATTTAGAATTCTATCCGGACCCTTCAAGAATTTTATAAATTATAAATAAATGTATAAATTAAAAATAAATCTTACTTCCATTTCAGTGTACATAACTTGCTGGATCACATACTATTCTTACATAAAAAGCTAATTCATTACTGTTCCTCTTCAACGGAAGTATAAATATGTGTTCACTCAGTTTGCGCATAAATTGAGAGGAATTAAATTAAATTAAATTAAATGTTCAGGAATCAAATGAAAATAAGACTACACTTCTTGATTTGTCTTATGATTTGTCACGCCGCACTGGGGATCAGGGTGCGGGACTAATCAAATAAATACGCGGGGAGCTTATAAAAGTAACTAAAGGATTTATTAAACAAAAAAAAACAACAATTGATTTGCAATCGAATTCGGGCACCAGTCGATTGTTAATTTAGTAAATAATTGATTACTATAACGCAATCGCTTAGCGTAGCGCAGGGGAAAGAGGGGAAACGCGGGAGAGAGTCAACGTTAAGATGGCGGGGAATAATACGCGCACACACACGCGGGCGGACCGGGAATTCGCGACCGATAAAAGGAAAGGGGAAAGTGCACCATACGCACTCACCTTTCGAAACTGCAGCCGATTGATAAATGCTCTAATCGCATGCCACGCTCTGCTCACATACAAGGATTTATCAATAAAAATGTCGATGTCAGCAAGTAAATATCCAATTTTTACGCCACGACCACACACACTCGACCGTAGTTCACGGAGCTCTGTTCTCCGTCGGCACTCGGCTCGTCTCGTCCGTGCGCGCATGCGCCTTGCGCTGCTATCGGTACGAGGCGAGAGTTCGTCCGTGCGATCGGCCGTCTTCGTACGACTGCGTATCTCTTTCAGCTGTCAAGAAGTGGATTCAACGGACTACTGCCGACGTAGTGGATCTCCTCCGACGCTGGCCTGCTGTGGGATTGACCTGGGGATCCCGAGGAATTGTTATAGGTAAGTCGCGAAGCCATAAGAGTTTATTATTACTTGTTTAGTTAATTTATAGTGAGGAACGTTAGTGCTCCCCTAACCTCTCAACTCCTGTACACAATTCTTTCTTCCTATGTTGTTGTCCTATCTTCCCCTTCCCAGTTATCCTTTTCCTTAATAATGTGCTTTGTCTCATTTATTATTATCTTCACAGGAATTCTGCACGAGGTTCCAGTGGGCGATGGTCTTCCAAGGATACCTGCTGTCACTCCTGAGGTTTTGCACCTGATGCAGATCATTCAGCTAGCTACTTCTTCGTTGGATTATCCTGGTGCTGGATTGCTGGGAACCGGGGAGGGGATGTGGAGTTTTACTCATGGTAGTTAGGGTACTGGGTAGCTTACAGTAGGTATGCGTGTGTGTACGGTATCCGTGTAGGTAGTTTTGATAAGGGAGAAAGGCTACGCTAATGCCTTTTTATTATTTCTTTTTTACCTTTTTGTGACAGGTGCTAAATCACCTTATCATAGATTAAACAAACTTTATTTCACTCGTGGTTTATTTATTATAACCGGAAGTCGTGATGAGCGGCCATGCGGTTGCAATACAATTGACGGCAACGATTGCCCAATGAAGCAGTTTTCCGCGAGGTTTACGAGCAACTGACTTTACCGTCGCGGGTCGCGAGCGCGAGAACAATAGCGTTTGGAATGCGGCAGTAAGAACCAAAAAAAACTGTTTTAGTTTCTCGCGACTTTGACAAGCGCGGGCGAGTCGATGAGTTTAGGTTATCCGACTCGAAGTACGGCTCGAACATACCGCCCGCCACGAAATATTATAGGGCATATTTCGTAGTCGATTTGAATTACGATCATGTATATATATAACTACGTCAATGTTGAGAAATAAGGCTAAAGTAACTTAAAATGAAGTAGATAAATGAGAAACAAATTTGTTAAAGCCTTTAAGCAAAGAGCAAGCAGGGTTATTTTCCGCCCGCTCTGAGCGAACCAGTCGTGAACGAATCTGCAGCCGTCAGGTTGACTGAAATGAGAATCAACTTGTTGATAGGGCGTTTATATTCTCCTTGACTCGTTCTGATGAAAGTAACGCGACATAATCCATCTTTTCCTGGGAATAGATGAATTATCCGTCCCAAAGGCCATTTTCCTGGCGGGGTGAGATCATCTTTTAATAACACGACATCTCCTAACTGGAGGTTCTTTCGGAGTTCTATCCATTTTGATCGTTGCTATAATTGGGCCACATATTCTCGGGTCCACCTCTTCTAGAAGTGGTTTCGCATTAAATTGGTCAAGTGCCACCTAGAACAAATAGTTTTTTCGTAGTTAATTTCAACGAAAGGTTCGGGAGGTGCAGTCAGAGATGATCCGGTCAGGAAATGTCCAGGAGTTAGGATAGATACATCTTCATCAGGCGAGCTGATCGTGGACAAAGGTCTAGAATTGAGACATGATTTAATCATAGCTACGACGGTTGAAAACTCTTCGAAAGTGAGTTTAGTTTCACCTACAATCCTTTTTAGATAAAATTTGACCGATTTAATACCTGCTTCCCAAAGTCCGCCAAAGTTGGGGCACGAGGAGGAATGTAGATCCACTCGATACCGTCGCTAGCAATAAGCAAAGCTACATCTTGACTGTTGGCCGACGTTTCGGTAAACAACTTACGAAGTTCGGAGTCGGCTCCATGAAAATTGGTTGCATTGTCTGAATAAATAACCTTGCAGAAGCCTCGGCGCGCCATAAATCTACGAAAGGTAGCTAGGAATGCAGCTGAGGTATAATCCGATACTACTTCTAAATGGACGGCTCGAACCACTAAACAAATAAAAAGGGCGACGTAGCCTTTGTATGCCTTATGCCCACGTCCGGGTGAAACCTTGATGCAGAAGGGTCCTGTATAATCCAAACCGGTGTACATAAAGGGCCTGGTGGGTCTAGTACGAACTGCAGGCAGTGGGGAACGAATACATCGTACGCAGTTTCGTACGATGCTTCTGATGAAGTTTCGACCTCTGACAATCCAGAATTGGCGCACTAGATGACTCTGTACCAACGATGGACCTCCATGCATGGTGATTAAGTGAGCCTTTTAAACGATCAAGAAACTGATATGATGCTTCACTGGAAGAATAATTGGATGCTTTTCATCTTCGCTGAGAAACGCATTCTGGAGCCGACCGCCAACGCGCATTAAGCCATCCGAATCAATGAATGGGGAGAGCCTACGTAAGGGGCTCGAATACGACACGGAAGCCTTGAGATTAATAGAAGCGAGGTCCAACGGATAGGCAGTTTGTTAGACAAATCGTAACATATACTTTCGGCCAACAGACAACTTGTTTGCTGAAAGCCAAGAATGACGACGAAGCTCTGCCGACAACTTGGTGTTTGAACGCCATCGTTCGATGTAAGATAGAATACGCACAATCTTATCTACCGATGAAAATTTCGCAAACCAGGTTGAATAAAGTCGAGTTCCTTGGCGTTGGATGCTACAAAAACATTAGTTTTCTTGAGTTCCAGAGTAGTAGATTCGGATGTATCTACTGAAATTGGCCACATAGAACTCGGTGTCTCCAATCAATCAGGTCCTTTCCACCAGAGTCTGGATTCACTCAACTGACTTGGCGAGAGCCCTCTTGTAGCCAAATCAGCTGGGTTGTCCTTGGAGTGCACATGTCTCCATACAGCAGATGGGAGAGACGTGATAATGCCACTAACACGGTTGGCTACGAACGATTTCCATCGTGATGGATGAGCTTTCAGCCATGATAAAACGACAGTGGAATCAGTCCAACAATTAACAGAAGTTCGCTTATGTTCTAACTTAACTTAATTAACCTAACCAATAAGCTAGCGCCACACAACTCCAGTCTAGGCAAACTAATCACTTCGATGGGCGATACCTTGGATTTTGCAGTAATTAACCTAGATGAAAAGCAGTCAGAAGTACAGACGACAATGAAAACTGTTGCAGCAAAGGCTCGTTCGGAAGCATCACTGAATCTATTAATGATCCATTTAGAGGTGCGATATGAACCAAACCATCTTGGGATTCGAATCGAACATAAATCAGGAAGCTGTTGTCGGAAAGACAACCAGGATTTCGCAGTGGCAGCAGACACTGGTTCGTCCTAATCTGCGCCTTGCAGCCAGATATTCTGTAAGAGAAGTTTTGCTCGTACCAAAACCGGAGAGCCAACCAATGGGGTTAAACAATCGAGCTATTTCCGAAAGAATAGAACGTTTTGAAATACTGTTAGGCTTTTCAGGTTGCAAAAAACGATTCGTCGATCGGATTCCAATTCAGTCCTGAGGTTGATACAATGTCCTGATCCTCAACATGAAAAGCCTTATCTTGAATAGAACTAAGATTAGATAGGATATTCTTGTCGTTAGCACCCCATTTTCCTACAGTCATACCAACGGATTAAAGAATACCTATAAGCTGATCACGCACGAGAAGAATATCCGAAAACGAATCACCTCCAGCAAAAAAGTCATCGGCATAGCGATGTTTTCGCAAAACCTCAGCCCCAAGCGGAAATTTGGTGGCTTCATCGTCTGCCAATTGAAGAAGGCAAGCATTGGACAAGAACGGGGCGCTGGTGGTGCCATAGGTGACGGTTACTAACCTGAATACTTGAAGTTCAGAGTCCGTAGATTCGCGTCAGAGAATCCTTTGCCAATTAGCATCGTCTGGGTGGATCAGAAACTGCCGAAACATTTTCACGATGTCGCAGGTGAAAACGAGTGGAAAGAATGACCACCTGACAATAATGGTAACTACATCTTCTTGAAGTTTGGGTCCAACCTGAAGGAACGAATTCAAAGAATATCCATCAGACCGAGTTTACGAAGCGTTGAATACGACGCGAATTTTTTTACTGCCGTCGTTTTTGAAAACGGGGTAATGGGGTAAGTAAAACTAAGAAGCAGACATTACCTCTGAAGGCGATACTACCTCCATATGCTTTAAAGAGTGGCATTCATCCATAAACTCAGTATATGCTCGCCTCAGATCAGAATTTTTCTCCAAACGCTTCTCCAACCTCGCAAAGCAGCCTATGGCAATCTTTCGGGAGTCTACCGGGGTGGGAAGTTGACTAAACGGAAGTTTTACCATGAAACGTCCTTCCTTGGTACGAGAATGGGTGTCTCGAAAGTGTTGGTAACAAGCTTCATCATCAGGAGACGTGTGAGGCATGGATGGCACTTCTTCAGTTTCCCAAAAGTGAAATATTGCCTGTGTAAGGTCCTGATCTACTGTGATGTGAAATACATGAGCCGAGGTTGGAGTAGACTGATCCGATAAAGCCGCGCCAATCAAAATCCAGCCTAAGAACGATTGAATGGCAATACAGTTGCCTGGAAGTCCTCGCTTAATATCAGGTTTGAGAACGGCAGCGTAAACCTCAGAATTGAGGATACAATCAATCCTACCCGGCTGGCTAAAATGTGGGTCTGCGAGCGGTAGGTGTGTAAGGTCAGGCCAGCCCTCTAGTGAAACTCCTACCTTTGGAATTGGAGTCGTTAGCCGCTTCAAAACCAGAGCTGAAAATGTAAACGAGAACTGTGTTTCATACCTAGATTTCAATGCTACCTTGACGGTATTTTGAGCTACAAAAGTCTCAGATCCGCGAATTCCTGAGACAATAACGTTAGCGGGTTTTTTTGTGCAGACTCAGGGCTTGCACGACATGTTCCGAGATAAAGGATTCTTCAGCTCCAGTGTCCAGCAGGGCTCGAACAGTGATTGAGTTGCCTTTTCGAGCTTGAAGGATGACGCAAGCCGTCGACAGCAAGACCTGACGGCCATGGGTTCCAAGAACACAACTTGAAGGATTCACGACAGTGGCTACCACCGCCACGGTGGAATTAGCTGGAGTGGAGGTGCTGCTCTGTTCACCTGAAATCGAACGAACATTTCGATGTAGCTTGGTGTGGTGTTTGCCGCCACATACCCGGCAGCGTCCTGTAGATGAACAAGACTCCTGGAAGTGACCAAAATTGAGACAGTTGTTACACAATTTGGTTGATGACACTAGAGCCAGACGTTGTTGCAACGATAGGTTAGAAAATTTCGGACAGTAGTTGATGAAATGACCTTCTGCACAACAGGAGCATTTGACTGAAGGACGCTGCTTGATGGACTTCTGGGTAGCAACGTTCATGCTGATTTTCCTCGTTGATTTGTTAACAGCTAATCTTTTGCTCTCCTTCTGTAAACAGAATTAATGAACCGGAAAAATAAATAAATCAGATACAGCGTGGTCCATCTCCACTAGATCCAAAGTACGAATGCGGTCCTCCAAATAGGTTTGAATGTCCTTGAATGACGGAAAGTCCACAAGGTTCCTCCGTTCCATCTCCTTAGCCCAGTCGATACGGGTACTTGGTGCAAGTTTGCTATCCACAAAATAAACAAAAATGTCACCCCAAGAATCGACAGCTCTCTCTCTAAGGCTCGCAGAGAATCAATGCTCTCGTTGTCGGTGTTGAGAAGATGGTTGATGTGAGCAACTGATTCCGAATTGGCTGTGGGTAAGCGAGACAATGCTTGCATGTGTACTGTGAAACGCAAGTATTTTTTGTCATAACGGCGACAGAGCATGTTCCACGCCGTTTCGAAATTGACTCCTGTCAATTTAATGCCGCGCAGCTTTTCAGCAGCTTCTCCAGAGAAACAATTAAGGAGATGCTGGAACTTAATTGCATGATCGATCGATGCATCGTTGCGAATTAACGATGTAAATTTTTCATTGAATGTCTCCCATTCACGCTGGTTCCCGTCAAAACGAGGCAGCTTCAATTTCTCCAATACAGCTTGCGTGGAGACAGAATGATAGACAGCGGGTCTTTTAGCGATGATGTCGGCTGGGCTTCGGTACTTCGCAAAACCTTAATGCGCTCGGTGTACCAGACTTTGGCCGCCAAATACGTATTCATTGCATCTGAGAATTGGTTCGCCTTGAAGTAGGTTCGTCTTTTGAGAGCGTCCGCATGTCACTGTAAAACAAAATCACGGGATGAAAGTCCACGCTAATATTCCTCAAGCATTAAATAGCGTGCCTCAAGGTCTGCCGCAGATGGAGATGCAGCTGTCGCGCCATGAGAAACCGCATACAATTGATCGATCAGCGAGATCGTACACCGTTGATCGGCGATCATTGTTTGTAATTCCTCGTCGTTCATATTTTGAGTTGTTTACATACAACCGAATTAAATGACATTAAAAACTCCAGAAAGAATACGACGATATAAGTTAATGTTTAGTTTAAATTAGAGGATTTAATTTCAATTAGCGAAAAACCTTTTTTTTTATAGCACGAAGTTGTCGTAATTATCAAGCAAAAGAGAATTGAACCTCTGATTAAAATGGCGGAGTTTATATGCGTGTTATAAACTATATGCATGTTTGGAATGCGGCAGTAAGTACCGTTTTGATTTCTCGCGACTTTGACGAGCGCGGACGAGTCGATGAGTTTAGGTTGTCCGACTCGAAGTACGGCTCAAACAATATGCTTACATAAAAGCTAATAAGAAAAACTGATGCTCTTGCATCGAGTGGAATCCAATACAGAGGAACTCGTACACTTTAGTATTCTATTCGGCACCTTGAAGAATTTTATGAATATTCGAATTAAAATTAAATCTTATTTTCACATTAGTACGTACATAATGATTGTTTATGTAATTATACTTACATGAAAAGCTAACACGATACTGGTCCGCTTGATAATGCTTATATAAAAGCTAATAGAAAAACTGATGCTCTTGCATCGAGTTGAATGCGCGATCCTGAATGTTTGAGGAAAATTTTCAGAAAATACTGTCAACACTCATACAAAAGAACTCGTATACTTTAGAATTCTGTCCGAAGCCTTGAAGAATTATATAATATAAATAAAAATTAAATTTTATTTCTACTTTAGTGTATATATCATGTTTGTTTTAGTTTGTAATTAATACTCACTTAAAAAGCTAATCCGACACTATTCCTTTGAATAGAAGTGTAAATGTTGAAACAGCTTACATAAAAAGCTTTCTTTTGCAGAGGGTTTCTTTTGCACTGATTTAGTCGGATCAGTTATGGACAATTTGAATTAAACTGAATAATCAGTTATTGTCGAGCGAAATGAAACTATGTCAAACGAAATTCAGAAGCCATTATCATAACCTTTGAAAAAAGAAACCACGTGTAAATTGTTAATTAATGAATATTTGCAGCAATTTTTCAAAAAAAAATTCCTCGAAAGCCTTCTACAATATTATAGCAACATTCAAAAAATGATATAAAACCATTTTTTACGTATTTACTATATATATATCACATAAATCGTAAGCACTAATTATTGTTACCACTAAAAGCCATTATTGCATAATTAATAAACAGTTAAATACATATATATAAGGTAGAGGTACTAGTAGTCGGACGCTTAAGGTGTATTTCAAGTTTAGATTAATGAAAAATATTGTTTGAATAGATTAAAAAAAATAATATATCAAATTCGTAAAAAATGCATTTGTTTTTAAATTAACATCTAATTTGAAGTTAGATATAACTGGATCTATAGAAAAATAATTGATTCTGTAAAACATCTATATTTCGCTAATAGTCGGACATAAATTTTAGTAATCGGACATGTTGTGAGCTAGTCGTCGGACACCAATATTTAAAACTGTACATTTACATTTCTGTAAATTAAATAAATGTTAAGATTAAATAAAGATATTTTTATTAATGTAAGTTAATTTAAATTACAAATGAAATTAAAAATTAAATAATATAAATGACAGAATGATGACTTTTATTAAAATATATTAACATAATTTATCAAGAAACATTACTTAACAATTGATATTTATTATTCATTATATGTTCTCACATTTAATTCTGATTTTCAGAATAATATATAACATAATCATTTTTCAATACAGATCTCTAGTAGAAACTAAATGATTTCGATTGGTTAACATGTTAATTAAAGGGAGTATTATTTGTCAATATTAATACTAAATATTTATTAAACATATCTTACATTATATGATTGTAGGTTCAATTATTGACAATAGAATTTGTTCGTGAAGAAATAAGTACTATTCATTTTTCGTGTCACCAACGTAATAATAATAGTGTCACTTTTAAATACAGAATTAACGAAAAATTAGCCAACGAATCGTTAACATTTCTATCACGGCTTTTACACTTTTTTGTGATTTTTAACTGCAACTGATTCTCTCTATTTAATTATTATTTTGGTCTGGTTTTTCTTTATCCATAAAATATTTTTCTTTCTTTATAATTATATTTTTGTTGTGGTATCTTTTTTTGTATTTATTTTACAACACTCTAGTATGCGTAATGACCGACTTCTAAAGCGCGAAATTTAAAAGCAGATTGTAGTAGTCGTCAGGGTCGGTCGACTACTAAAATATTTTTGAATTTGGGAATTAGTAGTCGGAAACACTTTAAAATATGTATAATAATGCTCGATTAACCATAATTATTGGTAAATATTAAATATTTAATATTCTTTACATTCATACCTCATATATATTTCAAGTTAGAAATATATAAAAGCGTGTTTTAAGGAATTGTACATTGAAGTTCAGACTACGCGCCGAATAAGAAATGCAATAATTGCGGCAATTTTTCCGCAAGGTTTCATGCAAGCTTAATCTTTTTGTTCTACGGCGACTTACAGAGTAGTTTGCAGAAAACTTGCTGGAATCTTGCGCGTAATATTGTCCTTGGATCTTGGTTGAAAAATCGATTAAGATTTGGCTGGAAGCTTGTACGCAAGCTTCCTGCAAACAAGGTGACACACAATGCTTTAGTCTCTCGCGAAACATTTCTGCATAATTCAACGGGAATATTCCTTTACAGGTCGCCAATAGCTTTCGCGATTAGCTTTGGAAATTTTTTGTTATGCGATGCGAAACGAAAATTTTTTATGCGTGGTCAGAAAGATTGTGACAATCTAATCTAGTTGTCTTTCTGGAGGAATTGACATTTACATTCCTGCAATATTTGCGGTAATATTTCGGCAAGCTTTCATGCAAGCTTAATATTTTTGTTTTACGGTGACTTACGGAGTAGTTTGCAGAAAACTTGCTGGAATCATGCGGGTAATATTCTCCTTGGATCTTAGTTGAAAAATGCATTGAGATCTTGCTGTAATCTTGTACGCAAGCTTTCTACAATCCAAGTGACATACAATGCCTCATTCTCTTCTGAAACGTTTCATGCAAGCTTAATTTTATTTTCCACTGCCAATTTCGTTTGGCTATCCGAAAACTTGCTGGAATTCTTATCGGAAATATTTTTTGTTGACCCTTTAGAAGAAATGCGTTGAAATCTTGTTAGAAGCTTTTACGCAAGCTTTCTAGAAGCTAGTGGTCAGTAATTACCGCATTCTTTCTCTGAACTTCCCTGGAACCTTAAACAGCAATATTCCTTGAATGATTGCAGCAATATATTTGAAAAGGTTGCATCAAACTTTCTTTGTATCATTTCTTCGAATCTTTTACAAATCTTACTTATATATTTCGCATTATCTTCCGTGATAGCTTTTGTAATGAAGTTTGAAACATTTCTAGAAACATTGCTGCAATCTGCTGGCAATGTTTCACGCAATAAAGCATTTTATCGTTATTTATATCTTTCGTGGAATGTTGCTATAAAATTGTATAACGCTTTCTAGGAACGTTCCTTTGAAAGATTGCTGTAAGATTCAGTGAAGTTTCATGGAAGTTGCAGTAATCTTGCAAAGGAATATTGCATGAATCTTTCATCAGGAAGCTTTCATGCTGTGTGGGAAGTGTACAAATTCCAATTACTTATATAAGTACAGAATCAAATTCACAAAAGGATCAAGAAAAATCTTTATAAGTTGTAACAAAAGGTAATCAATTTCTGAAAAAGCAAGATTTCACAAACTTTCCACAACATAATTAATGAAACCTCTCTCGCTGTAGTAGTTAAAAATTTAATAGATAAACTGTTAATGAGAGCCAAACCAAAGACGAAGAAGAAATTAAAAAACATAATCGAGGAACAAGGAAATATTGAAGTTACTTTTATATGAATACTTTAATATGAAACAAAATAGTTTGCGCCTAAGACTTCAGAGCATGTTTGATGCTATTTCAGAAAAATGTAACTATTTTTTACATAATTCTTCATTCTAGAGTTTAAATATACATAAAATTACGAAAATTCAATGATTAATCATTTTTGAAAAATAAAAAACTTGATCTCTTCGAGCTATATTATCTAGCTTATACGAGCATAATTCAACTACAATTAATCACTTTTAGAAGAGATGTTGTTATACAAGCAGAGGAAGAACACCCATCGACATCTACTTTAGAAGGAATAATACAACAGTTACCATCTGGGTTCTAGAATAGCCATTCCTCTAACAACTTTCTGTTAACAGGATGAGACTAATCTTTGAAAATAATATGTGTTTGTCAATCAGCAAACTAAGATTTAATATTAATTATTAATATTAATCATAATATTATAATTCGTAGCTTATTAAAATAATTTAAAGAGAAGTTATATAACAAAATGTGTACTTTTTTAACTGACAACATTTTGATGGAAATTCTTCATCCTCATCAGGCTACACACTTTGTCAAGTTTAATGAACATATGTAACATTTTATATGTATGAATGATTCTAGTATGCTTTTAAATATGTATTGTCATTAAATGTAACAGTAAAATTAATTTATTATTATTATTATTTCCTTGTAGAATTGGGCAGTAGAGATAGAGCGAATTTTTTAACAAACAGCCTGAAAGAACCCCAAGCTCAGTGTATAAAATTTGCTGGTGTTGTTATAAGATAGGTGGAATGAAAGGTTTACTCAAAGGTGAAAATATGACTAAGTGGCAAAATGTAATCAACAAATAGCAAAAATGATTATTCTTCGTGTTTTACACTATATGGGTGTGCTTTTTTTCTATAATTTTATTAATAACATTTTTAATATACACTATTTACTAATTTATTTTTATTATTCAGGTGGAATGTGTGGTCCTCAAAATATGAAGCAATTGCAACAAGGTACAGCAGGTGGCTTAAGTAATTCAAAGGGAGGTTTTGCTGGTTTTTAATTTACACAGTTCACTTTATTGTAATAATTTCGGTTTAGACAGGAAGTACAATAATAGATTCAGTTTATTATTCAAAAGTCACATGCAATGAACTTAAAGACATTTTTAAACCTGACGAAGAATATAGAGAAATTCCTCTTATTCAGGAACAAGTGTTAAGTTTGAATAAAGTTGGTCAAATTTTAATTAAAGAATACAATGGTATGCACATATATAATTTATATGTAAATTTAAAAAATTAATTAAATCAAATGTTCATCATAAAAATAAAATATTTGTACTTATTTTTTAGGTACTTTTATGGAATGCTTTTATTAAATCACGTAATAAGTCAGCAGAAAAATTGTTAAAACTTATAGTGAATAACTTTAAATGCTTTGGAGATGAAGGTGTCTATAAACATCAAAATGGTAAGATATATATATATTTTTTTCTTAACTATTTTTATTACAATTTTGTATGTAATATTTAAAATATATATAATTACTCTACATATAATATATTATTGCTCAATTACATTAGTGATGCAATTTATTTTATTTTTTACGCAGAACCAGTTGATGATCTTTATCCTGCCAGTTCTTCAAGGATAACCAACTGCAACTTAAATAAAATTCTTTTTGAATTTTCTTAAAATAAAAAAAAGTTTAAATAAAAAATAAATAAAAATAATGATTTTAAGTTATTATAGTTTTGAAAATTCAAAAAAATGTATTATACGTATTATACGCTAAATAAATCATTTTTATATAATAATTAAAGTTTGTAAATTTTTATACATTAAAAAATTGATTTTAATAATAATAAAAAAAAAATTACATGGGATTTGAACTTGCATCTATCATATTTACAATCAAGCACTTAGTCCCCTAAGCTACGATGGTCCATCATCGATTTATAGTTAAAAGTTATGTTTAAGGTGTATCGCCCTTTGGTGCTTAGATATATTGCTTTAATTAAACGTTTGTTTCACAATTCTACTAATAAACATTAATTTATTATTATTCTTGATGATGACAATCTTCAAAGTGATAGCGAAAAAAATCTTGTAATAATTTAAACCGATTCAATTTTTTGGTAAAGATGTTATGGCAAAATAGTCTTGCATATGCGCTGTCGTTGCATTCCAGTGACTCCCGTATCATTTTAATATAATTTATGATTATTAATTTTAATACATAAACCAACAAACTAATGATGGTATAATCAAGAACAAATAAAAAAGAATATTTAATTTGTCTTTTAATTGTTAAACAGCTGTAAACGTTTCCATCTGTATCCTGGTAATAACTTTTGTTTTCTTAAAATCGCAGGTGGTACAATTAATTTTTCGGTAAAGTTCATTAAATATAAATAAAAATACATCGTTGACTATTTTCTTTCAGTGTCATTATACCAACTTTCACGTTTTTTAAATTTTAAATCGCACGCCTTCTTGTATGCCACAACTGCGCATGCGTGATGCCCATGCTTGCCCGCTGGTAATTATTTAATTATCTCTGTTCAAATTCAATGTGTAAATCAACAAACTAATGATGGTACAATTAAGAACAAATAAAAAAGGATATTTAATTTGTCTTTTAATTGTTAAACTGCTGTTGTACACACTGCTTCCAACGTTTCCATCTGTAACCTGACAATAACCTTTTTTTTCTCAAAATCTCAGGTTGTGCGATTAAATTTCCTGTAAAGTCTATGAAATTTAAGAAAAATACAATACCGACGCGGTGGCGGAGTGGCGGAGACGCACCTCGGCCCGTCACGGAAGTTAAGCAGTATTGAGCACGGTACCCAAGTGGATGGGTGACGTTCTCGGTCGCTTGGCTTTCGTGGCGGGTTAGGTGTTTTTTCACACTTCACAACGTGAGCGGGAGGTGTGAAACATTCGGTTTCGGTGTCAAAGCCTACGCAATGTGACTTTGACACCCAAAAAGAATGTTTCGAATACACCGGCCATCTCGGGTGAGGTTTTCGCTGCTTCACAACTTTTTTCCAAGTATAAATATAAATATATACAGGTAACGTAAAAAGGAAAAAGCAAAAATCGAGTAAAAGAAATCGACGTCCAATTTCTTTATCGCGGCTTTTCTTAATTATGCGTGAATTAATTCGCACAAAAGTAGATGTAAACCAAAAATAAATAAATAGGGAATGCGATGTTTTATAAATTTCATAAAAATAAATAGTATATAATAAACGGTTATGAAAGGAAAAATACGATGACTGAGTTAGCTGTATCATAAGGCTTACGCGCCCATACTTGCGTCGGGCCCTTTGATCGATATATCGCTCTGAATCTTATTTATATACACGATAATTCGATTAAATACAATCTAAAATACTATTTAAGAAAGATATGTTCAATTCAATATAATTAATTAGACAAAGTATTGACGATACTGTATATTACCGCAACTGTTATATTTTGTTTTATACAGAAATCAATCTATTTTATCATAAGCATCAAACCTGACGAGCTGCAAGATAGAGCATATCTAATTATATACGTTTTAGTTTTTTGAGTACATACTAACAAGGGGAATATTTGACCTCTGGGAAACGGATCCTATCCTAACTTTGGTATTTCTTTTATAATATAAAAATATGAAGAAAGCCAAGTTATCTCTTGCCAATGGCCACTTTTACGAAAGTTATTCGACATTTAATTATAATATCAGTAATAATTACTTTTAATTTGATCGCTTATAACTCGAAAACAAATAAAGATAGGCACTTAAACCAAAAACCAGAAGAATCTTGAGTTCAAGTAAATATGGTTTGAAAAAAAAGAAGTTTAAATTATTTAATTTGGAGAAAAGTTACGAAGAAAATGAGAAATTGAAGAAACTTTAACCAAAATTAAATATGAAAAATTTATTGTTGCTTTTGGCCTAATAATCTTTAATTTCTTGTTTTCTTCATAACTTCACTCCAAATTTAGCGATTTAAACTTTTTTTTTAAACCATATCTACTTAATTCAAGTTTCTCTAGTTTCATATCATTTTGTACCCTAACCATTTCATCAGTTTGTTGTCGCGGGATACACGAAAAACATTGGTGACTTTATTCTTATGTGATAGATAATTATCTGGTGGTTTTGTGAGTTCGATAGCTCAAAACACGTTGAGGATGTATTGTTTCTATTAATTAGATACAATATAAATTTTATGTTTGGAAGATACAGTGCGACGAAGATTCGACGAGAGGAAAGTCTGGGAATTACCCCAGACTTTTAAAAATAATTATAAAGTCTAGTAAAATGTGTGGGAGAAAATATCGCTTATTTATCCCAGACTTTCAAAATAATTATAAAATCTGGCAAAATGTGCGGGAGAAAGTCTGGTTGATTTATCCCAAACTTTTAAAATAAAATATATTAAGTTTGGCAAAATGTATGGGATAGTCTCACCAGCTAGTCTTTGCCAAGACTTTATAAGCCAGGCTTTTCCCAGACGTTCCCCGTTCTTTCTTTTTTATACGGGCGCTGTTGAATGTAAGCAATTGTTTTTTTCTTATTGAATTATTGTTTCTTATTTTAAAATTTAAATATCATATAAAAGTATATTTACACGTATTAATAAATTACGAAGGTTATACATTATTTACATATTAATAATGAATTACTTTATTACAGATTATGAAAACCGAAAATGCCTCAGCAGGTTGCCTCCTAGCCAGTTTACGACTCTTGTGAATATGATGTACGCCTCACTTCGTAACCCATACAATTAAAAACCAGTTATACAAACATTATTAGTTTATAATCAAATATCATTAAAAAAATCGATAATAAACATGTTATTATTTTTTGCTGTTAAATAAATTTATTTTTTATCACTCAAACACCGTTATTAGGCTGTGTTATATAAAAATATTTTGTGACTAAGAAATTTTTACTAACACGGAGGGGTTCCACCTTCCGGGAAACAGATTTTGTTGCAACTTTGAGAGCTGTTTTCTGGTACCCAAATATGAAAGAATTCATATGAAATTCAGTCTCAAAGGCTGTTTGACGAAAATTATACGCAGTTAACGAAAAATTGTGAAAAAATATGTTTAAGCTTAATCGCCAATAACTCGTAAAGAAATAGACGCACATACTCAAACTCAAATCCATTAAACAGTTGAGATCAAGTAGACATAGTTAAAAAAAAGAAGCTCAAATATCTCAATTTGGATAACAGTTATGGAAAAAATAAAAATTAGATAAAATTTTAACGAAAATTTAGTATTAAAATTTGATAGACTTTTTAGGCAAATATTTCGTCTAATTCTTATTTTTTCCATAACTTTTATCCAAATTGAGATATTTGAGCTTCTTTTTTGTAAACTATATCTACTTGATCTCAACTGTTTAATGGAATTGAGTTTGAGTATGTGCGTCATATTTAGGTACCAGAAAGCAGCTCTCAAAGTTGCAATGAAAACCGTTTCCCGGAAGGTGGAACCCCTCCTTGTAAGTATTGGTAACATATAGCTCAGATAAATTACACTGACAAGGAGAGGTTACACCCTCTGGGAAACGGATCCTTACCAAACTCTAGGATATGGTTTCTGCTATAAAAATATGAAGAATGCCGGAATTTTAGTGTCCAATGCCCTTTCTTACGATTTACTAAAACTTTCCATAAACTTTCTTTGATAATATTTCCATCATTAATATCAAAAATATGATTTACATCTTTTCGTTGATGCAGATGATTTCTTAATAATTAGTATTTTTAATTCCGAGATGATTTTCCAATAGATGAATAATAAAATGAAATGCTTTATCGATGTTGCTTATAATACTTTTGAGATTATTAAAAAATTGAAGAATAAATTTTGTGCATTTGTAGAATTTCCTCTTGTTGCAATTTTATAATATCCAAAGTTTTCTGATAACGAGTACAATTATCTAAAACACAAAATTGTTATTGTGCATCGATTGTGCCTAAATAATGATCTGCATATAAAGGAACCTTACAACATGAGCAATTGCACACACTCGTTTCTTTCGTCTGTTTACCTGTAAAATTTGCCCGAATAAAATTAAATACTGTTTAACTACTTCAAAATAAAAAGATAATAATACATTACATTCGTCTTCTGAAAAAAAAAGATCCGGGGAATCGCAATGTTCCATATCAAAACTGCATGGATTTACACCTAAAAAGCATCCACGTAAAACATAACCTGCACAATAAAGATGCAGTTAATTAGAGAACGCCAACTTCGACTTACTACTAAAAAATTTACAACTACATTTGCAATATTTTACATTTAAATGTAATTTTATTACGTGAATTTACATGTTTGTGTGTAACATTGCACTGCTTAAAGTAGGTAATAAACCGACCCATTCTGAGGTTAGTAAATTCACGACGAAATGTGTTAAATCAATCATCCATAATGCTAATTCTATCAGACTAGTAATTTTACTATTGTTAGGGTGGTAACATTTTACAACTTCGTGACAAATTTCACAGCGGATTTTTTACAGTGTAGGTGATTGGCGAAATGAAATTAAAATATTTTCGAAGAGTATTCGAGCGAAAGTATTCGTCATACTCATTTCGAATATTATTATTCGAGCAAATTAGTAGGTTCATTACAATTTTTTATTATACAGTAGTTGTTTTTTAATTAATTTCATATTTCTATTAAAATTATGAACCAGAGTAAATATCGCGTGCAAAAATGTCGAATCGGGCTCATTTCGTCCAAGCAAGAAATCGCCCAGCGCTATATCAGCGCCACTTTTATAGTTGTGATAACAAATTGACTAAATTGTCGATAAAATAGAGCAGCAAATAAATATTATTAACCTTTAGAGGACGGGATGGCCCCTATACGGACCATGCCCATGATCGACCTTTTACATGTGATAGTTTTGAGATGTGAGACATCGCAAAAACTCGATTTCTATAGATAAGTGAGAGAAAACAGTAAACCCAAATCGCCATTCTCTAAAGGTTAAAAGTGATCCGATGTTTTTAGACATTAATTTTATTGAAAAAAGAAGCTTTTTTGAACCAGAAAATTCCCGTCCTCTAAAGGTTAAAACTGTAAGACTTCCTTTTTGCGAAATTCAAATAGTTTGGAATGTTTACACTTAATTATTATAACTTTGACCCTGTATAATTGCTTCTTATGTTGAACAATAAAAAGCCTAATAATTAAATCTTAATTATTGTAAATAGTGTAAATAAAATAGTAGATATGTTCATAATTGTCTATAAATTGCGACAAATGTATTTACAATTTAAAGAGTAGGGAGACTGGGGCAAGTAGGCTGACTTTATCCATTTTAATTTTTTTCTAAGAAACTATAAAATCGATCATATAACAAAAAAATTACCTATAAGGTAAAAGTACCAATACTGGAATAATATTAGGTTAACTTGTACATATTTATTAATTAAAAATCAATGTTAGTACGTATATTGAAAATTTGACTTTCAGTGGTTAGATAAACTTTTTGTGCATGTAAATGAGTATTAATTTATCAATTACTTATGCTGAAGTATAAGTAATATAAGAAAATTCGGGTCTACGCATTTGTACGTGTAGTGGAACATAAAGAATACACCATGTCCCACTGTTCCACTTATGCTGCACTAATAGTGGAATATATTATTAAATTAATTAATAATATACAAATAGAAGTGATAGGCAAAGTTTATATATAAATTAATTTAATTTATTAATAAATAGTTAATTAAACGTTTTAAAACAATAATATTTTATAAATATATTATAATTTTTTAACAGCCATATAACACGTTATAATAATTTTAATTTACTAATTCTCTGTTTTTATCTTTTTTTGTATTTCTTTTTCTGTTCAGCTATTTGTTTCTTTTCTGCTTGTAATTGTTTTTTTTTTTGGCTAATTTTTCGTCTTTGATTTCTTGCTGTTTTTCTTTTTTCATTTGAGACTCCCACCAATCCTTATGCAAAGCTGCTGCTGGCAATTTCTGTTTACTTTTTGCTTGTAATTTATCTCTTTTCTTCTTTGGTAAGTATTTTGGTGGTAGCGTGAAAGCATCAGCAAAACTCTTATTGTCGATATTAGTGTCTGTCAAAAAATTTTATTTGTTTACGAAAACTTGTTAAAAATTTACTTTTTTAATATAATCGGCTACAAATGACGTAAAAAGCATTCTTTTACCTTGATTTATGACAGGTACGTTGTTTTATTGGCTTATCAGAAGGTGTTCCTAGCGAAAGAGAACTCTCTATTGTATCTGCGGGTACAGTTCTAATTAAGTCGGATTTAGATTCCAAAGTAGTTTCTAAAAAAATTAATAATTTATAGATTATTTTATATTAATGCTGTATCATTTTATTATTTGATTGATTAATATTACCTGTTTGATATACATCACTTAAAAAAGTTCGACGTGAGTCCCACTACTTGTGTCAGGCAATTCGATATCAGACAAGTTTATCACAGGGATATTTAATATTTCATGAGTATTTTCTAGTACTATTGTACCATCATTATTATATGAAATATCATCTTGAAGTACTTTTTTAATTATAATTATGGAATTGTCAGAGTTGTTGTCATTAGGACAATCTGAGGTTTCTGGCACAATCTGTTATTCAACAATATCTTCGCTACAAACTTTTTTTAAAACTACTTTATAATTGTCTATTTACTCGATACTTTTAATTCTAGGTTTACTTATAACTTTATCTAAATACAGAAAAAATTAAATTATTTCAGAGTTAATTGTACATATAAAATCATACTATCTGCCTCTGAACAGTATGCCAATAAAAATTGTAACAAAGCAATAAAAATAAACATTTTAATTCGGCTTGTCACTTAAAAAAATATAAAAATAACAATAAATAATAAGTTTTATATATAAGTATGCAAGTAAAAATAAAGATTAGTTTAAAAATAATTGTTTTTATAATGAGATAATTACTTATTAAATATACCACAAGATTTCTTATTTTGCAACCAATATTCAAATAATCCTTTTTTTTTCTAAATCTTGTGTCCATATTCCGGATGATTCTGCAATTTTGAAATCTTGAAGTAATTCAGTAGGTAACGTATTTTCAAACATCTCAAAAAAGTTGACAGTATTTTCATTTTCAGGTCTGGCAAGTTCAGTAGTATTAACAGTTTTTTTCCTCTTGTTTAACACGTTATAATCAACTGCGTTATAATCAAATGGCATTAATGCGCAAGCTCTAAATCCATTTATAATTTTTTTTCTTTCTTCACTCATTGAATCTAAAGCTATTTTCAAGACCGAAGCAAACATATCTCTTGTTAAACGCATACAATCGTTGTCATTTTTCCATTTAGGCACAGTTTTTTTTCATGTGTCTTTAAAAGGGTGAAAAAAGGAAACGTCAAGTGGTTGTAATATGTGAGTGGCATTTGGATACAATAAGATTAATTCTATTTGTTTTTCTCTACAAAAAGAAACTAATGGAATTATTACGTGGGGCGAATATCCATCTAAATAAACTATACAGGGAAACTCAATATTTTGCTGTAATAGCCACTTGTAGAATACGTTTGTAATATATTCGTAAAACGTTTCTATGGTCATCCAACCACTTTCGGACAATCCAATAGCCCAATTATTTGGAAAGTTTTGAAGAATTCTCTTGGGTAAATTTTTTTTATAAGGATACAATATCACCCGGTCGAAAAAAAATAAGTGAAAATTTAATTAAAAAATTTACTTAAAAATTTAGTTAAAAAGGTAGCTATTATCAGTTAAATTTTCAATTACAAGGATTCAAATTTTTCAGAATAAATGTAATTAAAAATTTGATTATTACTAGCTATATTTTTAACTGAATATTTAAGTAAATGTTTTGTTGCCCTTAAAACAAAAATGCAGTTGAAAATTCAGTTAATTAAATATTCAATTGAAAAATTAACTATTATTAAGTAAATTTTTAATTATATAATTTGGTTATTATTAGCTATATTTTTAACTGCATATTTAACTAACTATTTAGTTGCACTGGAAACAAAAATATAGTTAAAAATTTAATTAATAGACCGTTTACGAAATTTAATTATTATCACCGGAATATTTTATTAAGTATTAAATTGAAGATCCCAACGTGGTGACAACGTCGTGGCGACGTTAATTTAGCTTAAATATTTCACATTGATCTACAAAAACAATTGTTCGTTTAAATATCGGTTTGACTGTTTACCTCTTATTATTTTCGAATATCCTTCGGCTATTCCTAACAGCCTTCAACGTTGCGGAAACGTTGTGCCAACATTAATTTAGCAACATTCCAAAGTTGTTATGAAAGTTGCGGCAGTGTTGGAGAAAGGTTGCTGTAACGTGGGAAATTTCCGCTAATATTTTGTAAATTGCCGCGATGGGTGGAAACCAACGTTGAAACAACGTCTAAGTAACGTTGAAGAGCAACGATCATTTCCCACGTGGCAACTTTCATAACGTTGGAATGTTGCTAAAATAACGTCGCCGCAATGTTGTCACAACGTTGGCATCTTCAATTTAATACTTAATTAAATATTCCGGTGATAATAATTAAATTTCGTAAACGGTGTATTAATTAAATTTTTAACTATATTTTTGTTTCCAGTGCAACTAAATAGTTAGTTAAATATTCAGTTAAAAATATAGTTAATAATAACCAAATTATATAATTAAAAATTTACTTTATAATAGTTAATTTTTCAATTAAATATTTAATTAACTGAATTGTCAATTGCATTTTTGTTTTAAGGGCAACAAAACATTTACTTAAATATTCAGTTAAAAATACAGCTAATAATAATCAAATTTTCAATTAAATATTATTTAATTTGAAAAATTTCAAAAATTTGAATCCTTGTATTTGAAAATTTAACTGATAATAGCTACCTTATTAACTAAATTTTTAAGTAAAGTTTTTAGTTAAATTTTCACTTATTTTTTTTTTCACCGGGCATAGGCGGTGCACGAATCCCTTCAGCATTATACATAAATAATGTAGTAATACTTTCCGTTTCGTTAGCATCTACTACTTTATATACAGACCGGGCTCTCTTATTAGTAAGTACTTTTTCACTTTTTAGGCACAGTTGAATGTTAGTCTCATCGCAATTGAACACTCTTGAAGCATGGATATTAATTAGATTCTTACTTTCTAAATATGTCTGTACTTCATTAAACCATTCCTTCAAGTTTTCTTGAGTGACAGATGCTTGGCAGGTTGTAAGGTGTTGAGGCATCCTACTTGCTAAACATGGGTGACGCTTGAGGAAACTCTCATACCAGTATCGCCCAGGTCGATTATTAGAGAATGTCTTTTTATTTAAACTTGAAACATAGTTTCGCACACTATCTAATACGTTGGTTTTACTTATAGGAAATCCTCTTTCTGCTCTATAAATAATCTAATGATCTATTTGTTCTTCTTCCTTTGGCGACAAAATTGTTGATGGTCCTTTTATGCAATTTATTTTATCTGGAGCAGTGGAGTATCTAAAAATAGTTGTGTGAGAGACACCGTATGTTAAAGCAGCTTTTCGAATAGTAAATCCTCGTTTAATTACTGCATTAACTGCATTTGTAACATCTTCAGGAGAATAAGCTCTCTCTACTCTTCTTGCAACTTGTTTCCTATTTTTCTTAGCATTTTTTCGATTTACTTTTAAAGTATTTTCTATTCTTTCACTCCTTATTTCCTATTTTTTGCTTTTTATTTGAACTCATTTTTTATTAAAGTAACTAATATTTAGTGTTTCTGCAAAATGAAATAAAAAAACTGTAAATATTTTATAGGTTAGGTATGTAAAATGATGAAACATTGTCGATTCCAATATACTTACGGACTAGGATACTTAATGAAAACTATTAATAATTCATTTCTTTCACAAAACAAATAAATACAGACTTCTAATTTATTATTTTTTTACATAAGATGTAAATCAACTTTTTGTTCCATTAAACAGACACGTGTTTACAATCGCCTCGACCGGAAGGTGGAACATGAAATTCTCGGGTTCCTCTATACGGGCATATCAGAATTCTTGTTCATGAAGCGGAACATTGTATTTAAAAATATAATACGACATAAAATAAATTAAATAAATAAAAATTGGGTTTCTAGAAGTTATTTACTTCAAATAAATGCATATAGTATACACGATAACTTATTTAAGTTTCATATACACTAAAAAGTAACTAGCAGTATTTACAAACTTTTTAATTTTACAATTTATAAAAAATGTTACTTAAATAATTTTTTTACTATTATACATTTATCGATATTGGTTGATAATACAACATTATATATATAAATATTTGTAGAATAAGTAATCAAGTATTTTTTAATTGATACTATATCTAATAATAATTTATTTGCACTAAAAATTAAAAAATTGTTCCACTTTTGGGTCATGTTCCAGTACCGGTACTTTTATCTTAAGTACTTCATCTGAGGAGAGCTCGTGATTTTTTTCAAAGTGATTAATTAAAACCAAAAAAAGTAATGTACGATTTTTCCGCGAGAAAAATTTTGGCCAACCTGCCTTGCATATGGGGTAGGTTGGCCAACGCTCCGGGGCAAGCTGGCTGATAATAAAAGTTTTAATAAAAACATAATATTTAGCTTTTAAATTGTTTTTATTTGAATAGGTTTTTGAACCGCTGTTAATCCAGTCTCATCTCCATTCCAAATATCGCCAGGAGCAAAATGATAATGTTCTAAACAGTCTCTTAAATTTGTAAAAAATAAAGAAACATTATGCTCGTTGAACGAAGAAACACGAGCTAAGCTGGTAGCTTCTGGAACTCTGATGGATAGTTTGTCACCAAACCTTCTCATAAATATTGCAAATCAATCCGCTCCTGCCATCTTGTCATTTGCCCAATTTTCGGGCATAGGCGCCTTACACACAACTGCATATCTGTATGCTAGAAGCCTTATTTCCTTAGCAGACATACCGTAGTATATATCTGCATACTTGGTTATATATTCCATTAATTTAGTTTCCTGTTCAGTTGTAAATACCTGAAATACATACATATTATTGTGATTTTAACTATAAATACGTTAGGTAGGTCTATTCAGTAGTGAATGTATAAAGATAAATAACAAACTATGTTTACATTAACCTTTAGAGGGCCGGGATTTAGGATGGCATATCCTCCATAGAAAAGTGGTAAAAAAGACAAAGTGCTCATCATGGGTCCACATATGAGCCACTATAGTGATTTTCCGGCCCTCTAAAGGTTAAACGACGCTTTCTTAGCAGCTCGCGTAAATTGATGTAATATATAAGAGTATGTGCGGAATGTAAACAAAGACAAATTAATCGTTTTACTAGTTTTAAATAGTTTACCTTTCTTAACTTTTTGTATCCTATTTCCACACTCACGTTTACTACTTGCCTGTTTTGCCATTCCTCTAACTCTATTGTTGATATTTTTGAACAATATCTTATCAGGCTTCTTTCGGGGATTCCAAAATCTTGCGCAGTTTGTCGTACTTGCCTACGGCTAAATTTGATTGCATAGACGTCCACTGGTATCGATGCTCTGTTCATTTTTCTTTTGTAATTTTGAACCATTGTAAACTGTAAAATAAATTTATTAATTGATGACTGACGTAATTACTTATTTATTGATCTGCCAACTTGCCTCGAGAAAAAACGGCCTACATGCCCCAAGTGTGCATGTCAACTTTAATGTTCAATTAATAATTTTATACGTAATAAAAAAAAATATAAACCATGTAAAATGTGTAAAAAAGCATTCTCTTCAAAGTTTTAACCACACAGTTCTTTCTAGCCTTTTTATAAGAATTATTATTAAATGATATTAAATTCAGCAATTAAAAATACGCATTTACTTCGCGCTTATATCGTATTAATAATAAAATAGAAAAGGAACTACGTATTTTAGATTATTCGGACATTTTTGCACCCCATGTAAAATAGATCACAC
This sequence comes from Theocolax elegans, assembly GCA_026168455.1. Lineage (NCBI taxonomy): Eukaryota > Metazoa > Arthropoda > Insecta > Hymenoptera > Cerocephalidae > Theocolax > Theocolax elegans. Next base: position 60,950,686 of record CM047429.1, read on the forward strand.
TTTATTTTTCTAAATCAGCTTTTTTAACAATAATTTTTATCAAATTCATATTAAATTAGTACATAGAACTTTAATCATTTATTTTGAAAATTTTTTGTCTTTTTGTCTGTGTTTGCGCTAATTTATATGAAAATTAATAATTGCGCTCCCGCGTAAAAATATAAACTATTGCCAATATTTTGCCGCGACAATTAGCAATGTATTGCCAACATATCGCCAAACGTACAATCGCCCATATATTTGCCAAATATTGGCAATAGTTACTATCTTACCTTTTGTAAACTATTACCAATATGTTGGCCATACCTCATAAATTAAAAAAAAAATAAAAAAAAATATTAGCCAGCCGCGGGATTTGAACCTTTAATCTTTAGATCCGAATGCTGACTCTTAACCACTGAGCCATTTTGTTATTTTTGTACTAAGAGTTAATTTCAGGCTATAAAGAACAGTTGAATTCATAAAATTTTGGACTTAGAAATTTTTTAACCACACTTTCAACTGTTCTATATAGCTTGAAATTAACTCTTGATAACAAAATAGCAAAATGGCTCAGAGGTAAAGAGCCAGCGTTCCGATCTAAAGATTAAAGGTTCAAATTCCGCGGCTGGCTAATATTTTTTTTTATTTTTTTTTTAATTTATGAGGTATGGCCAACATATTGGTAATAGTTTACAAAAGGTAAGATAGTAACTATTGCCAATATTTGGCAAAGATATAGGCGGTTGTACGTTTGGCGATATGTTGGCAATACATTGCCAATTGTCGCGGCAACATATTGTCAATATGTTTGCAATAGCTATTGCCCATTGCTCGGCAATACAGTGGCAATAGTTTATATTTTTACGCGGGCTATTTCGTGTAGTGACATTGTACGCTTACGTTATTTAAAATCGCGCATCGATTATTACTCGTCATCTCGTCGTCACTGCGCTCGTCAATATGCGTGAATGCCCTCTTGCGGTCGGAGGGCCCGCGCGCGGGTTCATGGATTTATACTTGATTTAACCGCCAGTGCGTACACATGCTTGGTAAATCAAGGTCCTTTTATATAGTTTTGTTTTCATTACAATTTCGTTGGGTTTCGTTCGCTTTGTTAATTGAATAAAATTATTTTAATCAAATTCACCCGGTTATTAAAGGCGCGATCAAATTAAGTAACGGGTCTTTCGCCGCGAAATAGCGACTGCGTGCGTTATCGAGCGGGTGTTTGTGTGTGGGTGTGTAAGACTGAGCCTCGAGGCAAAATAAACTTAATGACGTGTGCACGGATTCGAGTCACCCGTCCAGAGCGAACGCTTTGGCGGCAACTCCTCTTGTTGCCCAGCACTGCTGCGTCTGGATCCTCGAGACGTCGAGGCGCGCACCCGCGTAAAAAAAAATTTTGGAAAGCTTTTGCCAAACTTTAGCGAAACTATAGTTTGGCAGAGCATTTCCTAAACTTGGGCAACGAGGCAATGCCAAACTTTAAGTTTTAATGTATAAAGTTTTGCACAAGTTTGGCCCAAGTTTGGTATATGTTTATAAAAACTTTAATAAAGTGTTAGTAAATTTTAAATATTTTTTATAGAAACTATGAAAACTTTCTCAAAAGCTTTTTAAAAGCTTTCATAAACTTTTGAAAAGTTTACAAAGTATTGTAGATTGAAAGTTCAAGCCAAGTTTAGCCAAACTTTATTCGAAGATTGCTACAATTTGTATGAAATTAGATTGAAAAGCTTCGCAAAGCTTTTATCAAAGCTTCGCTAAACATCATGTAAACTTTTTATTGGTACTTTCCTATAAATTTTGAATAATGTTTTAATCATTTAAACGAACTTTTTACGCAACGTACACGAAAGTTTTTATTTATTTATATTATACGTTTGCCAAAGTTACATAAATTTTCGCAAAAGGTTGTACAATTATTACATTTTTTAAAATTAATTATGCTTTTTTCAATTGAAGAATGCTAAATAAATTTGTGAAATTCTGTGACAATTACACAACAAAATTTCGTATAAATTACTTTAAAATTTACTTTTATCCTACTTACATTACAAACTAATTTGAGTTAGTTAGTAACTATTTATTTGAACATTTGAGTTTTAATGTAGAATATTCAAATATTAATCTACCTTTCGTTGAGGTTAAATAAATATTTTATTTTTACTAATTAAACAAATAACATGATAACAAATTATAATATTAATACGCATCGTAAGTTAGATTATTATAAATATATTTTTAAGAAGCTTTGTTATTCTTTGAAGGTAGAATAATGAACTTATTTTCATCCACATCTATAGAAAACATACGTTTATAATATTATTTAATTCGATAAGATGAAAGAATTAGAAATAATTACATAATTTTTACAATTTGAATTACATTCTCTAAATGTAAATAAACATAAACATATACATAAACGAAAAAAGGTTTGAATAACTCGTATATGAAGGGTACCGTTGTGCATATACTGCATATAAGAAGAGTTGGTGGTTTTATCTACAGCGTGGATCTCGCTTTCATAATAAATACCGCTTTTTAATAACCCGCGTAAAAAAAATTACATCTAATACACATATGAAAAAGGTGTGTGCAACATGTTGTTTAAAACATGTATCTTGCATGTATCTTGTGACCGAATCCCATATTAGAAAACCATGTCCATTCGTGTTTGGTTCGTGTGGGGTTGATGTTTTATACATGTTTTATATATCTGCCAAACGTATGACGAATGTATACATTATAAACGTGTGAATACTTTCTTTTATCAACCTCAACACTATACTGTTTAATTAATATAATATTTATGTGTTATTCGTATACAAACATACCCTTTAACTCGAATGCATGTTATGTATATGTACATGTATTCTATGACTATACTTTCCTTGGGACAATGTCACCGCATCAATCCGCAGCATTTCCTGCCCCGGAAGCCCTCGCATCTAAGCTTCACAATTGGTCGGTTTCCCTTGTCGGCGATGGTGCCTAAAGATTCCCCGATGCGTTCGAATAGTGAAGCTCTTTGAGAGCCTCCTATGGCATCGATTAACCCCGATGAGAGGCCACTTAGTTAGTGTACCAAAACTCCTTACGATAGCCGGCCGCCTTTCGACGGTCAGCCTAGAGCCGTAATCCTCGGTAGGGATGCGGCGGTGTTTAGCTCCCCGCCGTCTTCCGCTTTCAAACATAAGCGGCATCCAGGTCAACCATGCTTTACCCGTCAAGCCTGTTTACAACCACATGCCACGCAGAGTCCAACCCTCCTGGAACACGCCGACGTTTCACTTTGACACAGAGTTACGTCAACGTGGGGCTCGTATCCAGTCCCCGCGTACCAAAGTAAAGTCATATTGGTCCAACTGTCGACATGCCGAAACACATCTTCCTATTACTCCCCAGATCCTCGGGGAGGTTTTGCGGTAGGTGGCCTAACGTTCGAATGAATGCAATTTGTAGGAGAAATTCCTTTGCATCCCGTGATGGGTCTGAACCCTCTGTTCTCGTCGTTCACACGAGGCCGTTCAAGTCAAGGGTTCTGACAAATTCCCTTAATCGGGTTCGAACAGGCGATCCCGGCTTTGGGGATGCCTTTCAAGCTCGATGTACAGACTGGAGATCCTGGTGAGACAGTCTGACCAGCTTCACTGTACACGGCTTCACACTGGATTGCCAGGGAAGTGGCCTCTCTCGAAACACTTACACTTTCCCTTTCATTCCAATTTGGTGTTAGTGGAGTAACATCGCAATCATCGCTGTCACCGTCCTCGGAGTTCCTATCTGAGGGGATAACGAATTCTCGGGCGAATTTGTTAAACGTCCGATAGATCTCTATGCGGTCAACCAACACCGAAGGGTCACATGGCCACGAGTGGCCATACCTGTGAACCTCATCGATGAGTGATTGTCTGCTCTTGGCAACACGGGGACAGTCAAAGAGTATATAGTCAGAAGTTTGCTCGTCACCACAGTTACATCTCGGGTCTTCGCTTTTCCCGAAACGGTACAGGTAAGACTTAAAAGACCCGTGTCCCGTGAGGAACTGCGATGTGTAGTGGTTCGGCCGTAACCAACTCTTTCTAGTCCTGTCATGTACAGAGCGGATTAACTTGCGTGTGGTCGAACCATTTTCAGTATAATCCCATCTCTTTTGCCACTAGTTCAAAAGTTCATTATAAACTTTTCTTTTGGCTTCAGAGATGTCGCTTTTCAAAGTGCTACTCTCGGGGTCTATTTCAATACGCACGTCGTTCACGAGAACGGATCTGCTTCGCCTGGTAATGATGTGGTAATGAGCTAGTCTTTCCTTCAACACTAGGTCGATGGGCAGGGCAGCAGAGATCACCTGAAGTGCTTCATGGGATACGGTGTTGTACGCTTTCGAAAGACAGATCAGAGTCCGCCTTTGCAAAGATGCAAGCTTCTTCTTACCGGCAGTATCCACACCGTTCCACCACCCAGCAGCTGCATACGCAACTATGGGGGTAAATAGGCACTTGTACACCAGGCTGAGGGATCTATTTTTCATCCCCCAATTCGCGCCAGAGATAGGTGACCAAGAAGGTCGTACCACTTAGATTCGATGATTTGGATGTGCTTTGTCACTCCGAACCTTTCCTGAAAGGTTACACCAAGGTACTTCATATCCTTTAGCATTTTGATCGTTTGCCCCTTTAGCTGAACCTTTAGGGGTTTACGAGCATCGAGTCGTCCTTTCAATAATATCATTCCCGATTTCGGGATTGATATGTCCAGTTTATGTCGTTCGCACAAGGTTTCGACTATATTCATCATCCTTTGTCCCTGTTCTTGGAGCTTCATTCGGGTTTCGCCTTCGACTAAGGTGATTATGTCGTCAGCGTACGCTATTGCGTTAGACCCGTTTTTATGAAGCTCCCGGAGTAAGGTGTCATAATCGAGATTCCATCCGATTGGGCCAAAAATCGATCCCTGGGGGCATCCTTTGCTTACCTTCTTTCTGGCCTCTTCGAAGTCTGCTTTGATACAGACTTCCCTGTCCTGAAGGTAGTTGGATAGCAAATTAAACAGACTTGCTGGGCACCTTCAAGTCTTAAGTTCTCCGAGGAGGCTCGGCCACCACAAGTTGTCGAATGCCCCTGAGATGTCTAGGGGAAAAGCCATCACATATGAACTTTCACTGCATTGGACTAGTTGCCTGAGCCTCATGATGGCATCCTCCGTCGACAATCCGGATTTGAATCCGAATTGATCTCCGGATGTTTAGATACCTGTAGGCCCTGGCTCGTCCTGTTGCTGTTCTTTAAGCCTTTTTATGACGAGACGCTCAAGGGTTTTACCCATGACGCTGAGCAAACAAATCGGTCTATAAGACTTTATTTCCCGCTCGTCTCTGTCAGGCGATTTAAGTAGAGTGATCAGCATTCCTTCCTTCCATCTCTTGGGAAAGACACCATATCTCAAACAGGCATTGAATAATTTGCCGATCTCGTCTAGCATTGGAGTTGACTTCTTGAGCCCTTCTACTTCCACTCTGTCCGTGCCTGGACTCTTCCCGTTCTTGTTCTCAAAGATTGCTTGAACTATTTCAAGCCGGGTGAAGGGATGTGTCTCCTGGGAATGAATGAATGAATGAATAAATTTTATTTGGCCTTGAGGTTGAGACCCCGTAGGCACTAGTATATAAATACATTTTGATTATAATTACAATAATAATAATAAAATAATGTAATAATAGGGTGTATAAATTAAAATATAAAACAATAAGAATAATAATAACAATAACAACAACTGTTATATAACAATATTAATTTTCAACATATTGCGCAATCACCCAGTTATAAAATACAATATATACAATAATAAATAAATAATTTACGTACAAATAAAATGATTACAACTCAACAAAAATACGCAGTAAAAACATTTGTAAGACTTAGTCTAGATTGAGGTGAGGGATCTGGGGAGGTGTTAAGCCCTCATTTCGAACTCTATTTTCCCAGGCAGTTTTGTCAAGTCCAAACATGTGATCGAATAATGCATTTTTGAAATGAGTGATAGATGAAGTGTCGAATGAAAATGTAGAAAATTCGTTGATGATTTTAGATGCGGTGATAACAAAAGACTTATTCAAAGACTCTGTACAAGGGGGAAGATAATGTAGCAATTTTGAAGGATGACGAGTAGAGGTGCGAGGATTATGAGAGAGGGTATTTATTTTTATAAAATGGTTTGCCAGATATGTGGGTGAGTTATGAGCAATGATATTGTATGCAAGTGAGCCAATGAGGTATGAGCGTCTGGACTCGACTGATAACCACCTGAGACCTAACCTATACGGAGTGACGTGCTCTCTCCTCGGTATGTCACCCCACACCAACCGTACACAAACATTCAATAGTCTTTGTAACTTAAGATTTCTGGTCTGGTCAACATCGTCGTAGACCGCACACGCACAATCGAAGTGAGGAAAGACAAGTGCCTCTACCAGTCTTTTTCTGAGACCACGTGATAAGGTTTTTCTATAGTATCGTAATGAGTGCAAAACACCATGCACACGACTCGAAATAGATGACACTTGCCTTGCCCAATCAAGAGATGGAGTAATCGTGATCCCGAGCGACTTAACCTCACATTCATACTCCAAAAAGTCCGTTTCCAATTTAACCTTAGGGGCAGTGTTCATGTCGATACGCGATAGAAAAGCCTGACTACCCAGAATCATAACCTTCGTTTTTTTAACATTTAACTTAAGTCCGTTATTATGAGCCCATAGGGCTATTGCATTTGCATCCTGTGTAATATATACGCTGTATTCCTATTTCAAATTCCGCAGGAAAAAACGAATGGTAGATCTGGGCATCATCGGCAAACAGCATATATTTGCTATATGTAAGTACTTTCGGCAGATCGTTTATGAAAATGGAAAAAAGAATCGGGCCAAGAACACTGCCCTGAGGCACACCAGCATTAATTTTCAACCAATCTGAACGCTCACCAGATTCATTCTCCACGGCATGCATGCGACCTACAAGATACCGATAAAACCATGTAAGCACGTTGTCGGAACAACCAATATCTCTTAATTTTTTAATTAATTTATCATGGGGTACCGTGTCGAAAGCCTTGGAGAAATCAAACAGGACAAGAATCGTGATCTTTCTGGCATCAATTGCTCTCCTAACATCATCAAGGACTCCCAGGAGTGCCGTCTGGGTACTATGTCCCCTGCGATAACCTGCCTGTCTCTCAATGAGGATATTATTCTCCTCTAGGTATTCAGATAATTGATTGTGCACAAGTCTTTCTAAGATCTTTGAGAGTTCGCAAAGCTTTGCTATCGGCCTTGTGTCAGAACACGATTCCATCCTGCCCGACTTCGCCAAAGGAAACAGCAGCACCCTCTTCCAGTATAGGATAATATCCAGTTAAAAGCATATCGTTAAAGACATCCACAAGGTGCAGAGTTAATTGAGGCTCTAATAACTTAAGCATTTCCACGGATATGCCATCAATCCCCACTGCCCTCGAGGACGCTCCCCGAATTGCGTTCTGAATTGCTTTAGTAGTGATATTGGAGAATTGAAAAAATGAGAGGAGGGTGATAAAGGACATGAATTACATAAAATGGTTGAAAAAGACTGAATAGACAATGGCTGCACGTGATTTGAGACAGATGCATAGTAATTGTTAAGCTGTTGTAAAGTGAATAAATTAAGTGGCGATGGATTTGTTTTAGAACTAAGACCCATGTTTTTAAGGCATGGGAGTCTAACCCTCCGAGACAGGTTTTACGTTTTTCAACGTGAAAGTCCGTCTCCTTCGATATTTCATCGTCTGGCACTAGAGTGTTTAGTAGAGCGTCACAGGTCTCTTTCCAAGTCGTTGTGGATCCTTTAGCTCCTGTTACAGTGTTGAGAGCCTTCATCGTTCGTACTTTGCCTGAAGCGAACCTATATGGAAGACTCCATACGTCCTTCTCACTTTCCCGGCTGACGAACTGTTTCCAGCTCTCCATTTTGGATCTCGTAATTTCGGACTTATATTTGGTCTTTGCTTTCCGCAAAAGGGAAAGCGTGTTCTTGACCATTCGTTGTCTTCTGGTCTAAGTCGACCCGCTTCCTGTGCTCTGGGTTAGCCATCTGCGTTCTAAACGCTTGACTTTACCTCTGAGATGCGTCAGCCTCGGATTCCACCATGGGGATGATTTGGAAAATCTGCTCTTCATGGGGATCGCCTTCTTACATGCCTTAATAATCGTCTCTTCTAACGCATTGACGTATTTGTCAACGTCTTTGGTGTTGATCGGCATGTCCGAGAGGCGCGACTTTTAGACCTTAAGTGCTTCTTGAAATGCTTCCCAATCTGCCTTTCGGGTATTGAACCGTGTGCCTTTAGGCGCATAGGGTTTCTAAACTAGAGCGAGGTCAATCCCTGTTCTGGCCATTCAAATTCGAGTTTCGTCTGTGACGGCCCTCGATCTACCCATGTTCAGTTGGAGTATTCTCACCTTCAGTCCCGCCTTCGAAGTTGGTGGCTCTTGGGCGGTTCCGTCAGTCGTGAATACTCCATCGGTACCGTGAGAGGGCTGGCCGACCGGTTCCGCGTTAGGGCGTTCCATGCGGGAACCTTCGGCTGTGCCTCGTCTCTTTCGATTCATGGCCCTCGCCTTCTTCACCTTAGTGGAAGGGGGCATAGTCTTGTTTGGTAAGTGCTTTTGGCAGTTTCGAACTAGAGCAACGAGTTTTATGTATATAAAAAGTGTAAATTTATCGCAAATCGCAAAACAGATGAGAGAGGTTGCGAGAGAGAAAATACGGGGTAACCTGGAGAGAGTGCTTTCAAGAGATATACGACGACTACGACGACAAGACGACAAGACTTACGTTGACTATTTTTTCCGTTCCCTACTATTTACAATATTTACAATATTTACCTGCATGCTTATACCCATGCTTTACACGTGATTAATTCAATTTATAATCGTAATCTTGTATGTGCGGTTTTTATCATTGGCGTGGTCTCCGGCTGTTTTGCCTTTGATTGATTGATATGCGCCCCACGCCTCAAATAGTGCACTTTCGAATCATATGAATTCATACAGATTAATTTAATTTGTATATTTACAAGGTATATGGCCGATCTCTCTACGCGTCCGGGTAGCAACTTGATTAGTTGTACTCTGGCTCTAGATATATACATGGCATCTGGCCGATCTATCTTTGCACCCAGGACACGACTTGATTAGCCGTGTCCAGTTTCTTTGTAAATTATTAGATAAATATGGCATCTGGCCAATCTGTTTGCGCATCTGGGGCACTTGCTTGATTAGCCGTGCCCCGGCTCTGTGTATATACAAGATTTCGAGCTCTTAGATCTATCTGTCCGAGGACAGTTTTATTATGTACAAGATCAAGGCTTGGTATGGTTGCCTGCCTTTATTGTCATGATCGGTAATTTATTTGGACGTAGTCAGTTGTGGGGAGCCAGGCATACTGCATAGGCTATTGGATCACACTTCAAGACCGTCGTTGGGTTCCTCGTATCATTGGAACTCCCTTCATCGGTCAATCCATGCTATTCGAGTTTCCGGTTCATTTCGGTCTATCGTTCGAAGAGACCTACTTATAAATCCGGCCTGGTTAAGCCACTGTACGCTTTAAGTGTCTTTAGGACTCTCTACTTGTACATGGCTAAACTGGGTCAGTATGCGGGACTTCTACTCATCTCGGAGCTCGTCTCCCCAGCATCGCTCTCTCCACCACTTTCAAATGTCCTCAATGGAAAAACCCAGCCATCCGGCCGGGTATAATAAGGTACTGTATACCCAAAGGTACAAGTCCTGTTCGGAGAGGACCATACATCGAGATGTTCTCAAGACGAGTATACTAACTAACAACTGAAAATCGAAAGGATCGGTTCGACGAGATACTTCGGCGTACCTACTAATTCTCGGCTTTAAGGATACTATTGGAAGTACGTTATTCAACCCTACATTGTGCTTTGAAGGTTCCTTGCTTTTGGGAGTTGCTATGACTATCGCTATTGCTAGGCGATAGGCGGAAATTTATTATCTACCCGAGTAAACCCGAGTCACCTGGACCATTTTCACGAAACAACTTTCTGCACAATGCTGGTTTCGCCCCTTTCGAGGCGTGTGAAACGTATTCCTAAGGAATTTCCCCTCAGTTGATCTCCTGCTTTAGCTTGCCAGAGACTGAGTTGAGTCCTTAAGGTACGCTGAACTCCACAATAATTTTCGAAGGCATTTTTAGGCTGTTCCCACCCCGGTGTACACCGAGCCGGAACAATATAAAAGAGTCCGGCCAAGAGGGGTTCGTCGGCATGATCGGGCTCGGAGCTTGACGCTCTTAATGCCTTCTCGTGCGGGTTTTTGGTGTATCGAACCTACGTAAGGAAACGTCGGGAGACATACTTTTAAAAGTCTGAAAGGCTTCCCGTCAATCGATAACACATCTCTGTGAGACATCTCGGCGGTTGCGGTCTGGGGTAAGGTCTTCCATAACCGGCGGTTGCTCTGATGAATTGTATAGCCGCCAACGGCATGTGTTCAATAATCTAAGCGTGTTAGAGTATCAATCATGTAGCATGTTGGACAGTTGTTCGCCAACACAGGCTCGGCGAAACAACTCGACTTCAAGGCGAACTAATGGCAATCCTCTTCCTCCACTGTCGTAGGAGGTATATATCGGACTCTCAGAAATGGGGACCGAGTCACTCACCCTCACCCAACTCAAGAAATCTGAGAACGAGTTTCCGCCATTTTATGTATACGTACAATACATATATTTTATATGTATTTTCGCATACTTGCTATTTACATGTACAATACATGTATTTTATATGTATTTTCGCATACATGCTACTTACATGTACAATACATGTTTTTTTATATGTATTTACGCATACATGTATTTTATATGCACAATACGTGTATTTTATATATTTTAAAATAAATAAGTCATTTCGGGTATATGTTTTACATATACATAGGTTAAATGTTTTCTATCTCTATGCGTAAAAGATATGTACAAAAATAAATATATAAATATATTGTCTTTTTGTACATTTTAGTGATATTTGCTGTACTATATACATCGATTTTTAAACAAACTCATTTATGGTATTTATTCCGGTTCATTTGAATTAGTTGGTTCTACAACAAAATTTGTATTATTTACAATTACATTAAATCACGACACTTTAATACATCTATAGGAATAGCTTCAGTAATATTATTTTGACTACACATATATATTATAGGAATATACTTATTAATTAATTGACAAAAAATGCTGGTTTTTCTGTACATACACTAACAATTGTTCAAACTTCGCATTTATTACAAATATATTCGCAAGCACATATTCTTAAAAAATTTTTAATAACACTAATTTTTTGTTCATTATTACAAATCGTAAACAATTATGTTCTTTTATATTCATTTTGAATAAATGTTTTATTTTCTTCGATAACTTTTTTACTTTTTCTATTTTTCCAATAGCAAAACTATTATTTTTTATTAATGTAAGCTTACGTCTATGAGTACCAGATTGATTAATTTCTTTCCAAAATTTATAGATTTGGCTATTGTGATTAAAGTACTGTTCAGTTAAGTTGGTAACTGAAATGAAATTGGATACTGCTGAACAAATTTGTAGCTGAGCATATTTTGAACCGTGAACAAAACCTTTCAATATTCCGTTAAGATTTTCAAACGGAGAGCATGATGTTGACCACAAAGGTCCAAATTTTTTCACTACATCGGGTAAATGTCATAACAAATGTAAATTACTTGTTCTATATTTCGGTCCATATAAATATTCAAACCTCATAACATACTCCTTTAGCAGTATAGTAGCTTCGACTATATTTTCATTGCTTATACTTGAATTATTTAAGAATTACAATGCTAGTACAAGATAAATATGGTGTTCAAAGTATTCACGACGCATTATATCGTTTAAAATTGGTAAACTATAAACGTATTTTAAATTCTGAAGCTTTAAAATAGAAAACATCATATATTGATCTTGGAATTCTAGTAATATATACTGGCGGTTTCAATGACAGAATTCTGGAATTTACTAAATTAATGTAATGAATTAGCGAGTACTGATTATTACGATACGATGCTTCAAACCAAAATTTACTCAAATTTTTAACTACTCCTTCGTACACGCAATGCATTACGTCTACAGCAGTAGTGCAGATGTAATCGGAGACGATTAAACGCATAGCCGACGGACCTTTTAAGTAAGCCAAAGTAAGGTTTTCTAGTCGTATAAGCAATTTTTGCAAATGCTTCACTTTCTGTCGTAGTTCTTAAATTTAAAGTTTCTTTAAATGGATAGGTTTGAATATTTTCAATCCTCTGCGTACGAATTTTGCATAATGAACAACCATAATCTTCATTAAATTGTTTTAGGTTCAAAAACAAAAATTTAGCCGGTAAATCGCATGTACCGCAAATAATCTGTCCCCGCACTTTTTGCAATAAATTCGACCCATATAAATTTACATCTATTCCCTTATATAAAAGAGCTAAATCTTGCCGAAACTGTGATATAAACATATTCGGGATTGGTTTTGAATAACCGAACCATAATCCGGCAAGAATAACATTTTCTTTTTTAAAACGTTCTGTATATGGAAGTTCGTTAATAGACAGATAAAGTGGCCAAACGTTAAATTTCGACGAATTAAACAAAGATATTCCATCAGTGTTCCACATCATAGAAAAATTACCTGGTTCTTTAAAAAAACCATCACTAATCAAATTCTTATACACGTCACCGTCATAAATATCCTCATAGTTTCGATCATTCTTTTTAATTCGCGTTTGTCGATACCTAAGTTGTTCACAGAATCCTGACCGCTTAAAAATTTGTTTTATCTGATGTAACACTGGAATTTCTAAAAAATATGACACTTCTTGTGACTTGCATTGAAAACATTCTTTATCTTTATTTAATGTTAAAGTGTAAACGGAACAATAAAAATGTCGTTTAAGAGGAGTATGTACATCGTTAAATAATTTTTTTAAACTTGTATAAAGTAGTATAACAGAAGTTTGGAGTAACACAGTGCAAAGCACCTGACATTTTAAATCGTAGGGCCATGGTTAAAATAGCAATACAGCTTTCTAAGACCGTAATTGGTGCACCTGAGTATAATGGTTTCTGAGCTTCATTAAGAACGTTATCATCATGTAACATTTGATCTTCGTTGTCAGAACATTCCTCACTTGTTGCCGATTTTGAAACGTCATCATTACTTACGACAGAAGATGAGCAGTCAAAAAAATCATCCATATCCGAATCTATTTCTGTATTTTCGCTATTTTCCAACATTTCTGTATCAAATTGTAAGTTGTTTGGCGCACATATGCTAGTTTCTAAAATTAAAATAATTAAAGACATTTTTACAAAAAGTAGTATTATTTACCAGAAAATAATGTATATGAAAAATATGTAATTATTTGTACAAATAAATTAATATGCACATAGTTTCTAATAAATAATATAATGAATTATTACACAATTTATAATATTCTAATTACTACCATAAAATTATCAAAATTGTACTTAAATAAGTGATTTTATTTATTGTAATAAACTGCATCGTTATACCTGCAATATTTTCGTCCATTGACTGCGAATGACAACTCTTACTACTACTACTTGAATCTTCATCGGTCGCCTCTATTGACTCTACTTCGGTACTATCAGATACTGATGTACTTTTTTGCAGTACACGTTTTAAACGATACTTGGTTGAAAAAGATACTTTTTTAAAATTTCTTATTCGTTTTGGCATTTTAAAAATTTAATATGAATTATAAATAAAAGTGTTTAAAATTCATATGCAAACATTTAATCTTTTGACATTTATAATTGTTAAGAAATGAAGTTGCCTATTTACAAAAAAAAATCGTTAAAATTGAATGAAGTTGTTTGACATTCTGTCCGATGTTTTGACGTTGATCGCAAACGATTCTATAGTTTAGTTTTAACCTAAATCATGAATTATTACTTAGTTTTTTGGGCTAATGAAACATACAGTATTGTTGACGAGTCGAGAGTAATTTATAAACCGAATGGCAGCCAGGAAGCGGAATGGAAAGAAAATTATTTTCCAGTGAAATTTTTTTTTTTTTTTTTTTTTTTTTATGTTATTTAACGTCGTTCTATTTATGCTGCCAGAGCTAATCAGCGACGGAGGTGAACGGTGTGTCTGTAAACAAAGCACATGTAGTTGAAACAGTGGTGCTTGTGTCCATCGGAAGATATCATCGGTCACTGTAATTAGTCTAATAATTACAGTTTCCTGTCCTCCCGATGGAACCACCGCGATCCTCTTTACATCTTCGCGTCCCTAACGTTCCCTATAGTTCAGATGCCCGTGCCTCTCATGCACTGACAAGTGCACGAAACGCACGCGCACCTGAACTGGCGTCACATTATAGTGACACGCCGAGCCACTGAGTCGCGGTGTTCGAAAAATGCACATGAAAAAAATTTTCAGAGGTATACGTCTGGGATCGAACCCACGACCCTCGGTGTGAGAGTCGGGAGCTCTACCCATGAGCCACCGCGGCTCTCCAGTGAAAATATTAAGAGAAAGTTGTAAGTAAAAACTAATTATATTTAAAAAAATGTTGCGTTTATACAGATAAATAATTTTATTTATTATCTTCTAACTTCTAATAATGATGTTTTAATTTGAATTTTCGACTCATTTAATGATTAATTGTATAAAAGTTGAATAATCTTTAAAAAAAATTTGTCTCTTTCAAGTACTAACAAGAATAAGAATTGTACTTCTAAGAATTATATTTCTATAAATCAATATTAATGTATCGTACTGCTTTAGCTCGTCATTGTTTTTAATTTGAACATTAATGAAATATAATATTTATAATATTTTGAATCTATTGTTTAGCCGATTAATCGTGGCTTACGTCCCTGGTAGTAACGAAAAATGGAGAAGTTTACCCTCCTGAGGATAAACCACGGGAAGCAGAAGTATCGCAAGATCGGGATGCTATTAATTTGCAAATAAAAAAAATAACAATAACAAACAAAAATCGATTCGCAATTTAGATGCAGAGGTTACGGATGCTCATAACATTTTTGACGATATGCGTAGTTTATCACCTGAAATTATATCTAATCTCAGCATCCTTTGTTCTACTCCTATTAACGAAATGTCAGTAGATGAAAAAGTTCATGATTGTCCGTTTCTTAAACAACTGTTTCCGGGTAAATGGAATCCATAATATTTACGTAAAAATTATTTATTTTCGAATGAAATCGTAATTTTGATTAATTATTATAATGCTTGTATTCCTTAACATTTAAATTTTATAGTTATGAAGTATTTTTTAAAATTATTAATTATTATTCAATTTTTTGAACGTCTACATAGAAAATATTTTAAATAATAATTTTTATTTTAGTTAACGAAGAAACTGTGAAAATTTTAAGAAATATTATTAAATGTTTAGAATATGTAATTGAGCGCCCCAAACTACCTTCCAAAAAGCATATCAATTTAGTAAATATGGACTTTGATCCAGAAATTAAAAATGATATTGACAATTTAAAACCAGTAACACATAGTAATTCAAAAATGGTAAGCTACACTGTGTATGCGATTTATTTTTTATGCTGAAATTAAATATAAATACAATTTTATTTAATGAATTCCTTTTCTTCAGGTAAAATTATTGTCAAACTCGGATGTACTGATTTCCGAAGACGATTTATTCCTATTTAAAGGGATAAATAAAACTGACGTAAGAGAGATGATTCGATATCTTCTTAAATGTATTATTGGTGAAAAAGAATTATTGAAAATGACTCTAAGTGGAAAAGGGAAGAGCGAAGGTATGGTAGCCGTACCCAAAGAGATTTTAGTGACTGTGAAGAGTAAGTTCGAATTGAATCAAATTAGTTACTAGCAACAGATACCTCACTCGCTAACGCTCACTCGGTTGTATTTTGATCGTGCTTATTTTAGATAAGTATATGTAAAATAGTTATTCGGCCTTTTTTCTTTAAAGTTAAATGTGACATTATTATGTTCATTTTTTAAATGAAAAACATTACATTTTTTAAACAATTAGTAAACCAATTGGGTTTATCAAGGTAGAAATTGCATTTTTATAGATACACCAAATTCGCTGTGTAAAGTTGAAGTTTATATGCATATAAATTTAAATTTTCTTCGATTAAAGCCCTTCGACAACTTTTATCCTGCAAGGAGTTTTTTGTATTTGCACCTGTTTTAAGCCTATTTTTGATAATATTTTAATATTTTACTTAATTAATGTGTTAAAAATCATCAAAAAAGAATATTTTTTATAATATATTTTATACACATGACATTTCACATATTTTATAAAAATTACAAAAATATTTTTATAACCGTACTCTACCCTTAACACCAACAATGATAATTTGCGCATTGCGAAGAGGATTGTGGTATAATTAATGTGGTGACTGAGATGTCGTTTTTGTAAAAAAAATTGAGAAATAAACAAAATATGATAGTTAACCACCAAAGCTTTAAAATTAATCAAAATTTCTTTAAAATTGCATGTAACTACTATTGTACAGACGATTGCAAAGAGTGTGAGAACTCCATATGTTTTGTGTCTACTTTCCAATGTTTTCGTTTTATTTGATAATTTTAAATAACTATTTACATAATTTTGGATGAGAGTTAGGCTCTTGGATAGTATATTTGATGAAAACCTGATGTCGTTTCCTGCAGTCCAAGACATGTTGTACTGAAGTCATTTAGATTTTTCGTGTATAGTTGTAACAAACGCTCCGTAAAATATATTTATCCTTCCAGCGTTAGCCAACATATGAATGTTGTTATTCGACTCTTACGGCGAGGACGTGTCGGTAAGGTATACATTTCAAGAGTCATATATTTTTTTAATGCATGATCAATTTAATATTAATATAATAAGGGCTCTGTAACAGTGTAAGTTAAGGAAAGAAAAGTATACAGTTAAATTTTGACGCTAATAATGATAGAATTAAATACAGAAAGAAAATAAATATGACAAAGAGTAAAAAATAAGTATATATCTCTCTATAATATATAAATATTTCGCCGCCGCCGCCGCCGCCGCCGCCGTGTCTAAGAATTCAGAATTCAACATATATATTGTGACGCTGCACTGGGGATCAGGGTGCAGGTCAAATAAGATCGGCAATTAATTAAAATAAAACACGTATTTATTAATATAAAGTATTAATTATCGGGGTGGGCGCCAGCCGCGTTATTACACGGCAACTAATCAGATAACTCGCGGGTTATCTCTAAATACTTGGAGCCGTGCTCCACTGCTCTTATCCCGGTTCGCTGTAGGGGAGGGAAAGGGGAAGGATGGGACGGACGGGATGCTCGCACGCACCTTCTGCGGTACCCGGCGGTACCGTCAGCAGAGATAGGTAATGCTCACCAACCTGTTCGTAGTATCCTGGATACTTGGGTGTCGGGAGCGGCTAATCTCTATCTCACTTTCTCTTTCTCTCTCATGCACTCGATCGCACGTTCGCACACGAATAATGGCAGGTATCGGCTGCTGCTGATTGACACGAGAAGTCGTCGCATCGACCGACCGTAGAGCTCTGACTCTCGGCGTGCTCGAGAGCCCCGTGTTCGTACCGCGCGCCTGCGCAGTACGTACTCGTGCGCGGCACCTCGATCTCGCGTCGTGCGAGCGTGTCGAGTGCCGCGGTATTCAGGCTGTATCGGTACGAATCGGCTGTATGGTGCTGTATGCCGTGATGACCACCTGGTGCTGCTGCCGTCTCGGAGACGAGGTGCAACCTCTTCCCAGGTAACTAATAACTCATTAGCTATTAACTGCGTTCTTCAACGGGTACGGCATGAGTTTCAGGTAAGAAGCTCACCCGCCGTCGCTTGCTGCTTGAGGCCGAGTCACCCCTCTCTCTCCTCGACGACGTTGACCTCGCTGATGACTAGCCTCTTCGTCTACGGCTCTAGGTGGGTATTTAGTCGTGAGGTTTACACACATGTGTGTGTTTGTATGCGTTATTGTCCGAGATATCGGCTGTACACGTTGTTTGTGTACATTAACCTAACCTCAATTTACCCTATGATGTTCCTTGTACAGCTGTAGTAATTATATACAGCTGTACATATCTTTCCTTGCCTTTTGTCTTCTTGGCTATGGCTATTCATCCTCTTCCTTGCTCCTTACCCTATTACTGTGTTTTTGTTCTTATAAACATCTCTTTTACAGCTGTATCTTGTTTGGCGTTGGAGGTTCTTCGGCTTCCTGCCTGGGTACCACCTCATCGCCTTGGCTGCTATGCTGTGAGGCTTCGGAGGGTCCTGGAGGCTTCCTTGTGATCGCCTCCCTTGACTATCCTGTTGGCTGTGCCAGACTCGGAGGAGCCCACCTGATGATCTGCGCTCGCCCAAGATCCTCATCGCCAGGACCACCTCAGTGTTGTGTGCTGTGCTTGGGAAAGGGTTATTAGACTGTGAGGGTAGGCAGGACGTAGTTAATGTGCGGGTAGGTAACTAGGAAATAGTATATGGGTAGGTAGTATAGCTAGGGACTCGTTTAGCTTATCCGGGTAGGTAGGTGTTTGTCAGGGGTTCAGTCGCTCGCTCTTGACATGTGCAAAGCACATTGTCACAATATATATGTTATATATATATATCATATATATGTTATATATATATGTTATATATATAACATATATATGTTATATATATATGTTATATATATGTGTCATATATATATGTCATATATATATATGTTATATATCGTCGCCTCCGAATAAAAACATTCTAACTCAGAAATCGCTTGGAAAATACGTTAACTCAGAATTCGCTTGGAGAACACGTTAACTCAGAATTCGCTTGGAGAACACGTCAACTCAAAAATCGCTTGGAAAACACGTTAACTCAGAATTCGCTTGGAGAACACGTTAACTCAGAAATCGCTTGGAGAACATGTTAACTCAGAAATCGCTTGGAAAACACGTTAACTCAAAATTCGCTTGGACAACACGTTAACTCAAAAATCGCTTGGAGAAGACTTTAACTCAAAAGTTGCTTGAAGAACACGTTAATTCAGAGGATGATTTTTGGCGCCTCGATTTAAGTTGGCACCACTACCAAAAATTTTTAACATTTCAAGAATAAATAAAAAAACTTTCATATATTTATACACGTATTTTTTTTTTTAATTTCTCTAAGCGTTCTTATTATACACTAATGCGTTCTCCTAAAAAAGGTGGAAAATTCTTTAAATATTTAAGAAAATCGTAGAAATTAGTGTTTTCGATAACTTTATGAAATCGATATTTATACGGGCTCTCCATAAATGTGTAAAAGTACATAAATTTATTTCTACTATAAAATATAGTACACAGGTGTATATTCTCTCAGATAAAAGTTGTCGCCTCAGCATAAGCGAGGATAATAATATAATTCATTTGAGGGGATTATCGGATATTACTCCAGAAGTGTAAATAAAACTATTCACCCTGTTCACTTTGATAATAGCTTACTTAATTATATGAATTTCTAAATTAATTCAATGCTGTTAAATTTTGTATTAATTAACTTAAATAATGAATTTAATTTTGACTTAATTATAATATATATATGTGTGTGTGTGTGTGTGTGTGTGTGTGTGTGTGTGTGTGTGTGTGTGTGTGTGTGTGTGTGTGTGGTGTGTGTGTGTGTGTGGTGTGTGTGTGTGTGTGCGTGTGCGTGTGCGTGTGCGTGTGCGTGTGCGTGTGCGTGTGTGTGTGTGTGTGTGTGTGTGTGTGTGTGTGCGTGTGTGTGTGTGCGTGTGTGTGTGTGCGTGTGTGTGTGTGTGTGTGTGTGTGTGTATAAAGTATACTTTGCGTCGCAAGGGGGAATACAGTTGAACTTTCTCCCATACAAAATATTTTTTAGATAATCGCTAAAACTAAACAACGCAAATTTTTTAATATTTATATTAAAAACAATATAATTATGAAATAATGCAATTTCATAAAAATAAAGTACCAACACATCACAATATCAATTCTTTCAAATATTTATTCTACGATTTATAGTAGAAATAAATTTATGTACTTTTACACATTTATGGAGAGCCCGTATAAATATCGATTTCATAAAGTTATCGAAAACACTAATTTCTACGATTTTCTTAAATATTTACACATTTATGGAGAGCCCGTATAAATATCGATTTCATAAAGTTATCGAAAACACTAATTTCTACGATTTTCTTAAATATTTAAAGAATTTTCCACCTTTTTTAGGAGAACGCATTAGTGTATAATAAGAACGCTTAGAGAAATTAAAAAAAAAAATACGTGTATAAATATATGAAAGTTTTTTTATTTATTCTTGAACTGTTAAAAATTTTTGGTAGTGGTGCCAACTTAAATCGAGGCGCCAAAAATCATCCTCTGAATTAACGTGTTCTTCAAGCAACTTTTGAGTTAAAGTCTTCTCCAAGCGATTTTTGAGTTAACGTGTTGTCCAAGCGAATTTTGAGTTAACGTGTTTTCCAAGCGATTTCTGAGTTAACATGTTCTCCAAGCGATTTCTGAGTTAACATGTTCTCCAAGCGAATTCTGAGTTAACGTGTTTTCCAAGCGATTTTTGAGTTGACGTGTTCTCCAAGCGAATTCTGAGTTAACGTGTTCTCCAAGCGAATTCTGAGTTAACGTATTTTCCAAGCGATTTCTGAGTTAGAATGTTTTTATTCGGAGGCGACGATATATGTTATATATATGTCATACATATGTTATACATATGTTATATATGTTATATATATATGTCATACGTGTGTGTGTGTGTGAGTGTGTGTGTGTTTATAATAATTCTATTATAAATAGTAATGGCAAAAGAAAATTCAAAATTTAACAGTGACAAAATTAATACAAAAATTTATTTATTTAAGAAGAAAGTTTTATTACTCTTAAAGTACAAAATATTAATGACATAGAACTTTTAGCGATGATCCTTCGTCATTAAATAAATTTATTTTAGGAGGTAAAGTTTTATTTAGATCCGTTTAAAATACTCCAAAATTTTAATAAGTTTTTACTAAATACTACAATTAAGTATATGCACTTTACTATTTTTGGTAAGTTAATTTTTTATTAACATTTATAATTATTAAAATAAAATTTAAGCTTTATAAGAAATCATATAGTTTAAAATTTACAGTTAACATTTAATATGTCTCTATTATTTTTATTATTATTATTCTGATTTCATTACACTAAAGTTTGGTAAAAACTTTTATTTATAAATTATAATCGTATTAAAAAAAAATTAAATTTTTGGTATAAAACCAAAGCATAGCAATACCTCCAAGGTGTTGTGTGAAACTGTTTAATTTTTAAGGCGATATAAATAGTTTGCCGCCGTTCGGTATAAGATTTCAGGGTTCTAATATATGCCGCTGTGTATAAAAATTTTTCACTCCCCTTATATGGGCATACATATATATATATATGTATATATATATGTATATATATATATATGATTCCAGAGTCCATAGTACATACATAGATACATATATATATGGGCTATTTCACGTCAAGTGGTACGATGAAAATTTTAAATCGCTCCAAAATTTGAAAACAGGCTAGAAATATCTTCCAGAAGATAGAAAAAAATTTTTAGGTGTTAAAAATAATTTGCCTAAGAGTTATTCCACCATGAAAAATGGAAATTTTTTAATTTTTTAGAAAAATTTCTATTTTTAAAGCCATTTATCTCAAAATCTATTGATTTTTTTGAAAAAACATTAGAAACAACTTTTGTTCAAAATAATCTTTAGAACTTATCTACCTTGGTTACAATTCTTAGTTTTAAAATCTCGAAGAGATGGAACACCCGGAAATATTGAATATCAAAAAAAGGCGACCACGCCACAATCGATTTTGATCTAACATTG
Organism: Theocolax elegans; assembly: GCA_026168455.1. Taxonomy (NCBI): domain Eukaryota; kingdom Metazoa; phylum Arthropoda; class Insecta; order Hymenoptera; family Cerocephalidae; genus Theocolax; species Theocolax elegans. Next base: position 60,972,644 of record CM047429.1, read on the forward strand.
CTCAAAATATCACATTTTTCGAGAGCTTTCGAATGGCGCTGGTTAAATTATTGGCCAAGACTGCTGGTGTAAGTTATACCTCATAAACCTCATAAAATCACTAATTTTCATGTATTTTAGGGCATAACTTACACCAGCGGTCTTGGCCAATAATCTAACCACCGCCATTCGAAAGCTCTCAAAAAATGTGATCTTTTGAGCGGTGTTAGATCAAAATCGATTGTGGCGTGGTCGCCTTTTTTGATATTCAACATTTCCAAGTGCCCTATCTCTTCGAGATTTTAAAACTAAGAATTGTAACCAAGGTAGATAAGTTCTAAAGATTATTTTGAACAAAAGTTGTTTCTAATATTTTTTCAAAAAAATCAATAGATTTTGAGATAAATGGCTTTAAAAATAGAAATTTTTCTAAAAAATTAAAAAATTTCCATTTTTCATGGTGGAATAACTCTTAGGCAAATTATTTTTAACACCTAAAAATTTTTTTCTATCTTCTGGAAGATATTTCTAGCCTGTTTTCAAATTTTGGAGCGATTTAAAATTTTCATCGTACCACTTGACGTGAAATAGCCCACATATATATATATATATATGGGGTATTCCACGTGAAGTGGTCCGATCAAAATTTTAAAATGAATAAAATTTTGGGTACACATTCCAAATGTTTTTCAGAATAAAGAAAAAAATGTTTAGGTACTGGAATCTTATTTTGGTTATTCTAACCTCAAAAAGTGGATTTTTCCAAGTTTTTTTCAATACCAGCTGGGTTTACCACTATTTAACTCAAAATATATCAATTTTTACTATAGAACATTATATGTAACATTCGTTGCTAATTGTGTCTGGAATTTATTCTTCTGGGTTAGTATTTATAATTTCAAAGTGAATGTTATATAAACTACATGTCAATATTCAACTTGAAAAAAGTGCAAGGCCGCCACAAGTGATTTTTTTATACAAAAGTCTAAAAGAAAGTTTGGAGCAATACCTTTCAAATAGTCTGTAGCATTTTTATGGCCTTCAGTTCTGTAAAAAGTTATGATAATTTAAAAAACACGAAATTTTTTTTTAAATTTAAATGGGAATTATCATGTCGTTTTTTGTGAATTTTTCTCTTTCTTTAAATTATCATAACTATTTACAGAACTGAAGGCCATAAAAATGCTACAGACCATTTGAAAGGTATTGCTTCAAGCTTTTTTTTAGACTTTTGGATAAAAAAATCATTGTAGCGCACTTACACTTTTTTTAAGTTGAATATTGGCATATATTTTATATAACATTTACATTGAAATTAGAAATTCTAACCAGAAGTGTGTGTGTGTGTATGTGTGTGCGTGTGTGTGTGTACGTGTTATTTGTTTTTTCAAGAATAGATAATATATGTATTTTTTTCCGTGCGCAAAAAAAAGTTGTGAATATAACTTGAAAGAATGTGTATTAGTTTACTTATTCCTGATAAAACTCATAAAATAAAAACGGACCTAAAATTTAATGTAATGTTTTTAAAAATATGCACAATTTTTCGAAGATAAAATAAATATTCATCAAGTATAACATACACTTTTCCAAATATCTATATGTGAAATATACAACAAATTAGAAATTAAATACATTAATTATTGCATTTTTAAGATAATTCTATTATAAACAGTAATGGCAAAAGAAAATTCAAATCTTAACAGTGGCAATATAAAATACGAATTACATTTCAAAAGTTTTTCGAAAATTATTATATTAGTAGATTTTAATTTAAATATTATTCAAATCAAATTTTAAAATGAATAAAATTTTGGGTACACATTCCAAATGTTTTTCAGAATAAAGAAAAAAATGTTTAGGTACTGGAATCTTATTTTGGTTATTCTAACCTCAAAAAGTGGATTTTTCCAAGTTTTTTTCAATACCAGCTGGGTTTACCACTATTTAACTCAAAATATATCAATTTTTACTATAGAACATTATATGTAACATTCGTTGCTAATTGTGTCTGGAATTTATTCTTCTGGGTTAGTATTTATAATTTCAAAGTGAATGTTATATAAACTACATGTCAATATTCAACTTGAAAAAAGTGCAAGGCCGCCACAAGTGATTTTTTTATACAAAAGTCTAAAAGAAAGTTTGGAGCAATACCTTTCAAATAGTCTGTAGCATTTTTATGGCCTTCAGTTCTGTAAAAAGTTATGATAATTTAAAAAACACGAAATTTTTTTTTAAATTTAAATGGGAATTATCATGTCGTTTTTTGTGAATTTTTCTCTTTCTTTAAATTATCATAACTATTTACAGAACTGAAGGCCATAAAAATGCTACAGACCATTTGAAAGGTATTGCTTCAAGCTTTTTTTTAGACTTTTGGATAAAAAAATCAATTGTAGCGCACTTACACTTTTTTTAAGTTGAATATTGGCATATATTTTATATAACATTTACATTGAAATTAGAAATTCTAACTCAGAAGTGTGTGTGTGTGTATGTATGTGCGTGTGTGTGTGTACGTGTTATTTGTTTTTTCAAGAATAGATAATATATGTATTTTTTCCGTGCGCAAAAAAAAGTTGTGAATATAACTTGAAAGAATGTGTATTAGTTTACTTATTCCTGATAAACCTCATAAAATAAAAACGGACCTAAAATTTAATGTAATGTTTTTAAAAATATGCACAATTTTTCGAAGATAAAATAAATATTCATCAAGTATAACATACACTTTTCCAAATATCTATATGTGAAATATACAACAAATTAGAAATTAAATACATTAATTATTGCATTTTTAAGATAATTCTATTATAAACAGTAATGGCAAAAGAAAATTCAAATCTTAACAGTGGCAATATAAAATACGAATTACATTTCTAAAGTTTTTCGAAAATTATTATATTAGTAGATTTTAATTTAAATATTATTCAAATCAAATTTAAAAATTGTTTGGATATATAAGTAAGTAGATTACGTATATTTATATAAAACAATATTTTAAATAAACAATTATGTATTTATTAGAAACAAAAGGTTATTTAAGGTATGCCTATGTTTATAATAATTAAAATAAATATATGGGCTCTGTAACTAAAGGAAAAAATAAATTGGATATAATTATGGATTAAAACGCAAATTTTGAAAGAGGGTGCAAATTACGAATTACGGGAGAAATGGAAGAAACAGGTTTTTATTTATATACCGCTAAAATGTTATAAATAATTCTTTAAAACTATAATTCAAAAATTAATTTAATTAAGAAGAAAGTTTTATTACTCTAAAAGTACAAAATATTAATGACATAGAACTTTTGGCGATGATCGTTCGTCATTAAATAAATTAATTTTAGCAGGTGACGTTCTATTTATAACCGTTTCAAATAATCCAAAATTTTAATAAGTTGTTAACTAACATACTACAATTTAGTAAGTATATGTACTTTACTATTTTTGGTAAGTTAATTTTTCATTAACATTTATAATTATTAAAATATAAATTTAAGCTTTATAAGAATTCATATAGTTTAAAATTTACAGTTAACATTATAATTTACAGTTAACATTTAATATGTCTCTATTTTTTTTATTATTTTTATTCTGATTTCATTACTCTAAATTTTGGTAAACTTTTATTTATAAATTATAATAACTATAGCAATACCTTCAAGGTGTTGTGTGAATCTGTCTAATTTTTAAGGTGTCCATGGTAGTGAAAAAATAATACAATTTAAAACATTATTTTAAATAAATTAATTACGAAAAACCTTTTTCGAATTAAAAATAGGGGGTTGGCGCGCGAAGCGCGCAGGGGGGCGAAGCCCCCCTAGTATATATATATATATATATATATATATATATATATATATTGTGTCTATGTAAAAATAATCATTATAGGTTATTTTAAAGAAGGTGTGTGTGCGTGTGTTCAGTAAGGAAGTGAAATATGTCCATATATATTTAATATATTTAAAATGCACACACATAAAATAATTTCTATTTGGGGGGGGGGGTATCGTAATTTTAAATAAATTGATGTTATATAATGTGTTTACAGAATACATCAAATATAAGCATTTTATATGCTCTCATAAATTATATTTTTCTTCAATGGCGGTGGTAAAATTTTTTATAAAGTGGTACTGTATCGTCGAAAGCGACTCGGTTTCACGAGGAACGATGACGAGCGCACACGCGCGAGCAGGAGCGCCGAGCTACAATGGCCTCTCTTCGAGGTCCGCGCGCAAAACAGTAGAGTAGGGACGCCGCGCGACTTGGGTTAGGAGAGTTCCTCTCGAACCTTCGTAGAGGAAAGACCTATTCTCATTATATAGAAAATTATTTCTATTGACTCTCGATTCATCGAATTCTCAATAGCAGGTGCAAATCTGTCCCTATTTTCTATTATAATTCCTTTCTCAGCCCATTGTGAGCCATCATGGCCACTGGGCAAAAATCCACATTTTCGCACTGCGAGGGCTCCGAGAGCATCGCCTCCACCGCTGAGTCCTTAATGGACACAGCCCTTACTATGGATTGCGAAGGCTTCAAGGAGCCTCGCAGGCGAAAACGTGCCCGCCAAACACCTCGGAACACTCAATCAGACCGAACAAGTCTGATTACCAAGACCAGCAACACGGTACTTCCACCGGTTGCTACCCACAACCAATTCTCAATACTAGCCGGCACTTCCGCCGAAAATGAAAAGAAGGTTAAGATCACTCCAGTAAACGTTTACTGCGATGAGCTTAATTTTCCTTATAAACTCCTCCAATCCATCATCAAAAAATTAAAATTTAGCGTGGTAGTATACAAACTCCGCGACAACTTCATGTCCGTCCGGGTTTCAACCCTGGAGGACTATCGAACCCTCCTCCGGGAATTGGACACCGAAAGGTTCCAATATTTTCTCTTCAAATCTCCGGATTCCGCACCTCCGGTCAAGTTCGTCATTAGGGGCCTACCCATTTCAATGGCCACCGACGAAATCGCGGACGAGTTATTACGGGGTGGATATAGGGTCCACAACGTCGCGCAAATGAAGAGAGGAAGCGGGAAAAATGCCACCCCGCTCCCTCTTTTCCTAATTACATTAGAAAAAACCGACAACATTAAAAATATCACTCAACTAAAAACGATCGCGTTTTTAAAAATTAAAATCGAACCATACAGTAAACCTAAACGCCCGGTATAATGCTTCAAATGCCAACGCTATAATCATGTGTCACGGTTCTGCCACGCTTAACCCAAATGTGTTAAGTGTGGAGAGAAACATGACACCGCCAAATGCACTATACCCCGCGATAAAGAAAACCTAAAATGCGCAAACTGTGGAGGCAACCACACCGCGAATTACAAAGGCTGTTCGGCCTATAAAATATCCAAACAATCCTACGCGAATAAAGCGAAAACTCCTAAACCCGCTAAAATCAACAACAATAATAATAATAAAAATACTCAAAAACCTAAACTCATTCCGTTAAACGATGGAGGTCATTTTCCCGCATTACCGGTTAAACCTAAAACTCAAACACCAATTAACATATCAATAATTAAATCATTACAAAACAAACACAAAAATGAAAATAACATTAATAAGAATAAAAAACCCGTCAACTCGGAAGACGCAACCGCGCTGATAGAAATACTGCGGGAGGCCACCAACCTCTCTATCAGTATCTCCTCGGGATCAATCTCAATAAACGACGCGTATATCCAAGTCGCGGTAATAACTCAAAAACTTCTAAACTCGGCCCTCGCGGTTGCATCCAATAAACAAAAAAAACGGACCATGAATAATACACCAAAAAAACAACTAACCATTTGTGCTTGGAACGCCAACGGACGACTAACACACAAAAAACTCGAACTAGAGACACTATTACACACAAAAAACATTGGCATTTGCCTACTTGACGAAACACTTTTAAAAAACAACAGTACATTTAAATTACGAAACTACACTGTCTATAAAAATAACATAAACCGGGGCACCGCGATAATAGTTAAAAACAGCCTAAAACATTATAATATACCCTTAAATTCCGAAAACTTAGAAGCAACGGCAATTAAAATCAAAACCCGCGGAACCGACATCGCGATAATAGCTACTTATAACTCACCTACTGTTAAATTCAACAAAAACGACTACGATAAAATCTTTAAAACAGCCGACACAATAATAGCCGCCGGTGACTTTAACGCTAAACATACGCGCTGGGGGAGTCGCACTATAAACACACTCGGTAGCCAACTCAGTAAATATTGCATTAATAAACAACTTTACATTCACGCCCCAACGAGCTTCACTCACTATCCTTACAACAAAAAATGCAAACCCGATATAATAGATTTCATGATCTCTAAAAACTTAAATTTTTCTTCTAATATCTGCACTCTCCCAGATTCCGAATTAGACTCAGACCATTGCCCCGTATACATAACTATCAACTTAACAACAATTTACAATCCGACAAAAATTAAATACAACTTTGCAAAAACTAACTGGCAGACATTTAACAATTACTTTGACGAAAACATCACTACACTACAAGACATAGACACAAAAGACGAAATAGACACTGCTACCACTGACTTTGCACAAACCATCCACAAAGCAATAGACATTTCCACACCATTAAACGAAAATAAAACCGGCAACCTTCCGTTACCGGACGAAATAATTAAATCAATAATACATAGAAACGTATTAATCCGCGAAAACCGTAAACAATATAATCCAATCCTTAAAAACCATATTAATTCAATTAGACGCTTAATAGACAACTAAATTAAAAACTTTAAATGCGAATCGTGGAATAACAAAGTAAAATCCCTAAACATTAAAGACAATAGTTTGTGGAGAATGACCAAAGCATTTACGCGAACTCATACTAATATTCCACCGTTAAAAGATTCAAATAATCAACTTAAATATTTTTCGCCGGACGATAAAGCTAACCAACTAGCCGAAAACTTCGCAAAAACGTTCACACCGCATAAAATGCCTCATAACCATTCCAATTTTACTGCAGAAACGGATAATTTAATCCTAAATTTTATAAATAATTCTAACAATAACCCTAATACAATTCCACCGATAATTCCGTTCGAACTTAAAAAATATCTTAATCGCACGAAAAACAATAAAGCACCCGGCCCGGATACAATAAGTAACTTCATTTTGAAAAAATTACCTATAAAAGCATTAACCCACTTAACCGACATACTCAACGCGTGCATTAAACATAAATATTTCCCAGACGTCTGGAAAACGGCGACCGTCTTGGTGTTTCCCAAAGCAGGTAAAGACCCGACCCTCCCGACTAGCTACAGACCAATTAGCCTCCTTAACACAATGAGCAAGGCATTCGAGCACTTGCTCATCAATAGACTTCGGGACGACATGACTAACCGCCTAACGATCAGACAGGAACAATTCGGGTTTAGACAGGCTCATTCTACACAACACCAAATACTTAGACTAACCGAAGACATTACTCGGAACTTTAACTGGAAACGAAACACCGGGGCGGTACTTCTCGACGTCGAGAAAGCCTTTGACAGCGTCTGGATAAACGGTCTCCTTCGCAAACTAATCGAAAATAAAATAAACTCTAATCTAATTCACATTTTAGCTTCCTATCTTAACAACCGGAAATTTAAAGTTAAACTAAACGACGCAGAATCTCGCGAATTTCCTATAAAAGCGGGAGTCCCTCAGGGCAGCCTGTTGGGACCTCTGCTCTTTTTAATTTACATTAACGACCTACCCTCGACCAACCACGTAAATATCGGGATCTACGCGGATGACACGGTAATATACGCGACCTCGCGAAGTAACGAACAAATCGTAAAATTACTTAACAATGCACTAAACGACATTTATCAATTCTGCAGTAAATGGAAAATTAAAATCAACGCGACTAAATCCGAAGCAATAATGTTCTCTAAAAAGAGAGCGCCAACCGCAAACCTAAATCCACCTAACTTCGATAAAACACTAATAGAATGGAAACCCGCGGTAAAATATCTCGGCGTAACACTCGATCGTAAACTCACCTACACACAACACACTACTAACATTCGTAACAAAGCCATCGGGGTCTTAACTAAACTAAATCCGCTTTTAAGAAATCACTCGTCTCTAAATCTCAATAACGGCATAATAATTTATAAAGCCTTAATCCGACCAATACTAACATACGCCTCAGCGGTCTGGGGCGGCACGTGTAAAACAAACATTTATAAACATCAAATAATTCAAAATAAAACTTTACAAAACATAACAAACGCGATACGGTACACTAAAATTTCATTAATCCATAGAGAACTCGAAATAGAATATTTACATAATCTCATTAAAACTTCGACCGAAAAATTCTACGAAAACTCCGCGAAATCAAAATACGCTCTAATAAACAACCTCGGTAAATGCGAATTCGATCCCAAAAACAAACATGCGCGACCAAAGGACTTTCTGTCCGCCCCGTAGGAACATCTATTCGTCATTCAAAAATAAATTCTATTTAATTAACATTGATGGGATGGGGAGGAAACATATGCAGGGTGGATGGCTGCTTCTCGTAGGCATTTCGCCGGAAGAACCAGCCGGAGCTCTGTAGAATGGCCCTGCTCGGCTCATCAATGCACCCCATCATATAGTCTATTTATTTCTCTTTCTTTTTCCACTCAACCTCATATCCATTCCACCTTTCATCTCATTTTTCATTCTTTTAACTAACACATTACTACAAGTAGGTTTTTTCAGCCTAGTGCTTTTTCCTACTTAACGTAAGCTTCTGCTTACTTCTGCTTTCTCTAAACGTTCTGTAAACTCATCTTTTTATTATTGTGCGAAAATGCTAACTTTAGCAATGCATTTTCACCTCCCACGCGATTCTTTCTTCCTGAGGAGAGGTAACGGGATTGGAGATATGCCTCCCGCCGTGGATTTCATCCACGACGGGGACATATAAACAATCTTCCGGGCTGGACGTACCTCACTGGTTGGGGCGACGGAGGGGCCCCACCATCCCCCCCTTTTTAGTTTTTTTAGTACTTGGGTTAGTACGAGAGTTGTCACGAGCGCAGCATCGTAATATAGAGCGACGAACGAGCGAGTTTGAGCGAACGAGGATAAGGAAGAGTCGAGCGAGCCGGTGAGTCGATCGGGCGAAACGGTCGGACGAGCGAGCGGGCAAGCCAACCGGACGGACGGTCGGGCGAACGAGCGTACGGGTACGATTCGCGTTCGAGGTACACATACGTACACACACACACCAACCATATATCACAAACAAGGACTACAGTCCTTCATCATCTACGCGAGGGTTCTCGCCCTCCGGACAATCCACCACACACACACACACACACACTCTCTCTCTCTCTCTTTACAATATTACTTTAGATTCAAAGAGGGTTTTATGCCGTAAGAGCTTTTCCCCTCAGGTAACGAGCCAATAAATAACGTAAGGATTTAGGCTCAAATTGATATCTTTTATTTACCCATCACCAAATCCTCTCCATATAATCCAATTTAATTTTCGAGACGCGCGCAAGATAGGAAAATCGGGGAATTCGTTCTCTGAACTGGTTTGTCACCGAAACATTGGTTCCTCCTGTGAGCTGTGAAACCTCAAGTTCCTGGTTCAAAACAACTTACAAATCAAGGTTCGAGTGTGATCTTCACAAACGGCAGCAAAGATTTCAATCTTCAAGGCTGGGTTCCGAGAGATAGAGAGAGAAAGGATTATATTCAAAAAGAGAGAGGGAAGATTTGCCAGTCGGACAATTCCATGCATCAGCCTGTTTTTCACTAACCGCATTTGGACGAGTCCAATCAACGTCAACTAGGGACCGTCGCTTCCAGCGCACGCATCAGTTTCGAGAAAGCAAATCTTCAAACATCTAGTTAAAGATAAGTTGTAATTCAAGAAACATTTAATTGAATTAAGTATTATTTAATTTGTCAATTCACTTTAAATTAAATTGCAATATCGGACATTTTATCTATTTGCAAATGCTCAATTACAATCTCTAAATTCATTTAATTAACATATCAGATTATTTCAATTCACATCAATTAAAATTATTGTTCATCAACATATTCATGTAACAATCCAAATTCACTTATTAATTTCTTACAATCAGTTTGACAAAACATTTTGGTGGTTTAATAAAGTAATTACTTAACCTCTCTGGATTAAAAATTGAGCTTAAGAATTGAGCTATTAACATTAATAATTTGACTATCTATTTCTTACTTTGTCATTCACTCGTTTCAGTTCGCCAACCTCGAATTGTGAATTTCGATACATTGGAATAAAAATGAAGTAATATTTCAACTAATTTCCGTAAACAAATTTCTTTTTCCGAAAAAAAAAACGAAAAAAAAAACGATTCTGTTTAACTGTAAGTAACAAATAACCGGTAAATGTAAAAACAAGGGCACGGCGAGTTGAAACAAGTTTTAACAGGCGGAATCGCCATTTATTTGTATACATCGAACGTCAAGGTTAAACATCATGGCGGACGAAAGAGAGTAACGCATTACACAATTGACTATACAAAAAAAGAACTTAAAGTCACAATTAACTAAAACGTTAAATTTTCTTAACGCGAAAAAGGTTGACAAAGCAACCGCGGCTAGTAGGTTAACTCGTATATCAAGCGCCATAGATAGTTACGAAACAGTACATAACGAACTGACTGAATTACAACCTAGCAACGATAGAGAAGACGAAATTCATGATATTCGCGAAGAATTTTATGAGATAGAAGCTAAATTGAACGCCCTTATCGGAACCTGTACCAACATTACCATGCGGGCGGGGGTACCTATGAGTAATTCCACTTTTATCGAAAGGCAACGTTCCGCCAAGTTGCCCATCGCAGAACTTCCCAAATTTGACGGTAGTTTAGATAAATGGCTTTCATTTAAAAACGCTTTTCTTTCAATAGTTACCTCGCGAACAGACATAGATCAACTTACAAAGTTAATTTACCTTAGAGATTGTCTCGAGGGCGAGGCTAAGGAAAAAATTAACGTTTACAGCTTATCAGTTGAAAATTTCGAATTAGCTTGGCAAACCCTTATAAATGCGTATGAACGAAGGCGTGCCATCGCGAATAAACACCTCGAGGCAATTTTCTTGAGGACACAGATCGTCAAAAAAACATCCGCTAGTTTATCGCAATTAGTGCATGAAGTTAGACAACACGTAGGAATGTTGAAATCGATTGACATAGACCCAGGCGAAAGAGGGGCGGTTTTACTATCGGAAAATTCGCTACCGATAGATACACGTCGAAAATGGGAGGAAATTGTACAAAAAAATTAATTACCTAGTTTAGACAAGTTACTTAATTTCATAGAGGAACGCGCATGCAGCGTCAAAACATTCGAAGGGGAATTGAATAAAAATATCGCGAGTTTCAAGCTAAAAGATCGGGTGAAACAAACACTCGCGCGAATAAGAAATTTAAACCGACTATAAGCGCACGTTCATTCGTCACACAAACATCCAACTCTTGCTTGCAGTGTGGTCAGTCTCACGCCTTGTACAAATGCACGACGTTCCAAACGCTACCCATTCAACAACGATGGGACTTCGTTAAACCGAAACAACTATGTCGAAACTGTTTGCGACAACACTCGGGCAAGTGTAACTCTATACATTGTAAATCGTGCGACAATTATCACCATACACTTTTACACAACGGGGGCGCGTCTCAAACAGCCACGACATCGAAACCAGAGAGCAAACGTGAGCCTCGCGCATGACTAGACCATCCTAAATTTAGTTTAACATCAAACGTATCTCGATCTCAGCTTATGATGAACGCTATGGTTAAAATTCGAATACCAAACGGGACATTCGTCCATGCACGAGCATTGTTAGATACTTGCGCGTCGGCACACTTTATAACGGATAGGCTAGCAAAATCTTTGAATCTACCGATCGGCAGGTGCTCGGTATCAATCGGCGCAATTAATAGCTTAAATACTATTTCAAAGGGTAATGTCAACTTAAACATTAATTCTATTCACAATGCATTTAGCAAAAATCTAACTTTCCTTACGGTAGACAAAATTACAGATTTAATTCCAGACGAACCCTTTCCTGTCAATTCAATAGACATTCCAAAAAATATCAAACTCGCCGATCCCGAGTTCCATTTACCGCGACCGGTGGATTTATTGATCGGAGCAGGTACTACACTTTCTTTATTAACTATAGGCCAAATCGACTTGTCTGAAGGACACGGCAATCTCATTTTGCAAAAAACAAAATTAGGATGGGTGGTAGCAGGTGAATTGAATAATGATCGTATGCCACGCATCGCCACTTGTAATTTAACAAATTTAGACAAAACTCTCATTCAATTTTGGAAAATCGAAGAGATAGGGGTAAAGGATCAGAAATCTCTCGATGAAACGTTATGTGAAACTATTTACGATAAAACCACCTTTCGTGACGCAGAGGGGAGGTATGTGGTACGCCTACCTTTCAGAGACACAAGTTCAGAATTAGGAGATACTCAAAGTCAGGCGTTAAGGAGATTTTATTCCTTACAAAGACGATTGAACGCCAATGAACATCTCAAGGTTGAATATCACAAGGTTATGCAGGAGTATATTTCCTTGGGTCGTATGACATTAGTTAATAATGAAAGGGTGGAAGGTTACTACATGCCTCACCATGCTGTTTCTAAACTCTCGACTAATACAACTAAGGTTAGGGTAGTTTTTGACGCGTCCGCGAAATCTGATTTAGGCATTTCGTTAAATGAGAAATTACTTGTCGGACCTACTATTCAAGATAAATTGTTCGAACATCTTACTAGGTTTAGAACGCATACATTCGTTATAAAAGCTGACATCGAGAAAACGTACAGACAGATACTCATTCATCCCGACGATCGCAAGTTTCAACGTATTTTTTGGTATAACGGTCACGACGTTCGCGCATTCGAACTTAACACAGTAACATTCGAAGTTTCATCGGCTCCATTTCTTGCAATCAAATCTATATAACGACTCGCGACGGACGAAGAACGTAAGTATCCAGAAGCATGTAAAATTTTAAGACGAGACTTGTACGTCGACGATTTATTGACAGGAGCCAATTCAATAGACAAGGTATTACGCTTGCGAGATGAAATTATAACAGTATTGCGGTCAGGCGGATTCAATATTCCGCAATAGGCTTCGAACCACTCCCACGCGTTAGATAACGTCGATACAAAACTTTTTTCTTCTGATTGTGCTACTGAACAAGAGTCCGTAGTAAGAACGCTGGGAGTTGGTTGGGACTCCAAGGCCGATCAATTATTGTACGCGGTCAAAAACATTGAGTCACCTGGACGGATAACCAAGCGTAGTATTTTGTCCGAGGTTGCGAAAATTTACGACCCACTAGGCTTGCTAGGCCCAATAATTTTAAAGGCGAAAACAATCATTCAAAAATGTTGGGAAACCAAAATTGAATGGGACGCGGACGTACCCGATAATCTGAAAATTACTTGGACCAAGATTCGAGATCAATTACATCTGGTAAATAACTTACGTATTAACAGATCACTCTTTTTTCAAAATTCACAAAACATAGAAATTCACGGTTTTTGCGACGCTAGTAGTGTAGGTTATGGAGCATGTATTTACGCGCGCTCGAGCGATAATTTAGGTAAGACCAGCGTGCGTTTAATTTGTGCGAAATCACGCGTAGCACCACTTAAATCCGTGACCATTCCAAAATTAGAGCTTTGTGGAGCTTTAACACTGGCTCGATTATTTAATGAAACAAAATCCGCTTTAGATTTCAAATTTAATAAAATTATATTTTAGTCAGATTCCACAATTGCATTACATTGGATAAAAAAGGAGCCACATGTGTTAAAGGTCTTCGAAGCGAACCGAGTATTAGAAATTCAATCATTAGGAAGTTCAATAGAATGGCGACATATTTCAACAAAGGACAATCCGGCCAACGCGTTATCACGTGGACAATTACCCGAAGAATTCTTAATCAATCGTAATTGGTTCAATGGGCCCGAGTGGTTAAAGAAACCGTCAAGTCAATGGCCAGATAGTTTAGTTAAGCCCATTACAGAGTTACCAGGATTAAAGAAATTTTCTTGCTTTACATTAAAAATCGATAGTAAGGGAATTTTTGAGCGTTTTTCTAATTATTCTACTCTTTTACACGCGATTGTCTACTGTATGCGTTTTGTCAAGCGCAACATTTCACGCAAAGAGAGGTTTATAAATGCGCAAGTAAATTTGAAGTAGAACGTAAGATAGTAAAACTTATACAAACTGAGCAATATTATGAAGGTATTAAACAATTAGAATCAACCGGTAAAGCAAGGGATCCTCGTATAGCGTCACTGAATCCATTTTTAGATGAGTTTGGTTTAATTAGAGTAGGCGGACGTTTACGCAACGCCGAATTATCTAGCGATCAGAAACACCCAATTTTATTACCTAGCAAACATCGCGTTACCGATTTAATAATCAAAGAAATTCATTTTAAAAACCATCATTTGGGTATTCAAAGTACTCTTTACACGGTTAGGCATCGATTCTGGTTACTAGATGGCAAAAATCAAGTTCGCCGGATAGTTCGACGTTGCGTCACTTGTTCACGTCACAGTGCAACTCCATTGCAATTCCCAATGGGAAATTTACCTCCATCACGAGTAAGAAATTCAAGTGCATTTGACAACACAGGCGTAGATTACTTCAGTCCAATATTTATTAAGGAAAAGAAATTTCGGAACCGAAATAAAATAAAGGCATACGGTCGTGTTTTTATATGCATGGCAACGAAGGCCGTGCATATAGAAATAGTAAGCGATTTAACAACAAGCGGTTTTTTAGCTGCGTTTAGGCGTTTTATTTCGAGACGTTCCATCCCGAGCCACGTGTTTTCTGACAATGGAACTAATTTTACGGGCGCAAAATACACTTCGAGAATTATTCGTTTTATTTAACTCGGAAGAATTTAAAAACGACATAAACAATTTCTCAATTAGAAAAAACATCACTTGGCATTTCAACCCTCCTTTGTCTCCGCATTTCGGTGGTTTGTGGGAGGTTGCAGTAAAATCATTCAAACACCATTTTAAAAGAATCATAGGTAGTCAATCATTCACTTTCGAAGAATTGAACACTTTAGCAATTGAAATAGATGCAATATTGAACTCACGTCCTCTTTGTACTTTATCATCTGACACGAATGATTTGTCAGCTCTTACTCCCGCACATCTACTGGTAGGAAAACCATTGACAATGTTACCCGAACCTAATTTTCTCAATGTTCCAGATAATCAATTGTCCATTTGGAATTTCATCTCCAAGGCTCGACAAGATTTCTGGAAACGGTGGAGTCTGGAGTATTTAAGTGAACTTCAAAAACGACAAAAATGGTTGAAAGGTAAAGGCAAAATTAGTAAAGGTTCAATTGTGTTGATTATTGACAAATTGCAACCTCCAATGCAGTGGAAACTAGGTATCATTCAAGACGTGCATCCCGGAAGCGACGGAGTGATCAGAGTCGCCATAATCAAGACAGCCACTGGAATTTTCCAGAGAAATTTAACGCAGTTATGTTTGTTACCAAGTGAAATTAATTGAACATTAATTCATGTAAACTCAATCATGATTGTCGATTCTTGTCCAATCTTACTCAATTGCATTATATTCGTTCGAATTTATACAAATGTCAATTATCTTTAATTGGCATTGTATAATTTATTTATGCTTATTGTATTCTTCAAACAGTATACGTACAATACCTCGGACTTCGTCCTTCGAAAGGGGGGGGGAGTATGTATCGTCGAAAGCGACTCGGTTTCACGGGGAACGATGGCGAGCGCACACGCGCGAGCAGGAGCGCCGAGCTACAATGGCCTCTCTTCGATGTCCTCGCGCAAAACAGTAGAGTACACTCTAAATGCAAAAGTGTAAAATTTGGAAGTCTAAAGATTAAAACGTTCAATTTACACTTTATAAAGAATAAATTCTAGAATTTACGCTTTTGCAAAAGATTAAAATGTACATTTTCAATTTTATAAAGTGTAAAAGTGGTTATGAAATTTGTATAAAGATTAAATTATGAAATTTACACTTTATAAAGATTAAAATATGGAATTTACGCTTTTGCAAAAGATTAAAACATACATTTTAAACTTTATAAAGTGTATAATGGTTATTTTGAATGGTACTTTAAAAATAATTAATTTTACACACACACACACGCACACACACACACACACACACACACACACACACACACACACATATATAGAAGATACTAAAGTACGCATCTTCTCTCTTTTTCTTTAACTGCATAAACCCCTATTGAGACATATAAATGGGTATTCGTCTATTAGTAGAAAAAAATTGTCCGGTAATAGTTTCGTGTGCTAATTGGATGCAATTTTCATTTTAGTACAATGTAATTTGCTAAAATTTAATGTCATATTCAATTGAACATAACTTTCAAAATTGTAGGTTTCTTTGAGCAAACCAGAATTCGTTTCTTTTGTCTTTTCAAGAGCTTTTAGTCGCTTTTAAGTACGCGAAAATCGATTTATTAGAGCCATAGATATCAAAAAATTGCATTTTGGACGCCATTTTGAATTTGGTACTCTGAAATTATTCTTCTTATGTTCATAATTTTTAAGCTTGAGGTCCAATTGCACAATTTTGATAGGTTTTGAGCAAAAACAATAGGTGCTTCAAGGTAAATAGTAGATTACGATACAAGTGCGCGAAACAGGTGATTCACGCACGAGTCGAGTTTGACGCCCGAGCGGAGCGAGGGCGACAAATAAGACGAGTGTGTGGATCACCTGTTCCGTGTACGTGTATCGTATACTATTTTTTAACACTCCGTGAGCGAAACACGTTAATAAGTTTCCAGGTTATTAACCGAGCGGAGCGAGACGAGTCGACTTGTCACCCGAGCGTAGCGAGGGTGACAATTGGACGAGTAAACGAAAAAAAAGTAAATGTAGAACTATGTATAATAAAAAGAATATGTATATAAGAGATTATATGCAACTATATACGATATATCTGTGTAAAAAACTATAATTATTAAAAATATTATTTGCTTGATTTGCCATATCTGTCGGTACTGAATCGTCATAAGCTTCTTCCGAATTACTTTCTGAGCTCATTTCCTTTCAACAATTTAAAATTTTAGTTAATATTATCGATACTTTGTTGATTCGGAAAATCTCTGTCCAGATAACCTTAAGACCTACAATTCAAACGTCGACCTGAAATTCGCAAAACAATTGGCGGTCATGTTTCGCACACGGTTAAAAAATTTCATGTTTCGCACACGCAAAACAAGCACGAGAAACCGTGTTTCGCGCACGGAGTGTTAAAAAATAACGTTTGAAAAAAAAATTTATCAATAAAATCTTATTTTTTATTTAAATCTAAAAATTTAGTGGTTTTTTAAAGTTTTTTGTAAGTTTGGCTTGATCCAATTGAAAGAGCATACCCGAAAATAGTTAAGTACTAGTTTTGAGCTATTTTCATTTTCTTTTTGACAATTGGCACTTACTTGAACTTATCGTACTTGAAAACTGCAAATGTAACGTTAAACGGTTAAGGGGGTACCAAAGCCAAGATTTATCCTCCCTACCTTACCAGCCCGAAAAGTCGACGAAAATTAATTATAACTAAAAAGGATGATAATCTACGTAAATTGAGGAGAACAGTGCCCTTCCTTTATTCATAATATATCTGTCTTTAAAATTTGAAGGAAAAATATCAATTGGTTTTCGAGTAATCCCTTACCAAAATTTACGACAATTTCGTGCAATTTGAGGTTACATGCTCGTTTAATTAAAAGGCATGTCAAAATTTTTGCTAAGGGATTACTCGAAAACCAATTGATATTTTTGCTTGAAATTTTGAGCAGAGCTAGATTATGAATAAAGGAAGGGCACTGTTCTCTTCGATTTACGTAAATTGGCCTCCTTTTTTAATTATAACTAATTTTATGTGATTAATTACATATTAAGATGTGATAAAACTTGACTTTGGCACCCCGTTAAGCCGCGCTCGGCCAATAAGGCAGCAGAACAGACCGCACATACGCTTAGATGCTAAGATGTTATTTTACACTTTATAAAGTTTAAAATGTACGTTTTAATCTTTTGCAAAAGCGCAAATTCCATAATTTAATCTTTTGCAAAAGCGTAAGTGTAGTACGAGAGTTAACAAGAGCGCAGCATCGTAATATAGAGCGACGAACGAGCGAGTTTGAGCGAACGAGGATAAGGAAGAGTCGAGCGAGCGGGTGAGTCGATCGGGCGAAACGGTCGGACGAGCGAGCGGGCGAGCCAACCGGACGGACGGTCGGGCGAACGAGCGTACGGGTACGATTCGCGTTCGAGGTACATATACGTACACACACACACCAACCATATATCACAAGCAAGGACTACAGTCCTTCGTCATCTACGCGAGGGCTCTCGCCTCCGGACAATCCACCACACACATACTCTCTATCTCTCTTTACAATATTACTTTAGATTCAAAGATGGTTTTATGCCGTAAGAGCTTTTCCCCTCAGGTAATAAGCTAATAAATAACGTAAGGATTTAGGCTCAAATTGATATCTTTTATTCACCCATCACCAAATCCTCTCCATATAATCCAATTTAATTTTCGAGACGTGCGCGAGATAGGAAAATCGGGGAATTCGTTCTCTGAACGGGTTTCTCGACGAAACAGGTGCATAATACTGTCGTCGTGTTATATATGGTTTTAATTTGTATGTGAATGTAGTATTATTTCAAAGTGATGGTTTTTATTATGCATATTTAAAAATTTTGGTATTTAATAGACTCTGCATAGTAATTGTTATTATAAAATTGAGTGTTATGAAAATCATTTTTTACGCACGTTGGGTGAGTGATTGTATCGAAATGGCGGCTCTGTCGAAATATTTTATACATGATACATGCAAATATAATTCTAATTGTAAAATAATAACAAATTTAAGTTTTTAAATAATAATTTTAAATACCTGTTTATACGTTATTATAAGAATTAAACTTTTGGTCGTTGTATTTTGCAAAACTTTGATTCTTTTTTGAAGTCTGTATGTTTTGTCAAACTGCAGGCTATTTTGATTTGTCGAGTATAGTTCGTCGCTTCCGAATAAAAGGGTCGTATCTCAGCGGCCGATTCGAAAAGGACGTATCTCAGCGGCCGATTCGAAAAGGACGTATCTCAGCGTCCGGTTAGAAAAGGTCGTATCTCAGCGGCCGGTTAGAAAGGTCGTACCTCAGCGGCCGGCTAGAAAAAGTCGTATCTCAGTCAGGGTTGCCAGATGGCGATTTTTTCTCCTTGTTGCTCTTGCTTAATAAACATCAATATACGTAAGAGAGAAAAGGAAAAAAAATCGCCAACTGGTCACTCTGATCTCAGTGGCCAGTTAGAGAAGGTCGTATCTCATCGGCCGGTTAAAGAAGGTCGTATTTCGCGGGCTAAATTTTTTTTCTTAAACTTAAGTTGGCAACATTGACAAAAATCTTGTGGCATTAGATTTAACATGCGAAAAAATTATAAATACTGTACGAACACACATATATTTGTGTGTGTACATATATATATATATGGGGTATTCCACGTGAAGTGGTCCGATCAAAATTTTAAAATGCACCAAATTTTGGGTACACTTTGCAAATGTTTTTCAAAAAACAGAAAAAAATTTTTAGGTACTGGAATCTATTTGCTCAAAAGTTATTCTAACCTCAAGAAGTGAATTTTTCCATATTTTTTTCAACACCAGCTGGGTTTACCGCTATATAACTCAAAATCTATCAACTTTTACTATAGAACATTATATGTAACATTCGTTGCTAATTATATCTAGAATTTATTCTTCTGGGTTAGAATTTCTAATCTCAAGGTCAATGTTACATAAACTACACGTCAATATTCAACTTGAAAAAAGTGCAAGTGCGCCACCTTTGATTTTTTCATCCAAAAGTCTAAAAGAAAGCTTGGAGCAATACCTTTCAAATGGTCTGTAGCATTTTTATGGCCTCCAATTCTGTAAAAAGTTATGACAATTTAAAGAAAGACAAAAAATTCACAAAAATTAACATGGTAATTCCCATTTAAATTTTTAAAAAGATTTCGTGTTTCTTTAAATTGTCATAACTTTTTACAGAATTGGAGGCCATAAAAATGCTACAGACCATTTGAAAGGTATTGCTCCAAGCTTTCTTTTAGACTTTTGAATGAAAAAATCAAAGGTGGCGCACTTGCACTTTTTTTAAGTTGAATATTGACGTGTAGTTTATGTAACATTGACCTTGAGATTAGAAATTCTAACCCAGAAGAATAAATTCTAGATATAATTAGCAACGAATGTTACATATAATGTTCTATAGTAAAAGTTGATAGATTTTGAGTTATATAGCGGTAAACCCAGCTGGTGTTGAAAAAAATATGGAAAAATTCACTTCTTGAGGTTAGAATAACTTTTGAGCAAATAGATTCCAGTACCTAAAAATTTTTTTCTGTATTCTGAAAAACATTTGCAAAGTGTACCCAAAATTTGGTGCATTTAAAAATTTTGATCGGACCACTTCACGTGGAATACCCCATATATATATATATATATATATATATATATATATATATATATGGGTGGTTCTCTGTGACATCGAAGATGAAAAAAATAAATATTGCTATAACTGTGGGAATATGTTTTAGAGGTATCCAGTAGTTCTCCTGAATTTTTTCAGATTTTTTCTGGGCCATTATTTTAAGTTACAGAGAGTCAAAGTTGACATTTTAGCACTTTTTTGCATTATATGCCCATTTTCATGAATTTTTAGCTCCCAGGGGATGCATTTTTCACTAAAAACAAAAGTATGACTTTTTTTGTAAAATTTTCCGAACTTTTCATTAAAAATACTTTTAAAGACATAAATGTATGCTGTCACACTCTTGTAAGCCATTTAAACCTTAAATAGTGAAAATCAGCAATTCTGCTCCGGACTCTGGTAACCTAATACTGTCTAAAAGATGTCTTTTTATAGTCAGAAACTGCCTAAAAATTTCCAGAGTGGGTCTAAATCATTAAGATCACTTATGGTCAAAATATCCGGAAAAAGTGCCCGAAATAATAATAGAAATGTATGTTTGTTGCCTTATAACGATGAATCTATTAGCATGATCATTGCAAAAAAATTTGTGCACTTACCTTGGAGTGGTAGAAAAGTATCCACTTGTTTCAGTATCCATCTAATCCCCTGTAAGCTGCTAAAAATACAAATATTATTATACAAATGTAAAAAATTAATTTTTAAACATTTATAATGCTGAATTTTTAGTTTTACATCCCTTACAAGAATTATAATACTAATCTGAAGGATTACTATAAAAGTATCAACATTATTATTATTATTATTCAGCAATACATTGTTTAGATTTCACAAACTTGTCACTGTCACGTTATCATATTATTCATTATAATTATATATCCGATTTATTTATATATCTTTTGTATTAAATACGTATATTCAGTTATAGTAATAATGATGTTTATATATTTATAGTAATCCTTCAGATTAGTATTATAATTCTTGTAAGGGATGTAAAACTAAAAATTCAGCATTATAAATGTTTAAAAATTAATTTTTTACATTTGTATAATAATATTTGTATTTTTAGCAGCTTACAGGGGATTAGATAGATACTGAAACAAGTGAAGATACTTTTCTACCACTCCAAGGTAAGTGCACAAATTTTTTTGCAATGATCATGCTAATAGATTCATCGTTATAAGGCAACAAATATACATTTCTATTAATATTTCGGGCACTTTTCCCGGATATTTTGACCATAAGTGATCTTAATGATTTAGACCCACTCTGGAAATTTGTAGGGAGTTTTTGACTATAAAAAGACATCTTTTAGACAGTATTAGGTTACCAGAGTCCGGAGTAGAATTGCTGATTTTCACTATTTAAGGTTTAAATGGCTTACAAGAGTGTGACAGCATACATTTATGTCCTTAAAAGTATTTTTAATGAAAAGTTCGGAAAATTTTACAAAAAAAGTCATACTTATGTTTTTAGTGAAAAATGCATCCCCTGGGAGCTAAAAATTCATGAACATAGGCATATAATGCAAAAAAGTGCTAAAATGTCAACTTTGAGTCTCTGTAACTTAAAATAATGGCCCAGAAAAAATCTGAAAAAATTCAGGAGAACTACTGGATACCTCTAAAACATATTCCCGCAGTTATAGCAATATTTATTTTTTTCATCTTCGATGTCACAGAGAACCACCCATATATATATATGTACACACACAAATATATGTGTGTTCGTACAGTATTTATAATTTTTTCGCATGTTAAATCTAATGCCACAAGATTTTTGTCAATGTTGCCAACTTAAATTTAAGAAAAAAAATTTAGCCCGCGAAATGCGACGTTCTTTAACCGGCCGCTGAGATACGACCTTCTCCAACCGGCCACTGAGATACGACCTTTTCTCGCCGGCCGCTGAGGTACGACCTTTTCTAACCGGCCGCTGAGATACGACCTTTTCTAACCGGACGCCGAGATACGTCCTTTTCGAACCGGCCGCGGAGATACGACCCTTTTATTCGGAAGCGACGATTTGATGGCAGTGGATCTGTAAAATAAATTTTTCCTTCCAGCGTTAGCCAACAATGTTGTTATCCAACTCTTACGACGAGGACGTGCTGGTAAGGTATACATTTCAAGTCATTTTCTTTTTATTACAAATTCCATTTTGTCACGATATAATTAATTACATGATACAGTATATATTGTAACCTGTCTTTTAATACTTTTTTTGACGCTTAATGCAAATATTTATTATATTACGGCAATCATGATATTAAATTCGTTACACAGGTTTTCAGAAGATAGCTTATCTAATGGGAATTTTGGTTTTAGTATTATATAATTTTACTTGTTTCTGAAGTTCTGTTGTTTTGCTAAAAACTGGAGATGGTAAATAGATAATAACTTGTTTGTATGACTGTCCTTGTGAATGGGAAATTGTTTTCTGCGCATGTTGAATGGTATATCTTCTTTAGATGGTGACAAAGTGATTCTTGGTATTAAAACTAATTTTCCAATGTTTTTCCGCTTATAATTTCTGCTTTAATTAAATGTTTCATAAGTTTTGTTACTAATAATCTTGTTCCATTACAAAGACCTTCATTCACATTTAAATTTATTAGAAGAATTACTATTGCACCTACTTTTAATTGTAATTTATGTAGAGGAAGTCCATTAGGTGTAAGGGAATTAAGAAATTCTGTAGGTAACATGACATCTAAGTTTTTTCCATTATCATCTTCTGCTGTATCTACACTTAAGTATTCAATAATTTGCCCTTCCATTATAGCCAAAATTTTATTATTTATTTCAATTACGTCGTTGTTGGTGGGGGCTAATATAACTTTATCATTTAAATCTTTATCATTTATTTTTATTTCATTTCCAAAAATTTCTGCAATGATATCATTTATTCAATATATATTTTGAATATATAACTATATAATATACAAAATAATATATCCCGCTCTGAAGTAGGCAGTCCATTTTTTCCTACAAATACCATTGCAACTTCATTACAAGTAGCTTCATTATATATATTTTTATCTAATTTTTCATTTCGTTTTATACACATGGTAACTGTTTGCGGTATAGTACCACTTTTAGCACACCGTTCTAATTCTTCTTTTTCTACCTCATACATCATTTTATAAGTTTTAGCATAAGGATTAACATTTCTAATTAAGCTATCTAATTTACTTAACAATTCTAATTTTGTATCGAAATTATTTTTAAAACTTTTTCTTTCAGCTGCAGCTAATTTATTATCTAGAACATACAATTGCCCATATTTTCGAGCTTCATTTTCATTTGGATGTAAAGCAAAAACATTGTGATATATTTGACCACATATTCTAATAATTTGTGGTCCACTACCAGATAACTTATCAAAATTAGCTCAAAAGCTTGCAAAAGCTAACGCATTATTATATAGCCGAATATTTTTGCGAAAATTAATACTCTCTATCGATATTCTTGTAGCTAATTGCTTTAATTCTTCCGGATAGGGAGGCATTTTCGGTAAGTCTACGTTTCCTTTGTGACAACAATTAGAAAATTCTTTACCTAGTGTATATTCAAAAACAAAAAAATTAGCATTACAATGGTTACAAGTTTCAGACATATAACCTAAATTGTTTTCAATAATTATTTTTTCATCAAAATCTACATTTGCTATTCGACCTATTATTTTGGATTTACTTACTAATTTTACATTTTGTTCATTTTTAATTAAAATACGTTTATTTAATTCTTTATAATTTATACCTTTTTTGGTATCAATTGGTTTATCATATAAGTTAAAAAATTTTCCTTCATCAATTTTTAATTTTTTAAGCAATATGATTGGTATTTCCATGTCTTTGTCATTTTTCATACATATGCATCTTTTTAAATTTTTTTGTAAATGGTTTTGTACTAATTTATCGATATCCTTTTTTTACTTTCGTTTAATATTTTTCCATTTAATTTTTTCTTTTCATTTTTTTTTACATTGATCAGTATTTTCATTATAATAAATATGTTGTTTCTGTAATGCTTCTTTTTCTCGTTCATTTTTTATTTCGTCACTATTTATTTTTTGTCTTTTCATCATGGTTTGCTGTTTTCTCTTCATTTTTTTTTCTTCTATTTTTCCGTCGTTACTATCTTTATTCCTCATATAAGCTTCTTTTTTACGCAACGCTTCTTTTTCTCGTTCATTTTTTATATCGATACAGCTCATTGTTTGCCTTTTTATCATAGTTTGCTGTTTTATTTTTAGCTGTTTTATTTCTATATCATTAAATTGTTTATTAAAACAAAATGAATTGAAACGTTCGGTGATAATATATATATAATTATCGGTCTTTCCGAACTATTTAAAAAATAAAGCATTTAGTTCGGAAAGACCGATAATTATATATATATTAAATTGTTTATTTTTATTCTTTTGATAAAATGAACTATAAGTTTGTATTTCATAGTCTATTACCATTGGGCTAATAGAATCAACGGAAATGATTTTATCTTTATTATATAAATTCATTATTGTTTGTTGTTCAGAAATAAATTTCTGTTGAAAATTTTGTTCTAATATTTTTATTTCTGCTACATTGAAATTCAATTTTTTTTCATCAATACAACAAATATGAATGATGTTTCTTTTGATTGGTATTGTTGAAATATTATAGTTTATATTTTGTAAAATTGGAAACATCGTAATACTACGTGTTTCGTATATTTTTAGTAAATGTGAACGCATTTGGGAAATATCATAGTTTAAACTGCATGGGCATAAATTAAATACAATAGAGACAGCAAAAGCTATCGCGAAAATTCCACAATCATAACTATTGGTTTGGAATTGCACTGTTTCAAAAACAATTTTTAATTGTTGACTATCTGGAAATAATCTATTGATGTATATGTTCATTTTATGTTCATTTTGCAAATATTTAGCATTTAAACAATCATAAATGTGTATCGTTCTATTATTGTAATACATACAAACCCATTTCATTAAAAAATTAATTTAATTTAAAATTATGTGTTCGGCCGTTCGGTGTACATTGCAAAAGATATTTTTTGGAATTATTCTATAGTGTGTTTGTAATAATGTTTCATACATAAGTAAAAATACTTTATGTTTATAAGGAGATGTTAGTCCGTCCTAATGTAAACTTAACTTAAGATGTATTTTTTACAAAAAAAATGTACATAAACATGACAATGTGCTCTTTTTACAAGACTTTATGATAAATTTTCACCTCAATTTAATTTAAAATAATTAAATAAATTAAATTAAAAAAAAAATAATAATTTATAGTCTAGATTATAAGATAAAGATTATAATTTAATTTAAAATAATTAAATAAATTAAATTAAAAAAAAATAATAATTTATAATCTTTAATTTATAATGAAATTAAATTATAATTAAATTTAATCTCAATTCGAACGGCCGAACACATAATTTTAAATTAAATTAATTTTTTAATGAAATGGGTTTGACGGAAGTACAAAAATTAGTTGTAAAAGGGATTGAACCATATAGCGACGATGCTTCTATGTTAAATGATGAACACATATTAGAATTTAATAACATCCTTAAATCATGTACACCATTCAATATGCAAACAACTCTTTTAGTTCAAAAACCATATAATATTCACCCAGTTCAAATAAATAATGAATACATTCAATTGTTATTTTCTGGAAATTATGAAAAAGGTCATTGGATTTGTATGTAAATTTTATTAAATTTAATTACGTAATCAAATGTTATTTTAATTATTGGTATTAAGATAATTTTCTGGTAATAATATCGACATAGTAGTTAAAATCTATTTGTTTAAAAAACCTATAAGGCCCAAAATTTATAAGGCCCAAAAATGTAAGGCCTAAAATTGTAAAGTCCAATTAAAATAAAACTTTACAATTCCTTTGCCAAAAATGTAAGGCCCAAAATTTATAAGGCCCAAAAATGTAAGGTCCAAAAAATGTAAGGTCCAAAAAATGTAAGGCCCAAAATTGTAAAGTCCAATTAAAATAAAACTTTGAAACTAAAAAAATGCACTTTTAAAAAACCGGAGAACCGGAGAACCGGAGACCAAAAGTCGATCCACTTTAATATAATATAAGATGTTAAAGGAATGTCATACTCAATTTAAGCAACATAATCTTAATAATAGATTTTAAAATGTTTAATTTAAATTGTTTTTTTTTAAATATATGCAATTAACATAAATTTATTAAAATAATTTAAAATATTAAGTGTTAAATGATTTTTATTATTTACCACATTGTTTTTTGTTTGCAGAGTATGTGTGAATAAAAAAACATAAATCTATTAACTATTCGTCAGCCCAATTTAAGAATTGTGTAACACAATTTTTGAATACTCTGAGACAAACGAGGTTCAGACAACCGTTGAAAAATACAGAATTAGAACCGTCTCTGTCTCGCTAAAGAAAAATATCTATAGATTATACTTTAAATGAAGATTACTCTAAATCGTTTCCAGAAGAAGATCAATTAATATTTAGTGATAATAACGAAGTAGACACTGATAAACGGAGTAGAATGCATGAGTTAAAAGTATAAAAATAATGGAAATTAATCAAAAATCAGATACGGAAATAGAATTAAATGAAAACACTTATTAAAATGATAAAAAATTTGAAAAACTGAATAAAAAAAATAAAATGCCAATCAAACAAGAGAAATTTAATGAACTAGAAAAATTTAAAAATAAAGAATCAACAGAAAAGGCTCAAAATTGTGAAAATAAAATAGATAAAAATGGATCTAATGATAAACGAGTACTTGAAGTAAAGTCTATAACTGCATATAAAAAATGTTTGGATGGGAACATGGAAACTGAAAAAGAAAAAATTAATAAAAATGAGAATAGAGAAGATTATGAAAAGTGCAATAAAGAAAATAAGTAAAAGAGAAAAATACAAAAAAAGAGAAAATAGAGAATTGGAAAAAATAAAGAAAGGCAGAGAAAGAATACCCGAAAAAATGAAGGAAAATAAAATAAGCAAGCATGAAAGAGCAAATAAAGTAAAAGCAAAAAAAAAAAATGATACTAAATCATATGAAAAGTTGATCTTAAATGATCGAAGACGAGAAAAGGAGAGGCACAGAAGTATTGACAGGGAATACTCTAACAGATCGGATAGAAGAGATCATAGGAGATCCGACAAAGCAAAAAAAAGATATTAACAAAATAAGCGCATGTGATAAACAAATATTTAATTTTGTAGCATTGAATGTAACAAACTACGTTATTTTTCTGCCATAATTTCATTATTGTAAAATTAAATGCAATAATTAGTTTTAGTTGTTAGTACAATAGTTTATTGATTTTGAATTAATAAAGTAAACTATATTAAAACTGATTATTTAATTTGAGTTATGTATTAAACTAAATTGTACACAAATACATATAAAAATTATATACGTATATAGAAATTTACGAGTGTTTGAAGTGTCACTGAATCTAAAATTGAATTTATAGATTTTTCAAAATGTTTTATTTGATAGCTTCTAACGAAATCGCTACTTTTTATTACATTTTATTACTATTACTTTTTTTATTTTTATAATCGTTTCTTATTTAATTTATATAAACATGCAAGAATGAAGTGGCATACATAAATAAAATATGTGGGCGAAATACATGTATTGTACATGTAAGTAGCATGTGTGCGAAAATACATATAAAATACATATAAAATACATGTATTGTACATGTAAATAGCAAGTATGCGAAAATACATATAAAATATATGTTTTTTTTTTTTTTTTTTATGTTATTTAACGTCGCTCTGTTTATGCTGCCAGGGCTAATCAGTGACGGAGGTGAACGGTGTGTCTGTAAACAAAGCACATGTAGTTGAAACAGTGGTGCTTGTGTCCATCGGAAGATATCATCGGTCACTGTAATTAGTCTAATAATTACAGTTTCCTGTCCTCCCGATGGAACCACCGCGATCCTCTTTACATCTTCGCGTCCCTAACGTTCCCTATAGTTCAGATGCCCGTGCCTCTTATGCACTGAAAAATGCACGAAACGCACGTGCACCTGAACTGGCGTCACATTATAGTGACACGCCGAGCCACTGAGTCGCGGTGTACGAAAAATGCACATGAAAAAAAATTTTCAGAGGTACACACGTCTGGGATCGAACCCACAACCCTCGGTGTGAGAGTGGGGAGCTCTACCCATGAGCCACCGCGGCTCCATATAAAATATATGTATTGTACGTATACATAACATGAATTCGAGTTAAAGGGTATGTTTTTATACGAATAACATATAAATATGATATTAATTAAATAGTATAGTGTTGAGGCTGATAAAAGAAAGTATCCACACGCTTATAATGTACCTATTCGTCATACGTTTGGCAGATATATAAAACATGTATAAAACATCAACCCCACAAGAACCAAACACGAATGTACATGGTTTTCTAATATGGGATTCGGTCACAAGATACATGCATGATACATGTTTTAAACAACATGTTGCACACACGTTTTTCATATCTGTATTACATGTAATTTTTTTACACGGGAAACTATGAAAAAAGTAACATTTTGAAATGTCTATTACAAAATTAATGTCTGCGGCAACTTTCTTAATATAATCAGGTAAGTCTAAAATTTTGTTATATACACCTACAATGAAAGTGTTATCATCTTTTTTTTCAATTTTTCGTCTATGAGTACCTGTGTTTTCTACTTTTTTACAAAAATTAAAAGTAGAACTGCCATTTCGAATAAATTTTTCTTTCATTTCAGCAAAGGTCAAAAACGTATTTACTGCTGCTGACATTTGTAACTCAGGTTTCTTTGACCCATGTACATAAGCTATTAGTATTCCATTAAAATTCTCAAACTGAAAACATGTTAAAGTCCAAAGCGACCCGAATTTTTTTACTTCATCTGGTAAGTGGAGCAGTAAATGTATATTACATGTCATAGAATTTTCTCCATACAAATATTCGTATCTTAATACATATTCTCTCAGAGTACGCCTTGCTGTTTCTACCATTTCTATACTTAGACTTAACAAATTTAAAGTTGTTATCGCATACACCAACATAATATGGTGGTCAAAATACTTTTTACTCATTATATTTTCTAAAATTGGCAGACTGTAAATCAATAAAAATGTTTTCATTTCTGAAGCTTTCCAATATGTATAATCCGACACTTTGCGTGGCCTGCGATTAACAAATGATGGAAGAGTAAGGCGTTCAACTTTTTTGCCTATAATATTAATGAATGGCAGTAAAGACGATGAGTGTGCTCGATAATCTATGTCGAACCAAAATTTCATCAATTTTTTAGTGACGCCTTGAAAAACGCAATGCATTTCATCTATGGCGGTTGATTCTACATAATTTTTTACTATTAAAGATAAAGTAGTAGGCCCCTTAATACCACAAACAGGTGCTTTCTTATCTATTGCTTGCTGAGCTTACAACTTTGATGCCTCTGTCGTTCTCAAGGTAAACTGATTTACAAATGGGTAGGTTTGTACGTTATAGATTCTTCGTGTTTCTATCTCACAATTAGGGCATCCATTTTTTCCGTTATACTGCTGCATGTTTAAAAATAATGCTTTTGCAGGCAGGTCGCAAGTGCCATTAACGAATCATACCTCGAATTTTTACTGGATTAACATCGTTAGGAGTTTTTAATTCTACTCCTCAATACAATTGTTCTAAATCGTTTTCGAAAACAGATAAAAATAAGTTTGCTAATGGCTTACTTGGACCAAACCATAAGCCTGCTACAATTGTGTTTTCCTTTTTAATGCACGATTCGTACGGTAACTCGTTTAACATTAAATATAGAGGCCATATACTGAATTTTGATGCTTTAAACAGAGGCACTCCATCCGAGTTCCACGTAAAAGTTATATTATTAGAATTATTGGTAAATTCATCAGGTAACGATTTATAAACTGATCCATCATATATATCTTCATAATTATTTTCGTTTAATGTTATACGTGTAAAACGATAACTCAATTGTTCTTTAAATCCGGATCGACTAAACATTGAAGCTAACTGTGATAATATCGAGATTTCCAAAAAATAACTCATATGCTGATTTTGATTACAAATATCACAAAAATTTTTGTTTGATTTAGAACAGCATAGAGTGCAATAAAAATGTTTAATCAGAGGTGCTTCTATATTTAAGAAAAATTGTTTTAATTTATAGATTGTTTTGACACAATTGTTTGGCTTTAAGCAGTATAACTCAATAAGAGATAAGGTATATGATAATAATGTTCCCGATACGTTAAATCTATTTGATACTCTAAAAATGGCTAAAATACTTTCAGCAACGGTTATAGGCGCGCCCTCATACAGTGGTAGATCTGCTATTGCTAATAATTAATTTTCATTATCGTCTGATTCTTCAATATCTTCTGAATCTGATAAATCTTCACTTTCTTCAGAAGAGTTATTTGTATAATGTTCATCAAAACTACTATTTTCAATAGAATTACTATCTTGATTGCTTAAACTTTCTTTAGAATTGATTCTATTAACTAAAAGGATAATTATTTATATATTTATTAATGAATAATTCAAATAAAGAAAATAGTTATTTTAAATTTCCTAGATCAGATTTCTTAATTAATTAATTTTTTAGTTATGCAAAAAGATACTAATTTATTAATTTACTAATTTATTTACTAAATTTACTAATTCATTAATATTTTTATTTTAATAGCATATTCCCTTTCTAAAAATAGATTAAAAATAGTTAGAAATAAATAATCAGATTTTTATTTTTAAATATGGTTAATTTTCTACCTCATTATATTATGTAAAAATGTAATTTAAGATACATATTTTACGAAAAATTATATTCATTTTTCCTTTGCAGTGTAATTATTAAAATTATATAAAAGAAAAGGCAAAAGACAAATCTATAAAAGCATTAAATTGATTGCTAACATTTTTTAACTTCTCTAGCAACATTCTTAATAACTTCGCCTGTATTGGAAACACTGCTTTGGCTGGAATCGTCGTAATTGCTACTGACACTAAGAGAATCGTCTTCACTTTCATTATTTTCAATTAATAGCCGTGATTTCAGTATATGCTTTCTTTGTCGCGAATACTCGTCGAAAGTAAATTTTCGTTTTGGCATTTTAAATACATCAAGTAGAGCGCTACGCTATGACGCAAGTGACAATTTAGTTAAAGTTGCAATCTCTGCAATGGAATTATAAGAGCAAACAGTTTTATAAAATTACAATACTAAAGAGAATAAAAAAGATAGAATAAAAACATACCGCATAAGAGATTTTTCTGGAAATGTTTTAAGACCTTCGTATATTACTTCGTACCTTACATATATTCGTATATTACATCGACCTCAATAATTGGTTATTTATTCTGTAGTAGACCTACACCCATTTAATAAAAGCAAAACTTTAATGAATGTCGTAGTAAAAAACGCGTATTTTTTGCATAACCTTTATGATTGGTAAATTTGAATTTAGAATGAACTGATAAATATACATAGAAAACGATACTTTCATGCAACTATCCATTCGGCAAACTTCGTTACAGATCGTTCGATTGTACTATCACTATCATCAAATAAAAAATGTTCGTCTTAGTTTTTTGGAAAAATACAAAAGAAATAAGTGTTATTTCTGAAAAATATATAAGAAAAGGAAAAGAAGGAACTTCGGCTAAGTGGAGAGATACCTTTTTCCCAGCGAAAATCTTAAAAACAAGCGGTAAGCTAAAATAACCTAAATTTCATAATTTCTTTAATGAATGCAAAAAATAAAAATAAAATGAAATACATAAAAAAATTAATATTTATCAAATATATAACGTGGCTATATATAATAAAAAAATATTGAATTATATAATAAAAATAAATTTATTGCAATGAATTAATATAATACAATCACTTTCACGTGTAAAATTATTTACATTTTAATTTTGTGTCATCTTATTAGACGATAAAGATTGGTTGGATTCGCTCAGTGTCACGAAAGACGGTCATATCATTACTCCTGACAGAAGATCGTCAATTTCGAACGATTTACTAATCGAAAAGAGGCGTTTAAAGCAAAAAGTACGAGAGGTAGAAATTAATAAAAGAAATGTTTTGGAAGAAGCAAATGAGTTACTTCTACAAAAATCATCAATTTTTGAGAGGTTCAATTCAAACGATAACGCCCAGAATTCGGCAAAGTAAGTTTAAGCAATCAATGTAAGGTCTATTAATTTTATGACAATTGTCGTGCACGAGTGTCAAAATCATTTTTATCGCAATTTTTCTCATTATTTTTATACAAAAAAACTATTTTGAAATTTATTTAATATTTTAAATATTTTTAGAATCGCTGTTGATGAAATATGTGAAAAAGTTGACTTAGAAACGGACGTTGAAACAGTAAACGTGACTGACGAAGAGTCAGATAACGAAAATCCGCAGGGAGATAAATATATTAAATCTTTAAATGATATCCAGAAACCTTCGACTAGCACGGAAAATAATTCATCGAATTGCATTTGCTCAAAATTATCACACAACGGTAAAATAATTTAATTTAAAAACTGCTAGTAAGAAATAAATTTTTTATAGTTTGTTCGTATAAGTAAAAGTTAAAGTATTTAATTACCCTACTATCTATCCTCAAAAAGCACAAGTAATGTAAAAATTTTAATCAAAGATTTTTTTATTTTAGTTACAAATGAAGATATAGAATATTTAGAAAAAATATTAATGTTGGCGAAATGTATCCATGAAAATCAAAATCAGGTAACGTTTTAAAATGAGATAAAATAATCAATAATATTCCCCATAACTTGTTAAATTTTATTTTAATTTATAGAAAGAAATGGGTAAAGGGTCAACAATATCTTCTACTGAAAATTTAAAACAAAACGTACGTTAATTTTTTATTTTTATTAATATTATGCTATAATACTCGTTTAATTGTACTTATTACCTAATTTTTTTCATTCGGTTTTTTAATGCAATTCTAGATTGAACTCGTACCTGAATCCCGAGTTTTTGTGAATGAATATAAACTCCGAAGTATTCAATCAATATATAGTAGAAAACCTAGAGACTTATTTCGTCAATTAATGAAGTTTATTCTCACGGATGAAGTCTTGAAGGAAAGCTCTCCTACAGGAAGAAATGGGCGAAAGCCAATTCCACCTGACGTTTACGAAGGGGTCGAAAGTAATTATGAAAATTTTAGATATAAATGCATTAACATTAAATAATTGAAAGTTATAATTATATTCAACTTAATATTTATAGGATTTGTAAATGACAATGTCGTTAAAAACAAATATAAAATAGATCACAAAAGTTATAGAGAAGTGTGAACGGCATTGTGTGCAACGTTAAGAAATCCAAAAGATAGAGCAAAAGTATCTAAAGACAATGAAAAGAAAGAAGAAAATGAGATTTTGGAAAGCGAAGAATCCGAAAGAATTAACTTAAATACTGACGAAATGGACGTGGAAGAAAATAAAACCGAACTAAATGATAATAAATGAAAATACTAAAAATGATAAAAAAGTTAAAAAACATACTAATTAATTAATTTATTATTTGTTACAAGTTTTCTAAATCTTACTTTTATTTTTAAATTATTAATGTTAATTTATTTGTTATGTTATTAATATACGTTAATAAATATTGTTCAATCCTATGCTTAATGTAATCTGATAAAATTATTTAATTTGATAAATTTATATAATATAATTAAAATAACTAACTTTTTTGTGTAATTTGAAAAAGTTCCTTAAAAGTTTTTAAAACATTTAAACAATTTTTTATAGGAAGTTTTTGATCAAAATTTATATAATGTTTTGCCAAGCTTTGATAAAAGCTTTGCGAAGCTTTTAAATCTAATTTCATTCAAATTGGAACAAACTTCGAATAAAGTTTGGCTAAACTTGGCTTAAACTTTCAATCTGCAATACTATATAAAACTTTTCAAAAGTTTATGAAAGCTTTTAAAAAGCTTTTGAGAAAGTTTTCATGGTTTGTATAAAAGATATTAAAAATTTACCAACACTTTATTAAAGTTTTTATAAACATATCCCAAACTTGGGCCAGACTTGTGCAAAACTTTATACATTAAAACTCAAAGTTTGGCATTGTCTCGTTGTCCAAGTTTAGGAAATGCTCTGCCAAACTATAGTTTCGCTAAAGTTTGGCAAAAGCTTTCCAAAATTTTTTATTTTTTACGCGGGCACGGTGCAAGGTCGCGGACCATCTTTGCGTTCCCGGGCCCGGCTTGCCAACAGGATCTCGGCGAGAAGCTGCGTCAGGATTATAGCGTTACACATCACCTTCTTGGCAGCGTGGTGTTTGAACCAAAGACATTGCGAGGGCAGAGCGTGCCTAGGTAAGCGAATTTTGCGGCGCTTAGTTTAGTATTTGTAAGTTTGTATTTTTTCGTTTTTTTTATCTATAGTATTTCGATTCATTGCGTGCAGCGTTTCCTTTCTCTTTACTTTTATTTTGATTTCATGTGTATGTAAATAATAATTTATTGTTAATAATAAATCATTCCCTTGTTTTGGCTTTTCCGTCAAATTCGTGAAGGTTTTTGCGCCAAAGCAAGGGTGTTTTCAGATCCCGCGAAATATCCCGCGTAAAAAAAAGAAAAATTTATATAAAGTTTATATAATGTTTAGATGAACTTTATACAAATTCATCGAATGGCACTATTATGAACTTGATAAAATTGCTATTGCAAAGTTCAGATAATGTTCATATAAACTTTATCAAAACTTTAACTGAATTTTAGGTAAAGTTCATTTTTAAAATCTTTATATCAACGAATACAATAGTTTATCGATAGTCTATTTTTTGAAATTTTTGTACCTACATAACGCTTTTTGAAAATTTGTAATTATACTAAGTTAAATTAATAATGTCATAAAACGAATACCCATAAATATGAAAACTTGACTCGTGCTTGCTCCTTTTCCTACTTCAGTGATAATGCTATCATCGGAAGTAGATTGTATACGTTTTCTAGAATTAAAACGCTTTGTATTTAAGTCAATACTTATTTGTGAACCAGAATCACTGTCAATTTCAATAGCTGCAGTTAGCGAACGCTGTCTATCTTTATCCGACTCTCTATTCCCTTGTTTTAATTTATTGGTTTGTCTTAATGAATTGCATAAAGTTGTTATGCAATTCTTATAATAATTATTACAAAATTTCACTGTTTTACTTTTTTTTTTCTTGAACATGTCCTAAAATATTATTAAAATGATTATTTGGTGTAATGTTATATAAATACAACTATAGTATATATTTGCTATACAGTGAACGTAAATGGCGTTTAAAGAATTTGAAAAATGTATAGTTATTTACGTATCAAGAAAGTAAAATAGTAATTCTCCCAAGGGAATAATCGCCTATTACTCCTGAGGTATATATAAAATTTTTCACCGCAATTATTAAAAGTTCTCTTTATTTGGCAACAATTTATTTGTAACTAATTAATTGTCAAATTTTATTAATTAGTAAATAAATTAGTAAGTAGTGTAAATATGCATATAGCATGTGCTTGATTATTTTGTTATAACGTATATCTATCTTGTATTTGTAGGAAGAGGTTAAAATAAGTGTCAAATGGAAAAAAGTAGGACTACAGTGAATAAAGTAAGTCTGCGGGAAATAAAGTAATAAAAAAAATAAAATGTGGTTTTATCACCTTTGTTGAGGTCAATGAAGTAGAATAAAAAAATAATTTTTTTTTGCTTACTTTCCACTGCCACTAATACTTTTTTCGGGACTGCCAACACATTTTCTTGCTTGCCTTTTCCGCTTAATGTCATCCTCATTAAATTCTCTTCCCCTACAATACTTCTCAATAAAAATCGTACCATTTCTTTTGGTTCATTTTTTGCAATAGCATCAAATAAGAATAAATCCTCACTTGAGATTAATACTTTACTACCAGGTATTAATTCAACCTAAAAATAATAAATTAGTATTAAATAAAATAAACTTTGAATAAATTTTTAATAATTAATAAAAACTTTAAATTTACGGTGCTATTCTTCTTTTGGCATTAAAATTTTCGAATTTTCAAGGTCAACGTCCGATTTATTGTTGTTATAAAAATATTCTACCAATCGTTTGAGGAGTTGTAATATTGAATTCATTGAATCCTCTTTAAATGAAAGATGTAAAATAATACATTAGATATACAATAGTCTATTATTGTAGTATATGCATAAATAATAGTTTTCGATATAAGAGCGAAAGTGTTCACATTTTAGGCATGTGTGTCGAACATTATTTTTTATTTTTATAGGACAAATTCATTTTTACGCATCATTGGAAATAGTGCGTAAAATTGAGTTTTACCCACTGTATCTGTAAAGTGAATTTCGAGTGCGAAAAGTGCGTATAAGGTATGAATTGATTTACCTAATGGTGACACACTGAGGAAAGGACATTTTAGGGGCTCCGTTTAGACGTGTTTGTTTGCGGTTGAGCTATTGGTTAGACTACTTCTCGATCCATCATCTTTTTTTTCGAAAATGCTTTCGCAGTTGAACAGTTCTTTTCTAAATTTCTAATTGAAGTCGACTTAACCATATCCCGATGTTTTTTCGCCGCTTTTTTCTCCCTTGATTGGGCGATTAGAGCAGTCTTGGGTGTTTCTTGAGGAATATAAACCTCTCCGCTGGTTGTAACAACCAACGATTCAAGAAATTTTTTGTCGTCTTAAAAACAATTAAAGAAAAATATTAAATTTGTTTGCATAGTAACATAATCAGGTTATATTTACAAATAATAATATTACTCACCACTTTCCCTTAAAATTTTCATTGGAAAATATTTTCCATTCCACTGCGCTTCTTGGCTTCCATTTGGCTTGAAGATCACTTGAGTCTCGTCTACAATACTCGTAGTTTTATTTTTCCAAAATACGAGATAAAAATTCATATTTATCTTTCGTGTATCTTTCTTATTTTCTGATAGGTTAGTGTTCACAAATTGAATAACATGATGTGAAATTAGTTAAACGAGATTATATTCAGGTCGGAGGCAAATTCACTGTTATTACAAATACGTAAACGTATTTTAAAAGCTGTCAGAGCAGTAGAAGTGCAACAATGCCTAATACCCCGGACTTCGAACAAACATCATTTCAAAACGGTTAAGATGAACTGCATTGTTTAAGTATAATGAATCTTTTAAAAGATCTATTAAAAAATTAAATGATCATTATTGAGAGCTCGTAACTTAATTGATAAATTTTACCTAATTTTTTCAAATTTCAAAATATATACTGTTTTCGTTCTTACACAAAAAGTTCTATTTTATTATTGCACTTTAATTTTAAACTACATTTTTATAAACGAAGAATTTGTTGATTTAATTTTCGAAAAAAAAATTAGTTAGGTTATAACATTATATATATTATGTATTATATATATTATATATAATATACATTATATATTATATATTATATTTAGGAGTAGTTTAGGTTTTCCTCGATATTGATGAACAAATCATATTTATTTATTTGGCGACGTTTCGATGGATATCCTCCATCCTCATCAGGCTATACCTTTTTATTAAAAAATGATTTCATTTTACAACATCTTTTAAACCCAATTTTTACATATATAAATCTAAGTTACTTACTATTTCGTTAATATATAAGTATACAATATTATTAACAGCATCTCTGATGCGTCGCTCTATAATTGAAAACAGTTATTAAAATAACAAACGTTTAACAATTTTTGCACAGAGATTGAGGTTATATATAACATACCTTTCCCCTATTGTTATGTCCATAATCAACACAAAAAATTGAAAATTACATAAATACTTGAAGAACATTACAAAATAAATTAACACATAATCACACATATTAAGCAAAAGGCAGTCAAATATTAAAATAAAGCGAACAATGTATATCACAGACGGTTAATACTGAAAAATTTGAAATCTCACGTCCCCCGTTTTCAGAGACACCTATGCGATCAATCTTAATCAGATCGACAACACAGTCATCCCCACCACAGGCGCGAAACTTCAAATTAAGTACATTATGTGTACTGATAAGTAATAAAAATTAATAAATTATTTATGATTATTTACAAGAGAACTCAAAAAAATTTTTATAAGAC
The DNA here is from genome assembly GCA_026168455.1 of Theocolax elegans. Taxonomy (NCBI): domain Eukaryota; kingdom Metazoa; phylum Arthropoda; class Insecta; order Hymenoptera; family Cerocephalidae; genus Theocolax; species Theocolax elegans. The sequence goes on from CM047429.1 coordinate 61,011,451, forward strand.
TAAATTAAAATTTACCATTTCAATAAGAAAAAAAAAATTTTTTTTTTTTCCCCGTTGAAACAAATAATAATTGGTAATAAAAATTTAAAAAATTAAATTTAAGTAGTTAAGTATTTTATTAAATTTTAAATATAGTAGATTAACTAAACAATTTTTATAATAATGAAGAATCTTTTAATTATGAACCTAAATGAAAAGAAATTAAAAAAAAAACCAAAAATATATATTTGAATTTACCGCGCCGCGCATCGTGCAAGACACAATACGCGCAGTAAGAATCGAGCAACACGCAAGTCAATCACTCACCTTATCCAAACATCTGATCGACATACATTGATTTGAGGTTATGTCATAGGGGAGAGATACACATTATAATTTAGATTTTAATTTTATACTATTGATAATGTCACTGTAATGTTGGCTAAGATGTCTAGTATCGTCTTTGCAATTGATCGCATTATGTTGCAGATTTATGTGGATCATTTCTGATAATACTCATTTTTTCCAATTCTTTTCAGTATCAAGTATTTTGACGTTGTCAAAATCTAACGAATGATCATATTCGAGCATATGTTCATTGATTATATAAACAATTATTATATTAACATATAAACAATTATTATTAAGATTATATTAACAACTAATATAAACAAAACTGAGTCGCACTATGTAATCAATGAACATATGCTCGCATATGATCATTCGTTAGATTTTGACAACGTCAAAATACTTGATACTGAAAAGAATTGGAAAAAACGAGTATTATCAGAAATGATCCACATAAATCTGCAACATAATGCGATCAATTGCAAAGACTATACTAGACATCTTAGCCAACATTACAGTGACATTATCAATAGTATTAAATTAAAATCTAAATTATAATGTGTATCTCTCCCCTATGACATAACCTCAAATCAATGTAAGTCGATCAGATGTTTGGATAAGGTGAGTGATTGACTTGCGTGTTGATCGATTCTTACTGCGCGTATTGTGTCTTGCACGATGCGCGGCGCGGTAAATTCAAATATATATTTTTGGTTTTTTTTTAATTTCTTTACATTTAGGTTCATAATTAAAAGATTCTTCATTATTATAAAAATTGTTTAGTGAATCTACTATATTTAAAATTTAATAAAATACTTAACTACTTAAATTTAATTTTTTAAATTTTTATTACCAATTATTATTTGTTTCAACGGGGGAAAAAAAATTTTTTTTTTTCTTATTGAAATGGTAAATTTTAATTTAGTCTTATAAAAATTTTTTTGAGTTCTCTTGTATATAATCATAAATAATTTATTAATTTTTATTACTTATCAGTACACATAATGTACTTAATTTGAAGTTTTGCGCCTGTGGTGGGGATGACTGTGTTGTCGATCTGATTAAGATTGATCGCATAGGTGTCTCTGAAAACGGGGGACGTGAGATTTTAAATTTTTCAGTATTAACCGTCTGTGATATACATTGTTAGCTTTATTTTAATATTTGACTGCCTTTTGCTTAATATGTGTGATTATGTGTTAATTTATTTTGTAATGTTCTTCAAGTATTTATGTAATTTTCAATTTTTTGTGTTGATTATGGACATAACAATAGGGGAAAGGTATGTTATATATAACCTCAATCTCTGTGCAAAAATTGTTAAACGTTTGTTATTTTAATCATTGTTTTCAATTATAGAGCGACGCATCAGAGATGCTGTTAATAATATTGTATACCTATATATTGACGAAATAGTAAGTAACTTAGATTTATATATGTAAAAATTATGTTTAAAAGATGTTGTAAAATGAAATCATTTTTTAATAAAAAGGTATAGCCTGATGAGGATGGAGGATATCCATCGAAACGTCGCCAAATAAATAAATATGATTTGTTCATCAATATCGAGGAAAACCTAAACTACTCCTAAATACACTGCATGGACGACAAAAAATCACTTAATAATTATATATTATATATATATATATATATATTATATATTATACAGTATTATATATTATATATATTATATAATATAATATAGTAGGAATAATATAATTGAAGATTTTTTATGTGCTGCTAAAATAACATTCATATTATTTCAAATGTTTTAATCTACGGATACTTTGAATTCGAAACATCGCATAGCATTCGCAAAGTTTTGACAATACTTGTAGCTTACAATCTCGTATAGATGCGAATCAAATTTTCTTGATTAACGGTAAAGAAATTGTCGTTTATTTACTTGTCATCAAGGGGACAAGCCTGAGTTAAATCAAAATAAAATTAAAAAATTTTTAGTAAGGTCTTAAAAGCTTTCTTTTGAAGTTATATACATAACAAAATTTTACGATAAAGTACTTACCGGGAACTTCTAAATCTTTAAGAGATTATAAACCTCTATGTTAATTCTTAGCTTCAGAAAAAATTTCTATGTTTGACACTTTATTTTTGCAAAGGATTTTGGTTTCTGACCATGAAATCGAACGTAATTTCGCAGGTTTTCTCGCTTTTACAAGTACTAAATCTTGTACAATAAAATATGTCACTTTTTATAAAAATTAATTAAAAATCATCGAAAATTTATGTATTTCATAGTACAAAATGAATATAAAGTGATTTTTCAAAGAAGTATTTCATTCAAGCTTTTGTACTTGGAAAATAAAAAAAACACACGTGATTACGTTCAGTTTCATGGACACAAACCTTAGTAATCGTGCACCGCAGAAAGCCCTTAGCAGAAATACAGCGTCCAGCATAGGGATTTTTTTCGAGCTTGAAATCAAGAGAGAGATGTTCAAAATTTCCTTAAAATCGATGAGCTCGGTAAATACTTTATCTTAGAATTTTATTATGTATATCCCACTTTAAAGAAATGATGTGAAGCCTCTTAAAACGTGATATGATTGGTCGATTGAAAATGACGTAATTGCATGTATCTATGGAAACGGGCAAAACAAAAGTTTTTAAAATGTATGGTTAGGAAAAGTACGTAACCTGCTTTAAAATTAAAACATTAAAAATATAAAGAAACTAAATACACATGAAAGGTGCGCGCTTGCGCGCAAGATGGCTTCTAGTAACTTTAAAAGAAAAATTTAAAGAGCTTGCCATAAACTTTTCATTTTTTTTCGATTTAACTCAAGTTTGTCCCCTTAAAATAATCTTGTGAGAAAATATGTTTCGTTTATTTTGTATTAATGTAACCTACAAGGATCGTCAAAACTGCGAAACATCACGATGTTCTTGGCTACAAATTTTTCTTGAATAGAATGGTTCCAAAAAATAAGAATTATTTTCTATCAACACAATATGAAACTCTAATTATTTTATTTATATTTTATTTCGTTTACTTGAATTTTTTACATACTTATATTATTATTATTTAGATTATGTCTTTTTTGAAATGTAGAATATGGTATTCTATTCATGTGGGATAATCTAAAATTAAACGTGGAGGATAATATATTGGTTTTAATGAAATGAGTAATTGTCACTTTTTGTATATATTTTATGTAAAATTTGAAATGCGACATCCACATGAGGTAATCTTGCGAATCATGGACTTTGCTCCCAGAGACAGATGTTCCCACCAATCAGAAGCGAGAATTTCGAAATGCTCCCACCAATGAGAAAGCAGCTACCCGAAGGTGGGGGATTTAAAATTTTATTATTATATTCGAGTCGGTGTAGCAGATTTACACATTTAACTATAAGAAAAAGCGCCAGATGTCGTTATTATTTAGATTATTTACATTTTTAATTATTATTCCGAAAAATGTTGTATTATATTTTACATATTTTAATTTATTTATAAATTATTTAACTTATTATAGGAATATAATTTAGTTATATGGTAAATACATGCATAATACAAATTTTCATAATAAATCCCAATCTTTGTCTCTCTGATTTTTAAAAAAATAATAATCATACGTTGTCTTAAAATGTTGTTTATGTAATTTTACAATCATAATGTAACATCATAGATTTATTGAATATGTCACTTTAACCAATGCTAATATTTTAGAAGAATACAACCACCTATATATTTGACATAAGTTAAATTTAAAAAGAAATTAGACCCTACTCATATTTAGAAATTAAAGATACACATAAATGACATTAACATATATTTTGTAATAATTTAAACAAAATACGTTTTACTTAATATTTATATATTACACTTCCTTTAATGATTAAACATTATTTATATAATAATTACAACGAAAATACAAACAATGTTTAAGAAAATAAACCAGTGTTAAGCCTGTAAAAAAATAAATATTGAAATCACAGAATAATTAGTAAATATTTTATTCTTCCATTTCTTAAGGCGGGAGAATGATTACATATTTACATATTTAACAATAAGAGAAAAAGCGACAGATGTTTTTATCATTTCGATTATTTTAATTATTATTAATTATTTATTATACGAGAAATATTTGTAATAAATCATATTAAATATTATTATACTTAATTTTTTATTAATTGCATAAATTAAATGTAATAATAATTTATTAAAAAATTTTTCATTATTTTTAATTTTATAATAAGGTAATATTTAAATTTAAATTTTTCAGATAAGTATACAGTATTCCTTTTTCTTATTTTTAATTCGATTATAAGTTATTTTCAATATAGGTGTCAGCATATTCATGTAGTTTCGTTTGTTTTATTAAAGAAAATCATTGCTAATTTTTAATGTCGAAACCTTATTTATTATTTTAATTTCGACATTATGCAACGCAACCGAGCGCCAAATAAATGTCTGCATTACGAAGGATATAATTATGGCACCAAAAATAGTGAGCGGACAAGGTAATAATTATTAATTTATTTATATATTTTATACTGAATATTATTGCTTTTTATTATTGTTTGCATAACCTATTTGTTTATTAATTTGAATATATTATCAAAGTACTATGTATTTTGAAAAATATTTAGTTTAATACAGTTAAGTTTTGAAAAATGTACAGTGAAAATTAAAATTAAAGTTTCGAGTTTGAAAGAATTATGTATATATATATATATACATATGTAAATTAAAAAAGTATGTTGTGGTTACATAGTCAAATGCATTATTATAATTTATATATATATATATATATATATGTGTGTGTGTGTGTTTGTAAAGCTTCTGCCTGTTTTATCCTTGAATTGAATTTTGAATGTACATAAACGAGCGCTAAAAGTTCGATTGGACGGCTCGTTACTCACATAGTTGTTTTATGGTTGGGCACACTGCATAGACACTTCCGTGGATTAAGTCTTTGAAGCCCTTATCGGTTTTATTCTTTATGTGATCTCGTGCTTAGTCGTACTGGTCGCCCATCATGTAAATAATATTGAAATAGTTTCAATTTGTCTGCGATATTTTACCTATTGTATTCGGAGGCAAGTACTCGTAGTAATAATGTAATACTATTTTAACAGCTATTTATTCTATATTTATTTTATATTGATCCTGTTGTAAATATTAAAATACATACGTATTTTCATTATATAGATTAGTATGTGAATTAGACAATTTTTGTTATCAAATTAATATAGAATAAGAACAAAGATAATGTACATGTTTACTTAAAAATTAGAAGTGTGTTATTTAAATCATATATAACTTTTAATATAATCATATAATGTATGTGATATTCATATTATCTATAAAGTTTTCATATGAATTAAGTCTTATTAGATATTATTTTAGACCATTCATTAAAAAATAAATTAATTACATAAACATGTAAATAAAATTAAAAAATTGTGATAAAGAATAATATTAGGAACGGGAGATATAGAGAATAGTTTCAAGTATATCAGAAAATATAAGTTTGTTTGTTTCACCGGTTATCTGTTTAACCTTGGTTAAAAATGTATTTACACTTATTTAATACAATGGATAATACTACCTCGCATTGCTTTAGTTAAAACTTTCGACTAATTTTTTGGTTTTAAAACTTATTTTTTTTTAAAACTCTCCTTAACAAATTAAATAGTGTCTCTAACCTCCAATAGCCTGTACCAACTTTTTTTTGATATTGCAGATTTTACTTGGGTCATAAAATGGTATCAAATAATTAATTTGATTTTTGTGTTCTATTTAATCTTATTATTATTTCTTTAAAAGTTTTTTTCAAAGGTGTTGTATAAATTTCTTTTTTTTAATCAAGTTATAAGTTTTGAAATTAGTTGGGATTAAATAAAGCGAACTAGAATTGTTTTAATATTGTTATTATAAGATACAATTATATTTTATAATAAAATAGTATTACCTTTAAGGGGGTTCCAAAGTCAATTTTATGACTGAATTATCGACCTGCCGTCGATATAGTAGGTTGCATTATCAGTATACTACGCCATCTAGCGTATGATTCAAATGATGTCGGTAGATGGCGTAGTTATACTAACACTGTGATTTGATTTTGTGGAAATAACATAACCTAAGCTTGAAATTTATTCTTTATTGATCAAGAGCCAAAAAATTTTTTTTTTCTCTAACTTTGAGAATGTCTTTTTAGCGTGTATGATAAATTCAGGATTGATTACTCATTATAGAGTGGGCAATTAGGCTTACAGTTCTGCACTTGCACAATTACAAGCAATTGATACTTTTACTCACTATGGAGTGACAACAATTTTAATGAATTGTTCAATTTTTTAATAACTAAAATTAAATATAATAATTACGAACAGTTATTAGCAATCATTGGGCTTGCGTGAAAAATCCTATTCTATAACTCAAATTATAGAATATCTTAATCCAATAAATGTTTTTTAATAGCGTGTAAGATATTTATAAATAATAATTGTATACTGCTATTTATAATTAAATCATTTAAAACATTTTTCTTTTCATCATTTTTTTTATAATCATAAACCTTTTTTATAAATTCAGTTACGTACTGAAATATTTTTAATGCCTTAATCCCATAAATTTAGGATTGATTACTCATTATAGAGTGGGCAATTAGGCTTACTCACTATGGAGCGACAACAATTTTAATAAACTGTTCAATTTTTTAATAACTTAAATTAAATATAATAACTATGAACAGTTATTAGCCATCATTGGGCTTGCGTGAAAAATCCTATTCTATAACTCAAATTATAGAATATCTTAATCCAATAAATGTTTTTTTATAACGTGTAAGATATTTATAAATAATAATTGTGTACTGCTATTATAATTAAATCATTTGAAACATTTTCCTTTTCATCATTTTTTTATAATCATAAAACTTTTTTATAAATTCAGTTACGTACTGAAATATTTTTAATGCCTTAATCCGATAAATTCAGGATTGATTACTCATTATAGAGTGGGCAATTAGGCTTACAGTTCTGCACTTGCACAATTACAAGCAATTGATACTTTTACTCACTATGGAGTGACAACAATTTTAATAAATTGTTCAATTTTTTAATAACTAAAATTAAATATAATAACTATGAACAGTTATTAGCCATCATTGGGCTTGCGTGAAAAATCCTATTCTATAACTCAAATTATAGAATATCTTAATCCAATAAATGTTTTTTAATAACGTGTAAGATATTTATAAATAATAATTGTGTACTGCTATTTATAATTACATCATTTAAAACATTTTTCTTTTCATCATTTTTTTTATAATCATAAAACTTTTTATAAATTCAGTTACGTACTGAAAATTTTTAATGCCTTAATCCCATAAATTCAGGATTGATTACTCATTATAGAGTGGGCAATTAGGCTTACAGTTCTGCACTTGCATGGTTACAAATAATTGACACTTTTACTCACTATGGAGTTGACAACAGGTTTAATGAATTGTTCAATTTTTTAATAACTAAAATTAAATATAATAATTACGAACTCAAATTATAAAATATCTTAATCCAATAAATGTTTTTTAATAGCGTGTAAGATATTTATAAATAATAATTGTATACTGCTATTTATAATTAAATCATTTAAAACATTTTTCTTTCATCATTTTTTTTATAATCATAAAACTTTTTTATAAATTCAGTTACGTACTGAAAATTTTTAATGCCTTAATCCGATAAATTCAGGATTGATTACTCATTATAGAGTGGGCAATTAGGCTTACTCACTATGGAGTGACAACAATTTTAATAAACTGTTCAATTTTTTAATAACTAAAATTAAATATAATAACTATGAACAGTTATTAGCCATCATTGGGCTTGCGTGAAAAATCCTATTCTATAACTCAAATTATAGAATATCTTAATCCAATAAATGTTTTTTATAACGTGTAAGATATTTATAAATAATAATTGTGTACTGCTATTTATAATTACATCATTTAAAACATTTTTCTTTTCATCATTTTTTTTATAATCATAAAACTTTTTTATAAATTCAGTTACGTACTGAAATATTTTTAATGCCTTAATCCGATAAATTCAGGATTGATTACTCATTATAGAGTGGGCAATTAGGCTTACAGTTCTGCACTTGCATGGTTACAAACAATTGAAACTTTTACTCACTATGGAGTGACAACAATTTTAATGAATTGTTCAATTTTTTAATAACTAAAATTAAATATAATAATTACGAACGCAAATTATAGAATATCTTAATCCAATAAATGTTTTTTAATAGCGTGTAAGATATTTATAATAATAATTGTATACTGCTATTTATAATTAAATCATTTAAAAACATTTTTCTTTTCATCATTTTTTTTATAATCATAAACCTTTTTTAATGCTTAATCCCATAAATTTAGGATTGATTACTCATTATAGAGTGGGCAATTAGGCGTACTCACTATGGAGCGACAACAATTTTAATAAACTGTTCATTTTTTAATAACTTAAATTAATATAATAACTATGAACAGTTATTAGCCATCATTGGGCTTGCGTGAAAAATCCTATTCTATAACTCAAATTATAGAATATCTTAATCCAATAAATGTTTTTTAATAGCGTGTAAGATATTTATAAATAATATTGTGTACTGCTATTTATAATTACATCATTTAAAACATTTTTCTTTTCATCATTTTTTTTATAATCATAAAACTTTTTTATAAATTCAGTTACGTACTGAAATATTTTTAATGCCTTAATCCGATAAATTCAGGATTGATTACTCATTATAGAGTGGGCAATTAGGCTTACAGTTCTGCACTTGCACAATTACAAGCAATTGATACTTTTACTCACTATGGAGTGACAACAATTTTAATGAATTGTTCAATTTTTTAATAACTAAAATTAAATATAATAATTACGAACAGTTATTAGCCATCATTGGGCTTGCGTGAAAAATCCTATTCTATAACTCAAATTATAGAATATCTTAATCCAATAAATGTTTTTTAATAGCGTGTAAGATATTTATAAATAATAATTGTGTACTGCTATTTATAATTAAATCATTTGAAACATTTTCCTTTTCATCATTTTTTTTATAATCATAAAACTTTTTTATAAATTCAGTTACGTACTGAAATATTTTTAATGCCTTAATCCGATAAATTCAGGATTGATTACTCATTATAGAGTGGGCAATTAGGCTTACAGTTCTGCACTTGCACAATTACAAGCAATTGATACTTTTACTCACTATGGAGTGACAACAATTTTAATAAATTGTTCAATTTTTTAATAACTAAAATTAAATATAATAACTACGAACAGTTATTAGCCATCATTGGGCTTGCGTGAAAAATCCTATTCTATAACTCAAATTATAGAATATCTTAATCCAATAAATGTTTTTTAATAGCGTGTAAGATATTTATAAATAATAATTGTGTACTGCTATTTATAATTACATCATTTAAAACATTTTTCTTTTCATCATTTTTTTTATAATCATAAAACTTTTTTATAAATTCAGTTACGTACTGAAAATTTTTAATGCCTTAATCCCATAAATTCAGGATTGATTACTCATTATAGAGTGGGCAATTAGGCTTACAGTTCTGCACTTGCATAGTTACAAATAATTGACACTTTTACTCACTATGGAGTGACAACAGGTTTAATGAATTGTTCAATTTTTTAATAACTAAAATTAAATATAATAATTACGACCAGTTCCAGAATCCAGCATTCAAGCGTTCCTAGTATGGAAAAAAGCACATATGATTAGACTCTTTGACTAGGAACGAGCCCAAGGAACCAGGATGAGCACCATCATTAGCTCACTCAGTAGCTGAAGGGTAGTATATCTTCTAGGAGCTGCACCGCGTCCAAGTCTTAGGAACAACAGCACATACTCAGATTGGCTCCGATGATTGTTGACGGAACAGCAACACGTACTCAGATAGGCTCCGATGATTGTTGACGCCCAGTGCAGGATTTTCTGTGAATATATTAAAAAATCAGACAAAGCAAACTACTAAATAATGGTATAATGGGAAACAGGAAGAAAGGACGCATAAAAAGGTATACAATGGCCTGTTGATATCAATTGAGAGGTTAGGGGAACACCAACCTTCTCCTCTGTAATATAACTATATAAATAATGAAGTGCTCCTACGGATAAGCAACTTACCTGTAAATTAAACCCGGAACTACACGTTAATCCTATAGCGAGCCGGTATTGAAGAAAAAGCAATACAATGAAGAATCTGCCCGTCGCACCACGTCCAAGTCTGAGGAACAGCAACACGTACACAGATGGCTCCGATGATTGTTGACGCCCAGTGCAGGTTTTCTGAGAATATATTAAAAAATCAGACAAAGCAAACTACTAAATAATGGTATACTGGGAAACAGGAAGAAAGGATGCATAAAAAGGTATACAATTGCCTTTTGATATCAATTGAGAGGTTAGGGGAACACCAACCTTTTCACTTGTAATATAACTATATAAATAACAAAGTTCCTCTACGGCTAAGCAACTTACCTCTAAACAAAATCCACAACTCCACTTTAATCATATAGCGAGCCGGTGTTGAATAAAAAGCACTATGTCATCAGCAATACAATGTAGAACCCGTTGACAGATCGGCAAGAAGCGCGAATGTACGCGTATATCGATAGATGACCGCACGGGCGTACGTCGTACGCCATCTAGCGTATTCAAATGATGTCGGTAGATGGCGTAGTTATACTAACACTGTGATTTGATTTTGTGGAATAACATAACCTAAGCTTGAAATTTATTCTTTATTGATCAAGAGCCAAAAAATTTTTTTTTCTCTAACTTTGAGAATGTCTTTTTAGCGTGTATGATAAATTCAGGATTGATTACTCATTATAGAGTGGGCAATTAGGCTTACAGTTCTGCACTTGCATAGTTACAAATAATTGACACTTTTACTCACTATGGAGTGACAACAATTTTAATGAATTGTTCAATTTTTTAATAACTAAAATTAAATATAATAACTATGAACAGTTATTAGCCATCATTGGGCTTGCGTGAAAAATCCTATTCTATAACTCAAATTATAGAATATCTTAATCCAATAAATGTTTTTTATAACGTGTAAGATATTTATAAATAATAATTGTGTACTGCTATTTATAATTAAATCATTTGAAACATTTTCCTTTTCATCATTTTTTTTATAATCATAAAACTTTTTTTATAAATTCAGTACGTACTGAATATTTTAATGCCTTAATCCGATAAATCAGGATTGATTACTCATTATAGAGTGGGCAATTAGGCTTACAGTTCTGCACTTGCACAATTACAAGCAATGATACTTTTACTCACTATGGAGTGACAACAATTTTAATAAATTGTTCAATTTTTTAATAACTAAAATTAAATATAATAACTATGAACAGTTATTAGCCATCATTGGGCTTGCGTGAAAAATCCTATTCTATAACTCAAATTATAGAATATCTTAATCCAATAAATGTTTTTTTATAACGTGTAAGATATTTATAAATAATAATTGTGTACTGCTATTTATAATTACATCATTTAAAACATTTTTCTTTTCATCATTTTTTTTATAATCATAAAACTTTTTTATAAATTCAGTTACGTACTGAAAAATTTTTAATGCCTTAATCCCATAAATTCAGGATTGATTACTCATTATAGAGTGGGCAATTAGGCTTACAGTTCTGCACTTGCATGGTTACAAATAATTGACACTTTTACTCACTATGGAGTGACAACAGGTTTAATGAATTGTTCAATTTTTTAATAACTAATATTAAATATAATAATTACGACCAGTTCCAGAATCCAGCATTCAAGCGTTCCTAGTATGGAAAAAAGCACATATGATTAGACTCTTTGACTAGGAACGAGCCCAAGGAACCAGGATGAGCACCATCATTATCTCACTCAGTAGCTGCAGGGTAGTATATCTTCTAGGAGCTGCACCGCGTCCAAGTCTTAGGAACAACAGCACATACTCAGATTGGCTCCGATGATTGTTGACGGAACAGCAACACGTACTCAGATAGGCTCCGATGATTGTTGACGCCCAGTGCAGGATTTTCTGTGAATATATTAAAAAATCAGACAAAGCAAACTACTAAATAATGGTATAATGGGAAACAGGAAGAAAGGACGCATAAAAAGGTATACAATGGCCTGTTGATATCAATTGAGAGGTTAGGGGAACACCAACCTTCTCCTCTGTAATATAACTATATAAATAATGAAGTGCTCCTACGGATAAGCAACTTACCTGTAAATTAAACCCGGAACTACACGTTAATCCTATAGCGAGCCGGTATTGAAGAAAAAGCAATACAATGAAGAATCTGCCCGTCGCACCACGTCCAAGACTGAGGAACAGCAACACGTACACAGATTGGCTCCGATCATTGTTGACGCCCAGTGCAAGGTTTTCTGAGAATATATTAAAAAATCAGACAAAGCAAACTACTAAATAATGGTATACTGGAAAACAGGAAGAAAGGATGCATAAAAAAGTATACAATTGCCTTTTGATATCAATTGAGAGGTTAGGGGAACACCAACCTTTTCACTAGTAATATAACTATATAAATAACAAAGTTCCTCTACGGCTAAGCAACTTACCTCTAAACAAAATCCACAACTCCACTTTAATCATATAGCGAGCCGGTGTTGAATAAAAAGCACTATGCCATCAGCAATACAATGTAGAACCCGTTGACAGATCGGCAAGAAGCGCGAATGTACGCGTATATCGATAGATGACCGCACGGGCGTACGTCGTACGCGCGCATCATGTCGATTCCAACGCAATGCGCATGCGCGCACGGACTACAAGGGTCGGATCACGACCCAGATGAGACACTCGTGGACTTCGTTCAGAAACGTTTTATCATTAAATGAATTGTTAGTTTATAACGGAAAAATTTGTTTATTTCAAATCTTATAAACGTAGCAGCAATATTTTTAATTTTTCTACATTGACGTGACACACACGAATTGAGCAACAAATGCGAGGTCGTGGTGCGTGTACGCAGGCAATCGACGGAGCGCACGCACCACGAAGTCCCCACTCTCCAACTAATAATAGACTTTCAGTATTCTGGTTATTCCTGCGTACTAAAATGCGCCTGTTAATTAATTTACTTTAATATTTAACGTAATCAGAAATAAGACGACATTGAATACCGAAAGATTTTTTTTATAATAATCAAACGGGTTGAATCGAGCGGCAAAAATGACTTCGTGGTGCGTGTACGCAGGCGATCAACGGAGCGCACGCACCACGAAGTCCCCACTCTCCAACTAATAATAGACTTTCAGTATTCTGGTTATTCCTGCGTACTAAAATGCGCCTGTTAATTAATTTACTTAATATTTAACGTAATCAGAAATATAAGACGACATTGAATACCGAAAGATTTTTTTTATAATAATCAACGGGTTGAATCGAGCGGTAAAAATGACTTCGTGGTGCGTGTACGCAGGCGATCGACGGAGCGCACGCACCACGAAGTCCCCACTCTCCAACTAATAATAGACATTCAGTATTCTGGTTATTCCTGCGTACTAAAATGCGCCTGTTAATTAATTTACTTTAATATTTAACGTAATCAGAAAATAAGACGACATTGAATACCGAAAGATTTTTTTTATAATAATCAAACGGGTTGAATCGAGCGGTAAAAATGACTTCGTGGTGCGTGTACGCAGGCGATCGACGGAGCGCACGCACCACGAAGTCCCCACTCTCCAACTAATAATAGACATTCAGTATTTTGGTTATTCCTGCGTACTAAAATGCGCCTGTTAATTAATTTACTTAATATTAACGTAATCAGAAATAAGACGACATTGAATACCGAAAGATTTTTTTATAATAATCAAACGGGTTGAATCGAGCGGTAAAAATGACTTCGTGGTGCGTGTACGCAGGCGATCGACGGAGCGCACGCACCACGAAGTCCCCACTCTCCAACTAATAATAGACATTCAGTATTCTGGTTATTCTCTTCGTACTAAAAGTGCGCCTGTTAATTAATTTACTTTAATATTTAACTTAATCAGAATAATAAGACGACATTGAATACCGAAAGATTTTTTTTATAATAATCAAACGGGTTGAATCGAGCGGTAAAAATGACTTCGTGGTGCGTGTACGCAGGCGATCGACGGAGCGCACGCACCACGAAGTCCCCACTCTCCAACTAATAATAGACATTCAGTATTCTGGTTATTCTCTTCGTACTAAAGTGCGCCTGTTAATTAATTTACTTTAATTTTAAACGTAATTCAGAATATAAGACGACATTGAATACCGAAAGATTTTTTTTATAATAATCAAACGGGTTGAATCGAGCGGTAAAAATGACTTCGTGGTGCGTGTACGCAGGCGATCGACGGAGCGCACGCACCACGAAGTCCCCCACTCTCCAACTAATAATAGACATTCAGTATTTTGGTTATTCCTGCGTACTAAAATGCGCCTGTTAATTAATTTACTTAATGTTTAACTTATTCTTTAACTAATAAGACGACATTGAATACTGAAAGATTTTTTTTATAATAATAAACGGGTTGAATCGAGCGGTAAAAATGACTTCGTGGTGCGTGTACGCAGCGATCGACGGAGCGCACGCACCACGAAGTCCCCACTCTTCAACTAATAATAGACATTCAGTATTTTGGTTATTCCTGCGTACTAAAATGCGCCTGTTAATTAATTTACTTAAATGTTTAACTTATCAAAAATAAGACGACATTGAATACTGAAAGATTTTTTTATAATAATAAACGGGTTGAATCGAGCGGTAAAAATGACTTCGTGGTGCGTGTACGCAGCGATCGACGGAGCGCACGCACCACGAAGTCCCCACTCTCCAACTAATAATAGACATTCAGTATTCTGGTTATTCTCTTCGTACTAAAGTGCGCCTGTAATTAATTTACTTATTTAACGTAATCAGAAAATAAGACGAGAATGAATACCGAAAGATTTTTTTTATAATAATAAACGGGTTGAATCGAGCGGTAAAAATGACTTCGTGGTGCGTGTACGCAGACGATCGACGGAGCGCACGCACCACGAAGTCCCCACTCTTCAACTAATAATAGACATTCAGTATTTTGGTTATTCTGCGTACTAAAATGCGCCTGTTAATTAATTTACTTAAATGTTTAACTTATTTTAACTAATAAGACGACATTGAATACTGAAAGATTTTTTTTATAATAATCAAACGGGTTGAATCGAGCGGTAAAAATGACTTCGTGGTGCGTGTACGCAGACGATCGACGGAGCGCACGCACCACGAAGTCCCCACTCTTCAACTAATAATAGACATTCAGTATTTTGGTTATTCCTGCGTACTAAAATGCGCCTGTTAATTAATTTACTTAAATGTTTAACTTATTCTTTAACTAATAAGACGACATTGAATACTGAAAGATTTTTTTTATAATAATAAACGGGTTGAATCGAGCGGTAAAAATGACTTCGTGGTGCGTGTACGCAGCGATCGACGGAGCGCACGCACCACGAAGTCCCCACTCTCCAACTAATAATAGACATTCAGTATTCTGATTATTCTCTTCGTACTAAAGTGCGCCTGCTAATTAATTTACTTTATTATTTAACGTAATCAGAAAATAAGACGACATGAATACCGAAAGATTTTTTTTATAATAATCAAACGGGTTGAATCGAGCGGTAAAAATGACTTCGTGGTGCGTGTACGCAGGCGATCGACGGAGCGCACGCACCACGAAGTCCCCACTCTCCAACTAATAATAGACATTCAGTATTCTGGTTATTCTCTTCGTACTAAAGTGCGCCTGTTATTAATTTGCTTAAATGTTTAACTTATCAACTAATAAGACGACATTGAATACTGAAAGATTTTTTTTATAATAATAAACGGGTTGAATCGAGCGGTAAAAATGACTTCGTGGTGCGTGTACGCAGACGATCGACGGAGCGCACGCACCACGAAGTCCCCACTCTCCAACTAATAATAGACATTCAGTATTCTGGTTATTCCTGCGTACTAAAATGCGCCTGTTAATTAATGTACTTAATGTTTAACTTAATCAGAATAATAAGACGACATGAATACCTGAAAGATTTTTTTATAATAATCAAACGGGTTGAATCGAGCGGTAAAAATGACTTCGTGGTGCGTGTACGCAGGCGATCAACGGAGCGCACGCACCACGAAGTCCCCACATCTCCAACTAATAATAGACATTCAGTATTTCTGGTTATTTCCTGCGTACTAAAATGCGCCTGTTAATTAATTTACTTAAATGTTTAACTTATTCTTTAACTAATAAGACGACATTGAATACTGAAAGATTTTTTTTATAATAATCTAAACGGGTTGAATCGAGCGGTAAAAATGACTTCGTGGTGCGTGTACGCAGACGATCGACGGAGCGCACGCACCACGAAGTCCCCACTCTCCAACTAATAATAGACATTCAGTATTTTGGTTATTCCTGCGTACTAAATGCGCCTGTTAATTAATTTACTTAAATGTTTAACTTATTCTTTAACTAATAAGACGACATTGAATACTGAAAGATTTTTTTTATAATAATTAAACGGGTTGAATCGAGCGGTTAAAAATGACTTCGTGGTGCGTGTACGCAGACGATCGACGGAGCGCACGCACCACGAAGTCCCCACTCTCCAACTAATAATAGACATTCAGTATTCTGATTATTCTCTTCGTACTAAAGTGCGCCTGCTAATTAATTTACTTTATTATTTAACGTAATCAGAAAATAAGACGAGAATGAATACCGAAGATTTTTTTTATAATAATTAAACGGGTTGAATCGAGCGGTAAAAATGACTTCGTGGTGCGTGTACGCAGACGATCGACGGAGCGCACGCACCACGAAGTCCCCACTCTTCAACTAATAATAGACATTCAGTATTTTGGTTATTCCTGCGTACTAAAATGCGCTGTTAATTAATTTACTTAAATGTTTTAACTTATTCTTTAACTAATAAGACGACATTGAATACCTGAAAGATTTTTTTTATAATAATCAAACGGGTTGAATCGAGCGGTAAAAATGACTTCGTGGTGCGTGTACGCAGGCGATCGACGGAGCGCACGCACCACGAAGTCCCCACTCTCCAACTAATAATAGACATTCAGTATTCTGGTTATTCCTGCGTACTAAAATGCGCCTGTTAATTAATTTACTTAAATGTTTAACTTATTCTTTAACTAATAAGACGACATTGAATACTGAAAGATTTTTTTTATAATAATTAAACGGGTTGAATCGAGCGGTAAAAATGACTTCGTGGTGCGTGTACGCAGATGATCGACGGAGCGCACGCACCACGAAGTCCCCACTCTCCAACTAATAATAGACATTCAGTATTCTGATTATTCTCTTCGTACTAAAGTGCGCCTGCTAATTAATTTACTTTATTATTTAACGTAATCAGAAAATAAGACGACAATGAATACCGAAAGATTTTTTTTATAATAATCAAACGGGTCGAATCGAGCGGTAAAAATGACTCGTGGTGCGTGTACGCAGGCGATCTGACGGAGGCGCACGCACCACGAAGTACCCACTCTCCAACTAATAATAGACATTCAGTATTCTGGTTATTCTCTTCGTACTAAAGTGCGCCTGTTATTTAATTTGCTTAAATGTTTATTCTTTAACTAATAAGACGACATTGAATACTGAAAGATTTTTTTTTATAATAATTAAACGGGTTGAATCGAGCGGTAAAATGACTTCGTGGTGCGTGTACGCAGATGATCGACGGATGCGCACGCACCACGAAGTCCCCACTCTCCAACTAATAATAGACATTCAGTATTCTGATTATTCTCTTCGTACTAAAGTGCGCCTGCTAATTAATTTACTTTATTATTTAACGTAATCAGAAAATAAGACGACAATGAATACCGAAAGATTTTTTTTATAATAATCAAACGGGTCGAATCGAGCGGTAAAAATGACTTCGTGGTGCGTGTACGCAGGCGATCGACGGAGCGCACGCACCACGAAGTCCCCACTCTCCAACTAATAATAGACATTCAGTATTCTGGTTATTCTCTTCGTACTAAAGTGCGCCTGTTATTTAATTTGCTTAAATGTTTAACCTAAAAACATAAAAGTTTTGTTTCATGATCCCTGTGTGTGCATATCAATATGTTTGCACGTCCAATCGACAACTTTGAAAAAAGTTGACTATTTGCCGTACAGCCGACAGTCTAAGATGGCGGCTGCTGCGCTCGCGTAACCTTCGTATCTTTCTACCGCTAGCGCCACCGAACGGTAATTTATGGCGTAAGATTTTATTTTGTTACTGTTGCGGTATCAAAGTCTACTATTTTTTTTAATGTACTGAATATATTTATGAGTACACTTCCCTTCGTATATGAATAAGTTAACTATGTACAAAGTTTGAGACAAAAATATTATTTCGTTTGTATTTAATCCCTTACCAAAAATGTGAGATGGGCGCAGCATACTCAAAATTTTTGGTAAGGGTTTAAACAAAAACGTGATAATTTTGCTGTCCCAAATTTTGCACACACTTAAATAATCCATATACGAAGGGCAATGAACTCTTATTTCTCCGTATAATAATATAATTATCTAATTATAATCGATTATTTGATTTACTCAATCGATAAGGTAGGGAGGATAAAAATTGACTTTGGAACCCCCTTAATAGAATTAAAAACGTTGCATTTTCATTTTGTATACACTTTTGACAATAAGATGCTGCATTTTGTATTACAAAACCGTCTCTAATGTAGATCTTTAACATACATTAAAAACAAAACATATTTTTTAATAAAATCATGCTAATTACGTTCAAAATAAAGTGTAGAATTATAGATTTTTCCAAATTCAGTTTGCAAAGCATTAAACTAATTAAGATTGCTCATAAACAATACTGGTTTAGGTTAGTAACAAAATTATATTTGAAAATTAACCTTCATTACTTAAATGTCATTTTGGAATTATTTTGTATAAGCCACCATAAAAGATATATAATTTTTTAAATAATGATAGTAACAATAATATCAAATGTAATTTAAGTTGTATCAATCGTTTATGAAAGACTGTATTAATTAATAAATTGCTTGAAGTTAATTGTCACACTTTTTGGATTAGACTTTAGCAAACGTCTCTTAACATCAATAGAATGATGTAATAAAGTATTAAACATTTGTGTATAAGTAATTAATATAAATATTCTATTTTTCATTTAGATGTATGTTAATATTATTTTTGTTTAATTTATTGGTGCTAATTGTCCTGGAAAATCTGTCTTGGTGAGTAAAGTGCTGATGGTTGATAGATTTATTAACAGCAAAGTAAATTATTATCCAATTCGGAAACAATCGAATTGTTAATTGTTTATCTTAAATTTGGTGTTGACAATATACTATTACTATGAAATTATTAACCATGAAGTTCAATACATTTAAATTTCTTACTTAAAACTATATATTTATTAAAACTATAGTACTACGTCTATTCATAGTTTTTGTTGAATTTTTTTGTAACATCTATAAGTGGAGCAGCTGTAGTATATAAAATGTTTTTATTATACTGCAGTGATATACTAGATTAAAACGGTATTAGTTTTTTGTCAAATACACAAATTGTAGACTTAATTGTATCAGTATAATATAAATAATTGAAAATAATATTTTGTTTGTGATATTTAATTAAGTTTTTAAATATATTAGCAGAATTTTTTTGTTTTTAGGCACGACCGTTATACGGGAGAGCCTTATATTTTTGTCATCGAAAAAAGTGTTGTTCCACGAATATCTCAAAAAGTTATTACCCGATTTGGCTGAAACCTTGAGGGTAGTTTTCTCTACATATAAGAAGGTGCTGGTTCTATTTCCAGCCTCATTAGTGAAGCCATTTTAAAGTTATAACAAAGTTTACATGTTTTTAAATAACGGATTTTTTTCATTCTTCGTACAATACCTCGAAATAGACACGTTCTACGAAAAAAAATATAAAGACATAAAATGTTCATATTAAAAAGACGCAGCTTTTTCCCATTTAACATAGTATATTATTCCCCGTATTTTGGGCGCTAGAGACTCGCAAAGACGCAAATATCAGAAAATTGAAAAATAAAAAAATCGTTGTTCCACAAATATCTCAAAAAGTTATTACCCGATTTGACTGAAACCTTGAGGGTAGTTTTCTCTACATATAAGAAGGTGCTGGTTCTATTTCCAGCAACATCGGCGGAATCATATTAAAGCTATAACAAAGTTTACATTTATCTAAAAACGACTTACATTCATTTTCTGTCCAATATCTCAAAATATACAAATCTTAGCGAAAAATTTACTATTGACAAAATGTTTCTATTAAATAGACACAACTTTTTTCTATTTAACATAATACATGATTTTTGACTGTTTTGGCGCTACAGACTCGCAAAGACGCAAATATCAGAAAATTGAAAAATAAAAAAATCGTTGTTCCGCAAATATCTCAAAAAGTTATTACCCGATTTGACTGAAACCTTGAGGGTAGTTTTCTCTATATATAAGAAGGTGCTGGTTCTATTTCCAGCAACATCGGCGAAACCATATTAAAGCTACAATAAATTTAAAATTTCTCTAAAAACGACTTTCGTTCATTTTTCGCACAATAACTCGAAATGTAGAACTCCTATCAAATAACTTTCTATTAACAAATTGTTTTAATTACAAAGACGCAACTTTTTCCTAGGTAACGTAGTACACGATTTTTTACTATTTTTGGCGCTACAGACTCGCAGTCGCTAATATCATCAATTTGAAATTTAAACATTCTATGTTCTACAAATATTTTGAAAAATTATCAACTGATTTAGCTGAAATTTTAAGAGTAGTTTCCTCTACCCTTCGGATGGTGCTGGTTCTATTTCCAGTAAAATCGGTGGAATCATATTTTTGTTGTGCTATAACAAGGTCGGTAGAACCATATTTCAGCTGTAACTAGACGAAAACTTGGTGCTATACTCAGTAATCTGGATATTTTCTTTTGTATTATAATGTTTTATCCATTAGTTTTTTTATAAGTCTATTTTCGATTTAAAAAAATCAGTATTAATATTTATTATTGATAATACTATTATTATCTTAAATGCTGTAAAAGAAAAGAAAAATCAATAAATTAAATGTTTTTAATAAAAAAACATACTTGTTTTTTAAGGAATTGCAAAAAATTAGTATATATATATATATATATGTGTATATATATCAATGAAATAATATCACACCTTTAAAATGTAAACGTAAAAAATAAATAACGTTGGTTGACTTACGATATCTTAATGACATTATGACAATTCGTTTATTTGGATGTTGATGCAGCGGGTTATTGAACCATCATAAGTATATTTTGGAAAATAGAGGACGATAATGAAGTAACAAGTAATTCCTTGTAGTAGGCACTAAATTCAGGTGATACAAACAGACAAGTCAGTCAAGCAGTATTCAATGGTATTGATCCTGAGAAAAAGCCATTGTAAAACGCCAAGTAATAATCAAATTGAGAATCAGAAGAAATTTGTCAGCCATTGCCGCTGAATTATTACCTGCAAGTTGGTGAGCGAGATACGTTGAACGGTTACCTGCTAATTATGGTATGAAACCAGTTAGGAGATTCGGTAAACTGTGTCGTCTCAATGATGAATCGATTTCCCTGGAATATATAGACGTTTCTTTTAAACTTATAATGAAATATAAATAATATATAAATTACTGAATTTGATTTATAGATTAGAAGACAGAGTGATAAAGACATATCGAAAGTCGATGTTATCAAATATACTTAATAATATAAAAACACAAGCAGCAAACAGTTTTAATGAAACATTCAAACTCCAGAGAAAAAAATAAACATTATTAATTTTTCTTTATTTTTCAGCTTACCAAGAACCCGAGGAGGGTTTATACAGCTATAAACATTATTAATAATAATAATAAAATAAAATATTATTTTATTATATATTACACATTCCAAACTAAATAAACATTAAAAGTAAATTCATATGTAATAAGTACATTCAAAGCAAACTATAGAAGTATTTTCAGTTCACTTTTACAATTTTATAACTCATTTGCCATATTTTCAATCGTTAAATGCATATTGTTCGAACTATGTATTTTTTTCTCTGAAGTTTGAATTTTTGGTTAAAACCGTTTGCTTCTCGTGTCTTCTTATTATTCAGTACATTTGATGACATTGATTTTCAAAAGATGTTTATCACTTTGTCTCCTAATCTATAAATCAAATTCACTAATTGTTTTATTATAAAATTACAGATATATTATAAAAAAACAAACGAAAATAAAAACTACCTCGTGGTTAGAATAATTCTGGTGCATGCCTTTATAATTAGGCATTTCTTTATTCACACTTTCAGGAAATGAATCGACAGATAACGAATACTTTGACTGAGATGATGACGGCTGTTGTTGTTCGAGCGACGTTGTTGGTACAGTTAATCCGACATTATTAGGTCTAGTACAAAGTATTACTTATTGACGCAAATAGCCGCGTTGGTAATAGAGGTGGTAGCTGCTGTGACTGCTGTAGACCGGGACCACTGTTCGAGCTCAACGATAGTAATAATTGTAGTGATGTCGAAGCACCCTGTTAAATTATAATGACCAACTTTTAAAAATTAGTAATGCTGAAAATTTTATCTACATGTGTTCTCTGAGTGTCCCAACATCGTTGACTTACCACTCGTAAGCTCATTCACATTTTCGTAGTCTTGACAACTTCTTCAAATTTACCCATAGTGTCCGAATCGTGTCTATTTTTCGATTACGCTTGTTGAAGTTGGTTCGATAACAATGATGTCTTCTGGGGTGCCAGAGTCTGCCAGAGCCGATGGAGCCCGTTCTATTGCAATATTGCGAGAGGTTTACGTTCTTTTTTTGAGCTTGCAACGTAGACGCTGTGGAATTATTTGCAGTCGGCAGTGTTACTATGTTCGATCCATCTGGTAATCGGCGTATACGATTTCCCGATGATGAAGCTTCAATACCGCTTGCGCTTTCCAATACACTTCTGTTGCGGCGATAAGCAGCTAGTGATCTCGAGAATTCATTTAATTTAAGGCTAAAATTTATAAAGTATACAATTATGTTTATTTAATGATAATTTGGATAATCGAGATTTAAAAATTCGCAAATTAACACGAATCTTTCATTTAAAGTTTAATTAAAAAATATCCAATCTTAACACAAAATCAATAATTTCCAATAAAGTATAGAAAATTTTTTGAAAACTTCATTCACCTCTACTACTCTAAAATCTTCGATAGTTTTAAATTTATGAAGATATTCTTATAATTTAGTGTCAACAAGAAGTTGATCTAAGGACTTATAATACTTAAAAAACGCCCAGAATTTTTCCAGTCCATAAACTTGATCTAAATAAAATTAATTTAAATCTTATATACCTATGTTTTATTTACAAAGATGATTTTAATCTTTTCTGCAATATTTTTTTATTTAATTTTTTTTCATAATATAATTCAATATAACAATTTCAAATATAAATTTTATTTGTACCGTAAAATACAATTTCTATCTAAAAATCCTGAATATATATTTTATGTAGATAAATGCACTTATCACTTTTATAATTTTTCGCTGTTTCCACTTGAAAATCTTTATAAAGTTATGGTCTAAATTTTTGTTCTAAACCGTAATTATAAAAAAAATTCAAAACAAACACTTAAACCAATAACAATATCCTAATTCATATCCTTCACATACATCTCCACAAGCTATTGTCCTAAACTCTTCATACATAGTGCAATTGAAATTCTTTAAGAAAATGACCAAAATTGGAAGAATGTGTTCAACTCTTTCTCCATACCAAGTTTTTTACACTCTGAAATAAAAAGAGATTCCATGAATTCTAAAGTGAATGATGACTTTATGTAAATTTTATAAATAATGAATACAACAACGTGATTTACGTCAACATGATTTTAAAACATATTATAATAATCATCATCACGTCAAGAATTTATAGCTTAGTTACAAGATTTTATAATATCTTACCTTTTAAACATTGCGAATGATATTTATGATACACTTGCTGAGTAAAACCGTTTATTTTCAATAATGAATGACTAGGATGTTGGAAAGTTGACAATGATTGCGGAGCACTACCGTAACTACTAGCTAAAAAACCTTCGTTTGAACTTGTATCAGCACTACTTCTGTAAATATTTGTTTATACAATATTACTATACAAGAATAATTACAGGAATTCAGTAATGATATGTACAGTGCAAGTTTTCATCGTGTGTGTCGGTCATGATAAGATTTGTCAATTCAACCACAAATTCAAATCACAGGCACATATTTAACAATAGTATTTAGTACATACAATACATTGTATCTATACGCTTATACCTGGAATATAATAATAATAATAATATAATATAATTTATAATTATCTTATAAATTATCTTTAAATTTAATTATAATGTATTCTACAATTTAAAACATAAATAAAATATAACAAAATAAATATTACTTAGTTATTGACAACGTACGACAACTTAATGTTTTCAAAATAAATAAAATATAAATCTTATACAATAAATAAATTAACTAGATAATAAATAAAAATTATTTACCATCCAAAAATAGTTATTATTCTATTATTTTCAAACACTACCAGCATTGGACAAATAGTGGACAAGAGCTTCCGCTAATTTGTAATGCTCACTTAACTTTATATTAGAATAACTCATATCACACAGTAAAACTTGATGAAAATCATATAAAATCTATGTGTATACGTAATATATATATATATATATATATATATATATATATATATATATATATATATATACATATATATGGGTGGTTCTCTGTGACATCGAAGATGAAAAAAATAAATATTGCTATAACTGTGGGAATATGTTTTAGAGGTATCCAGTAGTTCTCCTGAATTTTTTCAAATTTTTTCTGGGCCATTATTTTAAGTTACAGAGAGTCAAAGTTGACATTTTAGCACTTTTTTGCATTATATGCCCATTTTCATGAATTTTTAGCTCCCAGGGGATGCATTTTTCACTAAAAACATAAGTATGACTTTTTTTGTAAAATTTTCCGAACTTTTCATTAAAAATACTTTTAAAGAGATAAATGTATGCTGTCACACTCTTGTAAGCTATTTAAACCTTAAATAGTGAAAATCAGCAATTCTGCTCCGGACTCTGGTAACCTAATACTGTCTAAAAGATGTCTTTTTATAGTCAGAAACTGCCTAAATATTTCCAGAGTGGGTCTAAGTCATTAAGATCACTTATGGTCAAAATATCCGGGAAAAGTGCCCGAAATATTAATAGAAATGTATATTTGTTGCCTTATAACGATGAATCTATTAGCATGATCATTGCAAAAAAATTTGTGCACTTACCTTGGAGTGGTAGAAAAGTATCTTCACTTGTTTCAGTATCCATCTAATCCCCTGTAAGCTGCTAAAAATACAAATATTATTATACAAATGTAAAAAATTAATTTTTAAACATTTATAATGCTGAATTTTTAGTTTTACATCCCTTACAAGAATTATAATACTAATCTGAAGGATTACTATAAATATATAAACATCATTATTACAATAACTTAATATACGTATTTAATACAAAAGATATATAAATAAATCGGACATATAATTATAATGAATAATATGATAACGTGACAGTGACAAGTTTGTGAAATCTAAACAATGTATGGCTGAATAATAATAATAATGTTGATACTTTTATAGTAATCCTTCAGATTAGTATTATAATTCTTGTAAGGGATGTAAAACTAAAAATCCAGCATTATAAATGTTTAAAAAATAATTTTTTATAATTTTATAATAATATTTGTATTTTTAGCAGCTTACAGGGGATTAGATGGATACTGAAACAAGTGGAGATACTTTTCTATCATTCCAAGGTAAGTGCATAAATTTTTTTGCAATGATCATGCTACTAGATTCGTCGTTATAAGGTAACAAATATACATTTCTATTAATATTTCGGTCACTTTTCCCGGATATTTTGACCATAAGTGATCTTAATGATTTAGACCCACTCTGGAAATTTTTAGGCAGTTTCTGACTATAAAAAGACATCTTTTAGACAGTATTAGGTTACCAGAGTCCGGAGCAGAATTGCTGATTTTCACTATTTAAGGTTTAAATGGCTTACAAGAGTGTGATAGCATACATTTATGTCTTTAAAAGTATTTTTAATGAAAAGTTCGGAAAATTTTACAAAAAAAGTCATACTTATGTTTTTAGTGAAAAATGCATCCCCAGGGAGCTAAAAATTCACGAAAATGGGCATATAATGCAAAAATGTGCTAAAATGTCAACTTTGACTCTCTGTAACTTAAAATAATGGCCCAGAAAAAATTTGAAAAAATTCAGGAGAACTACTGGATACCTCTAAAACATATTCCCACAGTTATAGCAATATTTATTTTTTTCATCTTCGATGTCACAGAGAACCACCCATATATACATAATGTATATACATAATTTTATATACACAATAAAATAAATAAACTAACTAGTAACTATCCCTTATATTTATTGTCTGTTTAAATAGCGCCATCAGCGCCATCATATACACATAAGTATGTAGGGATCAAGGTCTGTTGCCTTGATCCTATCGCTGCCACACTCAGCGTACCGGAATATCGAGGACAGGTGCTAGAAGCTAGACAGAGATAACAGTTATTAGCGTTTATTAATACAGACTTTCGTCCGCTCTTGCGGACTCATGCGTCGGAAGCTACGACGCGACTGACTCTCGGTGGTTATCCCGCTCTCTCTGTGAAGCCCCAACTGGTAGCTACTGGGGTAAATAGACTCTGTGCGTCTCGCCCACAGTGCTCCCGCCTAAATGTTGACCGGGGTTTTTTTAGGTTAACATTTACTTATTGCTCGAAAATCTATTCAACCCACTCCCCTGATGCGCTTTGCTCGCATGATTTAATAAACCTCCGTAATCGCCCTTGTGGCGTAGTAACTCTACATTTCAACAATTCCACCTTGACTTGCTTTGATAATCTAAGTATCGACATTATAAATTCCAGGTTTAACACTCTGGTTCTTCTTTTACCTAGGTTATTTTTAATGTACAATTTTGCGAGTGGTGTGTTTATTAACGTGGCAGTTACTTGATTAATTTGTTCTCAGTAGTTAAGTCGCAACTCCTTTAACTCGGAGTATAAGGAGAAATTAGGTATTCCCCTAACCGTTACGCCTACGATGTTACAATAGCTTAGCGCTATCAATTTTTCGATCACATTCTTAATTCCATCGCTTATGTCTGCATTATTACTTACATCTAAATATCTTAGTCTATCGTTTACATACAACTGTCCGAGGTTGATCCGTCTGGTACGTTCTTGCTGTTCGCTAGTGTAGCTAAAAATTAATTTTGTAATTCTGCATTCGGGTGAACAGATCTTTCCGAATATCTCAACAAGGTGTTTCTCGTTGTCGACGCTTTTACAATCTGTTAATTGTACCGTATGTATTCTCGAGTTTGACTCTATCAAGTTACATAGTGATGTCGTTGACAACATGTTACATTCTATCAGTTTCAACATTTCTAATTGTTTTAATTGGATCAATCCACTCACTCGAAAGTTACAATTCTTTATGACAGTTAATACTTTACAGTCGCCTAAACCCTCGAAAACGGCGTCGCACGGTTCTGAAACTTTACCTAAGCTAAGTACACTGATATCGAACCATTCGACTATCTGTTTTAACATACGCGCTGATATTTCTACTTCCGAAATGGACAGTGCGTTTAACTGTTTGCGACGCGCAAATCTCTCGGTTTCGACACCGAAAAGGTGTTGATTTTTTAAAACGGTCATTACAAGGGTCGATGTAGCCCTACTGTCTCCATTGTCGAAATTGATGCTGACAAATCTAAATTTCTTTGAGTCAAAAAGCATTAACTCAACCCCGTTAGTAACCTTGTAACGGTCTAAACCTACGTCGAGGTGAACCTCGTTCCCGTGCAACATGGTACTGTAATAACAAGCTTTGTACAAGCTGGAAAAATCCTGCGCACTTAACCGTGAGGTGACCGAACTTGCAAGTGCTGCGTTTCGGAAAACTCTTAAAAAATAATCGTCCGCGTTAAAATCACGGATCCAATCACGGACACAGTTAGGGTCAAGCCCGACCAAGCTTGAATGCCAGCAAACGCGAAGGGAATATGTCGCAATAAAAATCTAGATGGTTTTCTCCCCATGTTAATTTTTTTAATTTAATGGAATAGTCGGCTCTTTTTAAGATTTCTTTTAATTCTTCGTCGTTCTGTTGTTCTTCGCGTAGTCTCGCGAGATCAAAAACGGTTGGGAACCTCAACGCGTCGATTTTTTTCGCATTTTTATCTGGAGTCGTTTCGGTGTGCGAATGAGTGTCTATGCGGTTGATTTGGGCATGGCCATTACCCGTGTCTATTCGCGAGAGACTATCCGCGACCAAATTTACTTCCCCTTTGATATGCTTATGTCTCCCTCACACTAGATGTCCCCACTCTATGCTTGTGTCGAATTGGCTGATATACGTCAATTGTCGTTCGCCCCTAACCGGTGCCTTATCGGTGTTCTACTGTAGCGCGTAAATCAACGGTTTGTGGTCCGTTAGTATGGTAAAACTAGTACTTTCTATAAAGTAATAGAAATACCTAACTGCTTCGTAAATTGCCGTAAGTTCACGATCATATGTTGAATATTTTCTTTGTGCCGAATTGAACTTTTTCGAGAAGAAAGCAAGGGGTTTCCATTCGTTCTTGGCTTTTTGTTCTAACACCGCTCCCATCGCTAAATCCGACGCATCCGAAACGATGAGTGTCTCGGCCTGATCCCTGGGGAAAGAGAGGTATGCAATATTAATCAAACCATCTTTTATCCTTTTAAACGCATCAATCTCTTCTTTCTCCCATGGAATGGGTCGTTGGTCTTTATTCCGCGAACCGTTTAAATGTTTTAATAACGGTAATTGGTCCGCCGCTGCGCGTGGTATGCTTTTCCGGTAAAAATTCACCATCCCTAGGAACCACTGAAGTTCATTAACCGTGCGCGGTCGCGGGAAATATAATTTTAATCAAATGTAATTTTTATGACAAAATTCTCTCCGTGTACAAGAATATTGCTAACTGATGACATAAAATATATATTACATTTACATGAAAGTAAATGTTATAGTAAGTTTATAGTAAAAGTAAAACATTGAATTTTCTTACAAATTATAAAAATAATTAATTTTATGATTCGAAAAACTTTTACAATATATAATTTCTATATTTCAGAATTTATCGGTCTACACCGCAATATATATTTGCAATAAATATAGCACAAGTTTATTTTGTACGTACCATTTTCGCCCGAAACAGAATCAATAAAGTCAAGTTTCGGGACCGATATTTCGTTCAAAAATTGATCAGTAGACCAATCTCCGTTTTCTAATTTTTCCCAAGCTTTACTTATGTCTGAATTTCTTTTTTTTTTGTTTACTTTTTTTTATACTTAATAATTCTTCTTCAATATCTACCTCATCCACATCGTCTATTTGCTCTTTATCAATCCATGATATAATAAGAATTTGCATGAGATTGACTAAAATGTAAAATATTTGTTGTTTTATAAGTATATAAAATAACAGGAGATTGTTAAATTTATACACGTGTTTGGAACGATATGATTTGATAGCGTGTAAGTAAAATAGAAATTTCAAACGTAAAATGTAATTTTAATCACACTGAAAAAAAAATAATAATATGCAGATAAATAAGTACTTTGCTCACCAAAAAATTTATTAAGGCGTGGACCCCGTCGCATAATTAGATTTAGTTTTTTGTGGTACGATTCTAATAAATTATTTGTACGATGGGGTATTCGGTGTACGCAAAAATCAAGTGGATTCTTCATCCACTGCTTCTCGAAGTAAGCAATGTAATTTTTTAATTTGATATCCTCAGAACATTTTTTGTTACATTCATCTCGAATGGTTTCGTATCCTTCCTGGATTTGATTTATTGGTAAAAGTGCCAAACTAATTAACTTTTTTACCAATGTTAATTTGATCGGATTGCTTTTTTTTTGTTTTTTGCTTAATACACCCTTTTTCACTGCATTTCGATAAATAGCCTACAAATATTTTAGAAAAGTATTACTAATTGTGTGGTTTAATGCTTTCTTTACTTTATTTTAAAACACATATTTTTAAAAAAATGTACAGTATCAAAAAAATGTCTGATATCGCTGGTAGCCACCCAGAAGGTAAATTAATTATTAATTTATATGTCCAATTATGAATTTTTGCGCATATAACTTACAAGGATAAATCTAAATAAACATAACAATATATATATAATCGAAACTGGTATATGCGATAACCCTGGCAAGGCTAGATTCCGGTTCAAACCCAGACCAAGTCTACTTTTTTCATCGTAATTTTTCTAAATCATTATTTATCATTTTTCTAAATCATTATTTTTTAAAGCAAATAAGAAATTTTCTCTATAGGGATGCCGAATTCGCATACATCAAAGAAATAAATGTGTTCTTGAAAATCGATTAAATATTTAATTTGAAAAAAAATAAACTCTTATTTTACCAGTGGCCATATAATAATGCCAATTTTTCGGTGATCATTAACTAGTACTTTTACCTTAATTACTGTAACTTATTATTACTAATTCATTTAGAATAAATGGTATACCTGCGCATAGTGAAAGTAGCAGCCTATTATTTGTGTTGCTGGGAATATGTATGCTATCGCCTTCCTCATGCTTTTTTCGAAGTCACAGGAAATTTTTATAGGATTTAAATTAGGAAATGCATCTTTTATAAAATTAAATACTATTTTGTATGAATTTGTTAATTTATTTTCCATTAAGCACCACATTATAGGTATACCCTGAGAAATAATAAATTCATGTTTAATAACAAAAAAAATTGGAAAATTTAGTATTTGTAATAAAAAAAAATAGAAATTGCTTTTATTACAAGAATTAAGTTAACATCATTACTATGATCATTATATGATTAATATCTCGAAATAATAACTATAAACTTACTATCCAATTTAGTCAAGATTAACATACTTTTTTTAGTATAACGTGTAATCAAATCAACACATCGACAATCAAAGTTATATACCAACTTTATATGATCTACAGTAAAACTAATTTTTAAACCACGAAAATTTTATAATAATAAACAGCAACTTATAAGTGCTTAAAAATTAAAATTTGTTTAAAGGTAGGTCAAAGTCCCGCCCCCACTTTACATACCGGAACTCTTTTGTGTTTCTAAAGCTGTAAATTAATTATGACACCGATTGATGTCTGTCAAGTACAAAGATAATAACAATAGTCATTTTGCGGTTATTTTCCGTACGTAAACAGGTTTTCGTATTTATTATAGCAATAACTTATTAAATCGATATAATCTGAAATCGATGATCTGAATCGATCTTCCCTTAATCATCATGTATCAATATTTCGCTTGGTTCATGTACATATAAGTAAATGAATATTATTTCTTTCATAAAGAAAAAAGTGACGTTCAGGAATCAAACGTTTTTTCCTCTACTTTAAAAATTCAACTTCTATTTTTATTAATTATTTATTTTATTTTGTGCTCATATATTTTTAGCTAATCCTATGAAATGATTGATATTACATTTTAACTTACACGTCCTTTGTGCTCCGCCATTTGGAGAGTAGTAGATGACAATTTGCAGTACCTGCTGTTCCAATTGCAAGTCAAAGATTTCGGATCAGCATGTATTGCTTCTCCTAAATCTTTTAAAATTGAAATATTATTGAAATTGCCTATATATATGCCTTCTTCTTTTGCATTTTTTTTCCAGCGATGAGCAGTTCGTTTTAAACTTTTATATGTACACTTCTGCGTCACTGCAGGTGGATATCTTAATAATTTTAATATTAGAATATTATTAATAAAATAAGTGGTTTTTACCAATCAAGGTAATCCAATCTTTTGTAAATTAAAAATTATATTTAAAATATTAAATGACTTTTTATCAATGAATAATTTTTTTAATTCATATACTTTTTAAATCCTTTTGAATTACTTACTTTTTACATAAATCTATATAAACTTTATACAAATTCTCTACTCCGGGACTAGATGCAAGTTTGTTAAATTCTTTTTTGAATTTTTTTATCTCCTTTGCATGCACGTTCGGTTGGCAAATTTCTTGATTATGGTTTGCAACCCTTTCCAAAACAAATGAATTTGTACTTGCATTAAATACTGTACGCGCCGATCCAGGACACCCATTCCTATCTTTACAGCAGGCGTAATGTCTAAAAATAGACCTTATATGCTTAACATTTTTGTTAATTTAGTCAGATTTATCTTTAAATATATTTTTGCTCTTTCATATTCAACTTCTTTATAAAAAAAAATTTATTTTAACGAATACATTTTAAATAAATAAATAATCTATAATTCTACTTCAACAGAGTTTCAACAGAGTTGAACAAAATTTATAATTAAAATTTATGCGCTATGAAATTTCAAAATTTTAATCTTAACCAAAGATCGCAATATTATAAGATAGGAAAAGTTGTTACGTGTTTTTATTGTTAAATGATATATTTTTAATTTAAAAAATCGAACATATATGTATCACTACACAAATAATTCGGTGATTGCGCGTAAAATTATAATATTTAATTTCAGGGTGCGCTTTCAAAACATTAATTAGATATAATCATTTAAACTTTATTGTAAAAAAGGTTTAAAAAAAAAAAGTAGAATTTCGTCGGCAAGCTTCTGAGTGCGCAAAATAAGTGATGCCCGAACCAGTTGAGCTTGCCCAACATATAAACGATACGAGGTCCGAAATTATCTTTTGTGTAAAGGAAAAAGCTATAAACATATTTAAACAGTTTTTACTTGGTCAAAAAAATTATGCTGTTCCAGTGTAATATATTCTGGAAATATTTGAAAACCAAAAAGTTTTACTTGTCAAAGAGGTTTACTTATACGAGCTTACTTTTTTTTTAATCATATCTACTTAATGTCAATTTTCTTTTTAATTTTGGATTGAATGTCTATTGCTAATTATCTATGTCTATCTGCAAAAATTCTAATAAGTTATTCTTCAAAATAAACAAGTATTTACCAATTGCAGTCTTTTATTAGTCGGTGTATAATTACTTCTTATTAAAATGTAATATAAATACGATCCTATTAATCAATTATTAAGTGATGTAAAAAATATATGTAGTACTTATTAAATAAAAAATTTAATTACCTATAATCCTAACCAACCCAGCCCTGATGAGGTTCATTTGTGGTGAAATCTAGTAGCCACGGGTGAACCTCAGCAAGCCGGTCCCAAGCCCGGAAGTCACTGGAAACAGTGTAATTGGGGAGGGATAGAGGAGTAACATCTCTCTAAAAAACCGTGGCCTTTCTGGCCCGGAAGGGATTCCCACGTAAGGGCTCCTATCCAGGACACGGAATGACACACAACACATCATTTACACTCATGTATTATTGGTAGGGTCTCAGAGGTATGAATGGGAGGCCTATAAACGGCTCTTTCCAAGCGCTTGTAAGAGGCAGCTCTATAAACGGGCTCGCTGGTGAAAGAGGAGATCCCTATAAACGGGTATGCTCCGCGCGGGTTATAGATGGACACGCTGGGACTTTATCAGTGAGCATTACACCTATACCTATACACATTCACATGACACAAACAGACACTCACAAACACACAAACACCTTCTCACACTGGGGCTCTCGGGGGGTGTTCTTTCCTCGTAGTAAGACTGCTCAAGCGGACGGGTGGGGTACCCATGGAGGCACCCTAGGATAAACTAGGTTGAGACACTCCTAGGCCGCTGAATAGTACAGGGGCCCGGGCTGGCCTAACTAGCAAAGCCTGGCTGCCCTATCAGTCAGTGTATAATCGTGCCAGGGGCAGTAGTGCCGGATAGTGACCGGATGGGACCCTACTGCTTCGGGTGGGGGGCTTTCCTATAGTAGGACCGAAGTGGGTCGCTGCCTGTTTTGCGAGGGCTGTTCGGATGACGAGGGGGGACACTCGTAGGGAGCCACAGACATAAACACTTAACACAAATCAAAAACCCCCCTTAAAAAAAAAATCCATGATATGTCCTTCCCTGTAAAAGCAACGGGCTATTCGGATGCTAGCCCAAAAGTGTCAACAAACCCTGGAGAGATCCCAACTCTCAACACAACCAATTTGCCGGTGGTAACTTCGGTGTCACCGGTAGTTGGAGTAAAGGTAGGTGAGCAGGCGGCGCCCAGTGGGATGTCTGCTTACCAACCCACTGAATTCAAAAATCCTGATGGGCCATTGACGGTGTCCAATCCCGAACCTGGAGCTGGAATGCCAATGGATACCAATGAAGGAAGAAGCTGGACGAGTGGACGCTATGCGGAGAAAAACCGCAGGCGAAAGCTCAGAAAGCAAGAAATGCGGGCTCAAAGCGCGGAGAGACCTCCCTCAACGCCTCTTATGGGGAAAAGAGGGAAGGACACTCCGCCAGAGGACCCGCGGACACAAAAACGGCATAAAAACAAGCCGGCACAAGTAAGTAACACTCAGAATGCTGAAAAGCCGAAATGTAGTGTGGGACTTACAACAGCACAGAGAACGAACCCTCTGTCGAGGGTCGTGACATCAGCAGAATATCCTGAGGTGCTTCTTACTACAGGACAGTTTGAAGACTTCAGGAATGCTCTGGAGGAGGAGACAGATGTCCTTCCTCCTAAGCAGCTGCCAAAGTTTGTTGCGTCCTTCTGCAGGGGGGGAGTGTTTGTGATAATAGCAGAGGATCAACGGTCTGCGGATTGGCTGAGTGGGATCGTGCCCGGACTAAAATCTTGGCGGGGTCCTGCTCTGACAGTCAGCGGAACGGAGGTGCTGCAGAGGCTGGTGAAGGCCAGCGCGTGGATACCGGGAGCATCGAAACCCACGGAGCTGGTTCTTCAGAGGCTGATGCGGTACAATCCGACGCTAAATACCGCAACATGGCGGGTCGTAAAATGCGACAAGGGGGCTACCGACGGTGCTGCAGCGAAGGACAACTTTCTTCTGGTGCAGATGCCGGAGTCCCAAGCTAGAGCCCTTCAGGCTCTAGATTGCAGACCCTTCTACTCACTGGAGCGTGTCACTTTCAAAGTACACGCGCCGGCGGTAGCGGAGTCTGATAAAGAGGCAGCAGTGCCGGGAAGATCGAAATAATGACCTTCAAGGCGCTACAAATCTCACAAATTAACTTGCATCACTGCAAAGACTCTTCTGCACTATTGCGTAAGGGTTTGGCAGAGATGCACACAGGCCTGTCACTGGTCCAAGAACCATGGACGGTGAGAGGAACAATCAAGGGTTTAAGGGGAAAGGGGCTTGTTTGTTACAGGGACATGCAAGCTGAGACGCCCAGAACGTGTATCATCACTAAGGGAGTAAATGTAACCCCGCTGATGGATTTCTGTACAAGAGACCTGACAGCGGTGAGGACGGAACCGGAAGGCATTGGAAACATAGTCATTGCCTCAGCGTACTTTCCATATGATGGAGAGGTAAATCCACCCACGGAAGTTAAAAGGTTAATTACCTTCTGTGAGAGTAAAAACTTACCGCTCCTAATAGGCTGTGACGCTAACTCACATCACATACTGTGGGGGAGCACAGACATCAATAGGAGAGGAGAGGAACTGGTAGAATATCATATAAGAACATATAAGAAACTGGAAGGAGCTTGAAGAAGCTGCTGATAAACTAAATAAAGGAATTATCTCAGCTTTTGAGAACAACTGTAGATCCACATTGGTGGGTAAGCGAGATAAAACCTACTGGTGGAACGAGAACCTAGAGTGTCTCAAGAAACAAGTAAGGAGAACCTATAAACTGGCCCAAAAAAAAGGTACAGCAGACGAGTGGAATCATTACGCAAGTAAAAGAGACAGCTATCGAGCAGCAATTAGGAAGGCACAAGCAGAATCATGGGCCAACTTTTGCAGCGACATAGAAAAAGGCTCACAGACAGCCCGGTTGGACAAGATCTTGTCAAAAAATCCGGAAGCTATATTGGGAGCACTTAAACTGCCAAATGGGAAATACACCATGACGGACGAAGAATCGTTGTACCGCCTGATCGAATCCTTCTACCCGGATTTCTCGAAAGAAGGGGAAGGGGTGATGGAAGTTCATGAGTCAAACGACTACGGAACGGGAAACCAGCATGCGGTGATCCAAACCGGATCATGCAGTGTGCTGGGGACCGAAATTGCCTCAGAGGACAAAGTCAGGTGGGCCATCGGATCTTTTGGGCCATATAAGTCACCAGGACTGGATGGTATTTACCCCGCACTATTACAAAGGGCGGGGGAGTGCATTATCCGTCCAATGACCAGACTTATTAGGGCAAGTCTGGAATTATGCCATATTCCAGAAAGTTGGAAGGGAACGAGAGTGACGTTCATCCCGAAAGCAGGTAAGGGGAGCTATACTTCTCCTAAAGACTTCCGACCTATAAGTCTTACATCGTTTATGCTGAAGACAATGGAAAGGCTCATAGATAGACATATTAAAGATAAACCTTTAAAAGAACGACCACTTCATAGGGATCAGTATGCGTACAGAGCAGGACACTCTACTGAGACTGCTCTGTGCAAAATAGTGAACCTGATTGAAGAACAAATTGAAAACGGAGGCTTCGCTCTAGTGGTCTTTTTAGACATAGAAGGAGCTTTCAACCATACCTCCAAAAGAGTAATCAAGGAGGCAATGAGGAGACATGGAATAGCTCAGCCAGTTACTGACTGGGTCGAACTCATGTTATCAAACAGAAAGCTGGTAATGACCAAGGGTAACACCAAGGTAACTGGCTGGGTGAACACGGGATGCCCACAGGGGGGGGTTATTTCCCCATCCCTCTGGAATCTTGTAATGAACACACTATTATGCCTACTAACCAACACGGGATGTGAGGTTGTAGGATATGCAGATGATCTAGCAATAATAGTTAGAGGACCATTTTTAGAAACACTATTTGACATCATGCAAAATGCCTTAAATAAGGTATATAAGTGGTACCAAGGAGGTGGACTATCGGTTAACCCGGAAAAAATGGAAGTTATGGTGTTTACACGTAAATATAAGTGGAAAACAAGCATAAAACACCTCGAATATGGAGGAAAACGGCTAGAAATAAAAGAAAAAGCTAAATATCTAGGTGTCATTCTTGACAGTAAGTTAAACTGGAAAGAGCACCTTGAGTAAAGTTATAAGAGTACTATGGCAAACACGTAGAGCTCTGCACTTGAACTGGGGTCTTAAACCAGAAACCATGATGTGGATTTACACAGCAATCCTGAAACCAAAACTCACGTATTCGGCAGTGATTTGGTGGAAGCGAGCAGGTTTGAAAACTGCGAACCAAATGCTGGAAAGGGTACGAGGATTGGTCCTGCGCTGCATCACCAATTCTCTAAGAACCACGCCAGTACAAGCTATGGGGGTCATAACGAATATTGAGCCCTTTCAGCTCACTCTTAAGTCAGAAGCCATAAAAGGATACTTAAGAGTTAGAAATCTCTTAGATCGACGGGCGGACAGGGGACTCCTAAGTACGCTCCCGCGAAATCTAAGAGAGAACTTATACGAGGGAACTGATAGATGCAGCACTGAGTTCCTATTCGATAAGAGATACAGAGTCAGTCTGCCTAGCAAAGATGACTGGAGTCAAGGACGTGTTAGGGTGCCGGAGGGCAAAGAACTCTGGTATACTGATGGGTCCAAGAATATCCGGGGAGTCGGAGCAGGGGTATACTGCAGAAAAAATGGGAAGGGTAGGATATATTCCTTAAAGGAATACAATACCATTTCCCAAGCGGAAACATTTGCAATCCTGCAATGTGCTAAAGCGGCACAGGAGAATTGCAAAGACGAAGAGATATACATTTACTCGGACAGCAGAACTGTGTTACAGAGTCTGAATGGTCACACCACTAAGTCCAGACTAATTTGGGAATGTCATAAGACACTAAATAGACTGGCAGAGTTGAATAAGCGGCTAACGCTAACATGGATACCAAGTCATGTAGGTATACGTGGTAACGAGATAGCCGATGACCTAGCAAAGATAGGTACAAATGGAAAACATGCGGAACCAAGCATGATGGTGAAGATGCCACATAGCCACCTTATAGAATTACTAAAGGAATGGCTGGTGAAGGAACACCAAAGTGCTTGGGTAAAAACTGCAGGATGCAGACAAGCTAAAGCCGCACTCGGAAACGCAATAAGCGGACACTGGGAAGAAGGGCTTAGGAAACTTAGCAGAAAGACAGCTCGCAAGCTAATGGACATACTTACTGGACATGGAGATTTGCGATACCATAGGTATAAAATGGGACTGGAAACAGATCCATTATGCCGAATGTGCAAGGAGGCAAACGAAACACCTCTACACATCTTATGTGAATGCCCCAGAATCATGACAAGAAGATGGCGCCTCACAGGTGAATTTCTAATTGATTCAGGAGATATACCCAGTTGGGATGTCCAGAGAATACTTGCTGTTTGGCAGGGTCTCTGGGCGGTGCCCGATTGAAAAAACCAAGGACCCATAAGAAGGCTCACCCAAGTGTGGCAATATTGCTATACACTTCGGGGGGCTAAAGATGGGAAATGGAAAACAGGGCGCAAAGGGAATACCCAAGTGCCTGGCATAACCTAGTCAAATAGGAGGGTGCCAACTGAGTAACTTAAAAATAATCCTAACCAGTAACTTTACTAATGCTTTTAAGATAAAAAAAAATGCCATTATCTTTCTAACCAATAATTCACAAGAGTAGCATATTATAATAATATACATGTATAACTTACGTCACCCCAGTTTTCTTGTTTTCATATTTTTTATGGTAAGAGTATCCATCATCATCATCCATAATGAAATCAATTAATTAATTTATAAAATCAATCAATAAAAAAATCACCTCACGGTCGACAATTTAGCTACTTACTTTCTGTTTTTGGTCTTAGTTTCTTATTTTTTTGTTTTACTATACGCAGTAGATGCGCAGAACATTGCTATTACGTTCGACGGTAGAAAACGATAGAAACTTTTGTATTTATTATTCTTTTTTTCATTGGTATTATATGTGCACAATATAACAAATCAATTAATGAAATATATTTTTTCAATAAATTGAATCTTAGCAATTCAATATTGACATTCAATAGATATTTATTAGATTAAT
Source organism: Theocolax elegans (assembly GCA_026168455.1). Taxonomy (NCBI): domain Eukaryota; kingdom Metazoa; phylum Arthropoda; class Insecta; order Hymenoptera; family Cerocephalidae; genus Theocolax; species Theocolax elegans. Next base: position 61,051,162 of record CM047429.1, read on the forward strand.
TTTTGTTTTGCTTAAAAAAGAAAATTGTAAATAAGAAAAAGTTATGTATATATATTTACCTGAGAAAACATAACATTTTTTATTTTTTATACTTAGATGCTGCTTTGCCCTAATTTATACAAATAAATGTAATATAAAAATAAATTTCCACAGATGAAATAGAATTGATTCAGACAACAAATTACGTAGTCTCGACTTATAACATTAGACATATTAGTGGCTTGAAATATCTCACATATAAGGCTTGATGAAATAATGTTTGTATTATTATTTATACACTTTTTAAATTAAATTTGAATAAATAAAAGCAAATTGTTTATTATATTGATAATATTATAAATATATATAATGAGCCTGTCAAGGCACCGGTTTTTGAAAGTGTTTGTGAATAGATTTCACTAAATATAAAATAAAACTTGATGGTAAACAATAAAAAAGCAGATGATGTTTTGCGAGAAATTGAAAAAAGGTAACGTTCTGGGTGAGTACTGTTAACTTTACTTAATTAACAGAACACACAAGCATTTTCATTTACGTACATACATATACGTACATTATGGGTAAGTATATCAAGTGTCGGAAACTTGAAAAATGGTATTATAAATTTTCGGAAGTAATAGAATAGTAATAGTAATAATACAGATACAATTATTTTACTTTAAATAAATTTCAATTTTAACCAGAAAATTCAAATAACTTTTAAGAAGTTGTAATTTGTTTTTATACAAAGATGCAAGCTTGAACTTTTTTTAAAACATCTACCGCAATATTTTTTGAGTCACATTCTTTATCAAAATTAAAATTGTCCATTTTTTAATTTAAATATATATGAAGACTTTATCACAAAACATTCAAAACTTTAGTGAAAAATATTTAAGTGTTCCTATAAATTATTTAAATTTTAATTTAAATTTTCAACCGTTGTAATTTAAATTACTATAGGCGTAAAAGTTATTTTGTAACGACGACTTTCTTATGAATGATGAATTAAAAAAATTAATTCTTTTGCAGTTTTCAAACAATTTAAAATATCTATTTTCAATTTTACTAGGAAATAAATATATGTACAAATTTATAAAAAAAGATGTAGAAAATGTATTAGAAAAATAACTCTTTGTTACCAAGTTATCAAGCATTAACACATTATTCGTTTGTTTAGTTAAAATCAATTTATTAAATTAAAAAATGTTTGTGACCGGAATATTGGGTATTTAAACCTTACATTAATTATTAGAACTGAAAAGAAACATTTAAAATACTTGTTACCGAGCATTAAAACCTTCCAGATTACTTTAAAATAACTCCTACCGGGTTATGTGTTATCGGAAGATTGTTAAATAAATTATTTTAATGCAAAGTTCGAAAAATTATTTTAAATTGCGCGCGCCCGCCTGGACAAATTTATAACATAGCTGTCGCCGAGACCCCCTCCACAAAATATACGAACCGGCCTTTCCACGCTTCTGGCGCAATGACACTCTGGCGCTTTAACACGGACTCTTTCATTTAAGTGGATTAAAAATGTTGAAAAGTTACTGTTAAAATATTAGTCTATTCGATGAAATTGTTCCTGGGATATCATATCTATTATGGAAAAAAACTCAGGGTATAGATTCTCTTATAATTAATTAAAATAGTACCCTAGTAGAAATAAGTCAGAAAATGGCCAATTATCATAAAATACCCAATAAATGCCCAATTAATCGCAACATTAGAGTTTTTTAACCTTAAATGTTACATTTTTACTAGGGTTAATGCTACATATAAATTGGCCAAAAAAATGAAATTAAAAGTTAATAATAAGTAAATTGGCTTAAAAAATTAAGAAATGTTATTCTTTGTGAGGCTTGCGATGGCTCGGTTGGTAGGGCGTCGGGCTCGTAATCTGGAGGTCCCAGGTTCGATTCCCAGCCCCGGCCGATTGATACAAGCACCACACTGGGGAATGTATTTTCAAAGTGCTTTGTTAACAAAGACATCGTATAACCTCCATCGCTGATTAGCACCAATTTGGGAGCATAAAAAGAGCGTCGTTAAAATAAAAAAATAGGTTATTTTTTGAAACAATAGCTTATCAACAAAATTTGATTTAATATGGGATCTTGATTCAAACCAAAGATATAATAAAGTGAAGATATTTGTATAAATATTGTATCTTAAATGAAAAAATTGACAATAGACAGTTTTAGTACTTGAGTACCCATTTCATAGAACCAACATTTTTATTCAAAAATTATTGTCCTGAATAAACTTTTTATTAAACCTAACTAATTGAATTATACAATGTTTATTTAATGTCATTAATGAAATTTTACAAAACTATCATATACCTAACAAAAATTAATTTTCGAGAGAGTATCCGTAAAGTTCTTAGCAATTTCAATACAATATTTTTTTTGTACACGTGTTCGTAAAGTCGCACTTTACGTCCGCAAAACAGTACGTAAAGTCGTACTTTACGGATACTCTATCGAAAATTAATTTTAAGAAAATTTAAGTAAATTATTAATTGAAGGTAAGTTTAATGTAACTAATATAACTTGTTAATTGGGTTTTAATATCTTTTTCACTAAATTATCATTTTTAGTATTATTGATAAGTAATATTAATTATAATTAATTAAATTTAGATATTCTGAGATCTGTCCTAATTAATAAAATCCTAAAAAACACTATTTGGTGAAAAAATTATAAAAATCCAATTCACAAGTTTCATTGGCTACATATTCATACACATTTAATATAAGTTTAATAAATTAATATTATTAAATAAACATAGTAGGTATTCAAATAATTAGACGAAAAAAGTGTTATCCAGGATAATAATTGTTGAATAGAACTGTTGGATAGTGACATGGGTACCCGAGTGCTAAAACTGTCTATTTTCAATTTTTCACTAATACAATATCATTGATTTATTATATTTTGGGTTTGCATCAAAATCCCATATTAAACCAAATTTTGTTGAAAAGCTATTGCTTCAAAGAATAACCTGTTATTCAATCAGAGCCATATTGATGCTGTCGTACAGTCAAAAATCAAAACTACTTGATAGCCAATTTTATTACTGCAAATTAGGTATTTGTAAAAATGGTAAACAATTATATTGAGCGCGTTAAACTTTTTCCCATTTAATAAGGTAAAAGTACCAATTGCGAAACAGTGCCGTATTGTAGAACATATAGTATTTAATTACTATATTTTAACAAAACTTTGAGTCTTTTATAAATGGAAAAAATAAATCATATTTCAAAAAAGTTAAGAAATGTAGATTTATAAATATAAGAACATAAAATATATGTAATCAAGAAAAAAAATATAAAAGGTTCAAAAGTCAAATAATTTGGAAGGTTATGATGACAAATAGTGCTGATTTCCGATGCCTTGTTTAAAGCTATTTAAACATAATTCATTATGCTTTACAAACATAATATTACGTATAGAAGCTATACTTTCATATGATGTACACTAAAATTCAAATTTATATCTAATTGCTTCATAAATTATACTGTTGCAAAATATGTACATCATTTTCTCATGTCCATAAGTATTGGAACAGCAAGAAAAAACGTTTCATAATTGGTACATAATTCTATATTTCTTCCGTTTCGTGGAACACTTTTAAGATTAAGATATTGAATATTTATTTACATTTTTTAAATGTCTAATTGTTAGCAATCGTTAACTAATAACTATTTTAATATTTTACATCATCTTCGATAAGTCAACTATGTGTAGTAAATAAATTATTTAAAAAACACAATTCTAATCAACAAAATTATTTTGAATGTTCCAACTTATGTACAAATTCATATTGACAGTTTTTTATCTCATATTTAATAAATAGAGTCAACATAAGCATAAAAAATAGAATTAATATGAAAAATTATTAATTATTAACTCCGAAAAAATATGAATTGAACGCTAATAATTTATCATAAGCTAACAAACAGTAATGGTATAGCTCTTTATTTTGCTTAAAAGTAATTAAAATTTACATACCTAGTAAAAAACCGTTCCGGCACTGATACTTTTACCTTATGTAATACAAAAAGTTGACCTATTTTGAGGTATTTTAAGATATACTTCCAATGTGGTGAAAATTGGAAAAAAGGAAATACATGCATAACTCTGATACAAATTAATATTTTGAAATAAAATTCTTGCAGATTATGGATTATATTTTTAGTCTATCTAAAAAACATGAGCCATTTTAAAATTTATGTACACTCGTCGTGAAATCACTAATAAAGTGAAAGCCAATTTACTTATTATTAACTTTTAATTTCATTTTTTGGCCAATTTATATGTAGCATTAACCCTAGTAAAAATGTAACATTTAAGGTTAAAAAAACTCTAATGTTGCGATTAATTGGGCATTTATTGGGTATTTTATGATAATTGACCATTTTCTGACTTAAAATTGTTACATTTATTGTCAGATTTCTACTAGGGTACTATTTTATTTAATTATAAGAGAATCTATACCCTGAGTTTTTTCCATAATAGATATGATATCCCAGGAACAATTTCATATAATAGACTAATATTTTAACAGTAACTTTTCAACATTTTTAATCCACTTAAATGAAATAGACTGTGTTATAATATAGTAAAAAAAATTATATTTCCCTGATAGAAAGTTGACGTATTTATAGCTATAAAGCGACTATTTTCTCCAAATATAGATTGCGCGTGAGCCTGCGTGTGTGTGCGTGCGTGGTCGCCTGACCGCCCTTACCCCAGCCCGCCGACCTACGGAATTTTATAAAAAAAAAATGCTATCCGATGTATTTTTAATTGTACTTTCTAAAAAAACAAGAAATTTTAATTGTACCCCCACCGTTTTTGAGAAAAAAAATGACAAAGTATTGCAATATTAAAACACCGATACCTCACCTTACAATCGTTCCTTCGTCCTAATTAGGGTGTAAAAAAATTGTACCTTTTTCGTACTTAATTGTACCACCCTCACTTTTCCGAAAAAATAACGGTATAACGCAAAAATATTAAAAAAGCAATATCGTCTGATTGACAGTCCGTTTACAGCTACTGCGCATGCGCGGCCAACGGAAGTGCGAGATTCGCATGCACACGAGATTTTCAACCGCACGACATTTTAAAATCGTAAAAAAGGGAAAAAATGCATGGCAGGCATTGATAAAATATCCATCGTCGCATTATTATTATTAATTACCAGAATTTGTGGAAAAAGTAATTGTACCCTCCAAATCATTGATATTTAACTCTACTACTATGAGTAAATAAAAAAATGTACATTATCTGTACGTAATAGTACAATCGTCAAACTTTGTATTTATTAATGGGAATCAATTAGAAACAATAGTAAATAATTAGCTGAACGAACGGGCGCACTATGCGCATGTGCGATTGTGACGCCTATGAACTCAAGCGTTTTAAAAACGCGAAAAAAGCAAGTAACGCTCGGTTATTTGACCTTGTAACCCCGTTTTTTGGTTATAATCCTAAAGAAGATGCATTATTATAAGGCTTTTATAGTTTTTTCATAAAAAAACTCTAATGTTGCGATTAATTGGGCATTTATTGGGTATTTTATGATAATTGACCATTTTCTGACTTAAAATTGTTACATTTATTGTCAGATTTCTACTAGGGTACTATTTTATTTAATTATAAGAGAATCTATACCCTGAGTTTTTTCCATAATAGATATGATATCCCAGGAACAATTTCATATAATAGACTAATATTTTAACAGTAACTTTTCAACATTTTTAATCCACTTAAATGAAATAGACTGTGTTATAATATAGTAAAAAAAATTATATTTCCCTGATAGAAAGTTGACGTATTTATAGCTATAAAGCGACTATTTTCTCCAAATATAGATTGCGCGTGAGCCTGCGTGTGTGTGCGTGCGTGGTCGCCTGACCGCCCTTACCCCAGCCCGCCGACCTACGGAATTTTATAAAAAAAAATGCTATCCGATGTATTTTTAATTGTACTTTCTAAAAAAACAAGAAATTTTAATTGTACCCCCACCGTTTTTGAGAAAAAAAATGACAAAGTATTGCAATATTAAAACACCGATACCTCACCTTACAATCGTTCCTTCGTCCTAATTAGGGTGTAAAAAAATTGTACCTTTTTCGTACTTAATTGTACCACCCTCACTTTTCCGAAAAAATAACGGTATAACGCAAAAATATTAAAAAGCAATATCGTCTGATTGACAGTCCGTTTACAGCTACTGCGCATGCGCGGCCAACGGAAGTGCGAGATTCGCATGCACACGAGATTTTCAACCGCACGACATTTTAAAATCGTAAAAAAGGGAAAAAATGCATGGCAGGCATTGATAAAATATCCATCGTCGCATTATTATTATTAATTACCAGAATTTGTGGAAAAAGTAATTGTACCCTCCAAATCATTGATATTTAACTCTACTACTATGAGTAAATAAAAAAATGTACATTATCTGTACGTAATAGTACAATCGTCAAACTTTGTATTTATTAATGGGAATCAATTAGAAACAATAGTAAATAATTAGCTGAACGAACGGGCGCACTATGCGCATGTGCGATTGTGACGCCTATGAACTCAAGCGTTTTAAAAACGCGAAAAAAGCAAGTAACGCTCGGTTATTTGACCTTGTAACCCCGTTTTTTGGTTATAATCCTAAAGAAGATGCATTATTATAAGGCTTTTATAGTTTTTTCATAAAAAAAGTCAAAAGTGTTTATTATTTATGAGGGTTATGTGGGTATTTGAGACTTATATATAGACAGTCGTCTATAACTCTTTCGGGTTGAAAAATTGAGAAGTAAGTACGGCCCCGTCTTAGTCAATAACCTGAGGGATAGTTTATTTTTAAAAACATAAAGCAAATCAATAATAAAGAGTTCAGATAAATACCTTTCCATATAATTATATATATATATATATAAATAATATTATATACGTAATTTAATATATATATATATATATACATTTGGATATAGGGGGTTATGGAGCCTCGTATGTTAAATTCCAATAACCCTATCCCTTTCCCACTCATTGTTAATATGGCAGGTTTATGGAGCCGGGGCTCCATAATCTTTTCTGTCTCTTTTTATCGTACTAAAGTACGTATCTTCCTTCTCTGTCATGGGCTTCATAAACCCCGAAATTTAAAATTATATGTATGTATGCATAGATAGGGTGGACCATATTTTTATTGTTGATTTGCTTTATGTTTTTAAAAATAAACTATCCCTCAGGTTATTGACTAAGACGGGGCCGTACTTACTTCTCAATTTTTCAACCCAAAACGAGTTATAGACGACTGTCTACATAACTCTCAAATACCCACATAAGCCTCATAAATAATAAACACTTTTGTTGTTACTTGCTTTTTTCGCGATTTTAAGACGCCTGCCTTCATAGGCCCGCTGGTAATTATTTAATTATTTTTGCTCAAATTTAATGTGTAAACCAACAAACTAATGATGGTACAATTAAGAACAAATGAAAAAGAATATTTAATACGTCTGTTAATTGTTAAACAGCTGTTGTGCACGCTGCTTTCAACGTTTCCACCTGTAACCTGACAATAACTTTTTTTTCTCAAAACCTCAGGTGGTACAATTGAATTTTCTGTAAAGTCTATGAAAGATAAATGAATATACATCGTTGACTATTTTTTATAACATCTTTCGAGCATTTTTTGATCTATTCATGACTTTTAAATAACGCGCCATAAGCATGCGTTTCTCGTATTTCCGGTGACCGCGCATGCGCGGTGACTGGAAATATATTTGCATTATGTCAGTACAATTTTTTTGATTTTTTATTTATTGTATTATATTATTTCGCAAAAGTAACGGTGGTACAATTAAGTATAAAAAAGGTACAATTTTTCTGCACCTTTCCTTTAACGTTAAAACCACTTTAAAAGGAGCTATTGGCGGATTAATATTCTAGTACTTTAGGATTTTTTTTCTAAAAAACTACGGGGGTACAATTGAAAATTTTTTTTTTTGTTGAAAAGTACAATTAAAAATACGTCCATTAGCATTTTTTTTTTATTATATTTCGAAGGGTCGTCGGGCTGGGGTAGGGTCGGTGGTCGTGCTTCCCCTCTCCGGGCGCTCCCTCCACGCACCGCTTTCGGTCTCTCTGCACCGTCCATCGCCGACTGGCGCGCTCTGATTGGCTGGAATTAATAATGTTTAACTAACAATAACTTAATAAATAAGCTTCAAATCGAAATTTGTCAGATAGAAAAGTTGCTTAGAATTTCGTGCTTTATATGTGTGCGAAATTAACGGAATGAATTTCAGAACACCCTGTATATGTTTTCGTGAATGTATATTTTCGTACGACGCGTCGACAGCATTAATTGATAACCAACTTGCTGTGTGATATTTTTTGGCCATTATTGTTAAAACTTGAACTACTCCTTTGGCTTTTGGACGGATTTTAAAAGTTCCATCAACGAATATATCGCTGTATGTTTGAAACTCTTGAACTTGTGTTTCATTATACAATAAAAGTTGGTAACTTTTAAATGATGATTTCAATATTGCAAACGTCATTGAAATTTCTTTGTTAACACACATCAGGGTCTATAGTTTTGGAAACGCCATTGATGATCCCCGAATTCTTTAATAGAGCCATATTCATATTTTACACCAGGATTACCCCCGTTATTTTTTGCTCGCAAAATTGTCTGCTTTATTCGTGTAGATATCAATATTGCTTATTAAAAAAACTATAAGTATAAATACACTTATTAAAAACGCATTTATTAACAACATATTAATTTAGAATCATATAAAAACTCATTAATTTTCAGAAAATAAAAAGTATTACGAATTATTATTGAAATTCAACTTATAAGACTTTTGCTTACGAAGCATAACTGTTCGATTACGATAAATTAAATACTTTTACATCAGACAAGTACAAAAAGTTTTGAGCAGAATCAATTAATATAATAATTATGCGTTGAACATCTACATTAATGTAAAAGGGACTTTACTATCTGTTAATCTGGAAAACAATATTTTTATAATTGACTGTCATTGGTTCTTATGAGAAATCGTAGTATTATCGCCTCATGTGTACAAAGAATTTATCTAAAACAAATCTAAGACAAATCAATTAATGACGAATTAAAGAAATTACTGACCGACACGGTGGCGGAGTTACGGAGATGCACCTCGGCCGATCGCGAAAGTTAAGCAGCACTGAGTGCGGTTCGGACTCGGATGGGTGACACCATTCTTGTGCGGGTTTCGGGATCGGTTAGGTGTTTTTCCACACTTCACAACGTGAGCGGAAGGTGTGGAATATTCGGTTTCGGTGTTTGGGCCTACGCAAGGTGACCTGAACATCTAAACAGAATGTTTCAATACACCGGCCGTCTCGGGGTAGGTTTTCCTACAAGTTTTTCCCTTCCTCACAGGCATAACCCCGGGCGAATGCGAGACGGTGGGGACCGGGATGGGAAAAATTGGAATGTTTTCACCCCCACACATAGGTGGTAGGGATGTCCCTGTAAAAACCCATCTAATGGGTATACGGAGTGATGAGCAAAGAGAATAAAATAAAGAAATTACTGCTTTTAAAGGTTAGTGAATGCTAAATTAAATTTTATAACATAAAATATTGGCCTAAAGCTTTAAGTTTCTTTTTATCAAAATTTGAAAAAAAGTTGATTAAAGTTTGCTATCGGTAGGGCATATATACCCCATGTCTTCCTCGTCAGGATAGAGCTGGTTTTCAAAAATTTTTATATCTGTCATCTGTATCTAGAGACGAGATGCCTGGACTCTACTGATGAGCCCACCAGGCATACTCAGGGCGAAATACAATTTTTTTCCGTCTTATTAAGTTTTTATTAATTTTATACTACAATCAATTAAATTTTATATTTTTGTTGACTTAGCTTGACTTAGTTTTTTTTCAAACACTCATCCTGTGAGGTTTCTAAAGTGGCTAGTATTAATACAGTCCGCCTTACTTGAGTTGTGAGGAATGTTTCTTTGGCTTGTAAAGCATATAACTTATAGTGTAAACAAGCAATAAATTCACGAATTTTTCTAATAGTTGGAAAATTCAAATTTCAAAATGTTTATATTTGCTCAAATTATTTTACATTAATTTAAATGAAGGGATTTTAGTAATTTTTAGAAATTACCTATATTTTACTTTTTGCAGTTTGAAAAATCAAAAGGCACGATAGCGCCTGGACGCAAGTATGCGCGTAAGCCCTTATTATACAGCTAACTAACCCCTCAGATTTTTTATATTTTCGTAAATTTAAAATTATACTATCTATTTATGCAATGACAAATCTCACATCTATTTTTTATATAAGTTTTTACAATAAATCCGGTTTGAATTCATAAGTGCATAGTGGAGAAATTCTATATTATTAAAGTTGCTTGTTGAATTCCGATTCTCGAATTTTGCTATTTCCACTTTCTTTTTCATTCGATGCAAACAAAAAGAGATAGCGTCATAGGAGTTGCGAAAGATAGAAAGAGACGAAATTTTTTCCAGCCCGTGAGAGAACGCCTACAGACGTAAAAACTGTTGGCAAGTTGTTTGAGAAGTGGCCGCAAGGGGGAGCTACTGCGCTACTCTCAGCACTACACACATCGTATATATATAGATATATTTTATTGTGTCAGAAAGAATAATAAAAAAAGATAAAGATTGTTATTGACTATTTGAGATAATGTGAAAGAAAAATGATTGATTCCCAAGGAGAAAACCAGCTGAATGTTAATTCCAAATCGATCAATAGAAGAGAGTTCCTTTGCGACTTTTTCCCATGTGCAGAAAAAGTATTTGAAAGAATGTTGGCCACTGGTACAAAAGGCAATTGAGCGAGCATTTTGTCAAAGCAGAGTTGGACCTTATTGTCTTGTTTAATGATAAACACTCTTACAAGGTAATTATACTTTTTCTTTCACATTGTCAATTAACTGTTAACCTCTTACAAATTTTAACCTCCCTTAATTTAATTTTTTTTAGTTATCATAAAAAGATAACCATTTATTATTTCTTTTAGATATTATATACTATTTGAGCCTGAAGATTTAAAAGAAAAATGACTGATTCCGTAGGAGAAAACAAGCTGAATATTAATGGTAGTGCGTAGTCTTTAAAAATACATGAATTCAAACCGAAAGACAATCCACATCAATTACTAGAAGAGAGTTCCTTTGCGACTTTTTCCCATGTGCAGGGAAAAGTATTTGAAAGAATGTTGGCCACTGGTACAAAAGGCAATTATGAGCGAGCATTTTGTCAAAGCAGAGTTGGACCTTATTGTCTCGTTTAATGATAAACACTCTCACAAGGTAATTATACTTTTTCTTTTAACATTGACAATTAACTGTTAATCTCTTACAAATTTTAACCTCCCTTAATTTAATTTTTTTTAGTTATCATAAAAAGATAACTATTTAATATTTTTTTTAGATATTATAGACTATTTGAGCCTAAAGATTTGAAAAAAAAATGACTGATTCCGAAGGAGAAAACCAGCTGAATGTTAATGGTAATGCGTAGTCTTTAAAAATACATGAATTCAAACCGAAGGACAATCCACATCGATTAATGGAAGAAAGTTCCTCTGCGACTCTTTTTCCCATGTACAGGGAAAAGTATTTGAAAGAATATTGGCCACTGAGATAAGAGGTTATTTATTATAATTGTGACTCCATTATAGTGGATATAAATTAATGATTGTTTGAACGTGGTGAAATTCACTATAACTCCAGTGATTGGAAATTAAATAGTACAATTATTATTATTTTATTTTATATTACTTAAGTAACTGAGAAGTCCATTCAGATACTAGTGAAAACCCAATAGACAAATACAAATCCTTGATAAAATCTTTTGAACAAGCAGAAGAAGAGAAAAAGAATAAGGAAGTTGAATTAGAATTTATATGGGGTATAGGAGTTAAAGAAAAGACTGAAAAATTAGTAAAAGAAAAAATGAAACAGAATGAAAATTTAACTCCGTTTTGACAGTATTTGGAAATAATATTAAGTCATTTCTTTCACAAGTTTGAAAGTCTTTTAATTTTGTAACATTTACATGAATCAGTGACTTTAATTGAAATTCAAATATTATTGTATACGTATTTTAACATTTAAATGTAACCAATTATGTCATTTCTTTGACAAGTTTAAATGTCATTTAATAAAATTTTCTAACATTTACACATATCAGTGATTTTTATTCAAATGTCAAGTGACCTGAAAGATTGATGAAAAGCATATTGTTATTTAAACGGACCCTGTGTCATTCTCCATCCTTATTAATGTTACTGAATAAACTTTTTTTTAACTTTCTATATAAAGCCAATACATATTTGTTCGATAATTTGGCAAATGCATAATATATTTAATATAAATAATAATTATATGAACTAAAATAAATACAAGATTATTCTCTTTCCAATGTTAAGTGAAAGGGATGTTTAATTAATAATTATACCTTCACTTACTTAAATAATTTTAACAAATGTTGATAAGGTATTAATTATGCTGTAAATACTTATAAAAAAAATGATTAAAAATGATTAATGTCTAGATTTGAGACAAGAAAAAATAGTTATTAATTTTTATCAATTTTCATAAACATTGTTGTTAATAGTTAATAATTTTTTCTAATTTTTTCATTTATAACAGTATTGTAAAAAAATGTATGTGTGTAAAAGTAAATTAAATAAATAGTAAATTATTATCAAAAACACCTTTCAAAAAGGTGTCAAAACCCGGAAGTATTGTGTTATTCTAATCAAACTTTGAAAATTGTTATCTGATAAATAAAATTGTTATCGGTCTGATAAAAAATTTCTTTGATTCTAACTCCCACATTTTTTCTACTTATTCATATTTTAATTACAACTTTTTATAAGTAATTTATACTCCATAATAGTTTTCTGCAATTGAAAATACTGAAATCAAAAACACCTTTCAAAAAGGTGTCAAAACCCGCAAGCATTGTGTTATTCTAATCAAACTTTGAAAATTGTTATCTGATAAATAAAATTGTTATCTGTCTAATAAATTTCAAAGTATAAGATAAAAATATCTTTGATTCTAATTCCCATATTTTCTCTACTTATTTATATTTTAATTACACCTTTTCTATATCTAATTTATATTCCATAATATTTTTCTGCAATTGAAAGTATTCAATTCGAAAACACCTTCCAAGAAGGTGTCAAAACTCGCAAGTATTGTGTTATTCTAATCAAACTTTGAAAATTGTTATGTGATAAATAAATTCTGCAATTCAATCTGACATTGTTATCTAATAAATAAATAATTTTAATTCTAACTACCTTATTTTATCTATTTCTTTGAATTTTAATTAAACATTTTTTTAAATATTACGAAAATTTCGTATAAAAGATTTCTGCTATTGAAAGAATTGAAATCAAACTGAAATCGACAAGTATTTTGAATCGTACCATAAATTTATATTTTAAATAAACATTTACTTAAACTTCGTAAAAAGTTTCTGCAATTGAAAGCACTGAAATCAAACTGTAATCGACAAGTATTTTGAACCATGCAAAAATTTCTACCAATCTGAATACAGATTTTTTTTTATAAAAAGTATCTTTCACTATTATTATTCATTTCTGGCCCTCACATGTTTTACAGTAATAAATAAATAATACTCTAATGATATTAATTTGTGCAAAATTAATTTCTGCAATACTAATAAACTGGACATTTATTTTTTATTCTTTTAAATAATAAAATAATACTTGCACCACCGTTGGTTAAACGCTTCATATATGTGTTAATTCTGACTATATTAACTGATGTTACATATTATAAATAATTACATACATCTTAGCTATTATATCTTATTAATTAATTAATTAATTGGTAAAATCATGTAGATTGTATATATACTTTGTTAAGTGAAATAATAATTATTTTACATAACTACTAAATAGAACTTGTATTTAAAAAAATAACCGCAAGGCATTATACTGAGTTTATACTGATATGAAAACTTTTTCTTTTTTTTTAATTATTTTAACGTCGCTCTTTTTATGCTCCCAAACCGGTGCTTATCTGCGACGGAGGTCATAGGATGTCTTGGTGAAGAAAGCACTTGTTGAAAATACAGTCGCCAGTGGTGCTTGTATCAATCGGCCGGGGCCGGGAATCAAACCTGGGACCTCCAGATTACGAGTCCGACGCCCTACCGACCGAGCCATCGCAAGCCTCTTTTGAGAACTTTATTAGATAAAAATAATGATGTCTATTTTTTCATTGCTGATGTAGGATAATAAAATTGCCAGAAAGTATTGCTATATTTATTTATTATTACTCATTGCAGTTTCTGCACGGTATTATACTTTCATAATTGTAAAGGAATACATTAGTAAGTCAGAATTAACACACACATGAAGCGTTTAACCAACGGTGGTGCAAGTATTATTTTATTATTTAAAAGAATAAAAAAGAAATGTCCAGTTTATTAGTATTGCAGAAATTAATTTTGCACAAATTAATATCATTAGAATATTATTTATTTATTACTGTAGATCATGTGAGGGCCAGAAATGAAAAATAATAGTGAAAGATATTTTTCATAAAAAAAAATCTGTATTCAGATTGGTAGAAATTTTTGCATGGTTAAAAAACTTGTCGATTACAGTTTGATTTCAGTGCTTTCAATTGCAGAAACTTTTTACGAAGTTTAAGTAAATGTTTATTTAAAATATAAATTTATGGTACGATTGAAAATTCTTGTCGATTTCAGTTCGATTTCAATTCTTTCAATAGCAGAAATTTTTTATACGAAATTTTCGTAATATTTAAAAAAATGTTTAATTGAAATTCAAAAAAATAGATATAATAAGGTAGTTAGAATTAATATTATTTTTATCTAATAAAGTTCTCAAAAGAGGCTTGCGATGGCTCGGTCGGTAGGGCGTCGGACTCGTAATCTGGAGGGCCCAGGTTTGATTCCCGGCCCCGGCCGATTGATACAAGCACCACTGGCGACTGTATTTTCAACAAGTGCTTTCTTCACCAAGACATCCTATGACCTCCGTCGCAGATAAGCACCGGTTTGGGAGCATAAAAAGAGCGACGTTAAAATAATAAAAAAAAAAGAAAAAGTTTTCACATCAGTATAAACTCAGTATAATGCCTTGCGGTTATTTTTTTAAATACAAGTTCTATTTAGTAGTTATGTAAAATAATTATTATTTCACTTAACAAAGTATATATACAATCTACATGATTTTACCAATTAATTAATTAATTAATTAATAAGATATAATAGCTAAGATGTATGTAATTATTTATAATATGTAACATCAGTTAATATAGTCAGAATTAACACATATATGAAGCGTTTAACCAACGGTGGTGCAAGTATTATTTTATTATTTAAAAGAATAAAAAATAAATGTCCAGTTTATTAGTATTACAGAAATTAATTTTGCACAAATTAATATCATTAGAATATTATTTATTTATTACTGTAAAACATGTGAGGGCCAGAAATGAATAATAATAGTGAAAGATACTTTTCATAAAAGAAAATCTGTATTCAGATTGGTAGAAATTTTTGCATGGTTCAAAATACTTGTCGATTACAGTTTGATTTCAGTGCTTTCAATTGCAGAAACTTTTTACGAAGTTTAAGTAAATGTTTATTTAAAATATAAATTTATGGTACAATTGAAAATACTGAAATCAAAAACACCTTTCAAAAAGGTGTCAAAACCCGCAAGCATTGTGTTATTCTAATCAAACTTTGAAAATTGTTATCTGATAAATAAAATTGTTATCTGTCTAATAAATTTCAAAGTATAAGATAAAAATATCTTTGATTCTAATTCCCATATTTTCTCTACTTATTTATATTTTAATTACACCTTTTCTATATCTAATTTATATTCCATAATATTTTCTGCAATTGAAGTATTCAATTCGAAAACACCTTCAAGAAGGTGTCAAAACTCGCAAGTATTGTGTTATTCTAATCAAACTTTGAAAATTGTTATGTGATAAATAAATTCTGCAATTCAATCTGACATTGTTATCTAATAATAAATAATTTTAATTCTAACTACCTTATTTTATCTATTTCTTTGAATTTTAATTAAACATTTTTTTAAATATTACGAAAATTTCGTATAAAAGATTTCTGCTATGAAAGAATTGAAATCAAACTGAAATCGACAAGTATTTTGAATCGTACCATAAATTTATATTTTAAATAAACATTTACTTAAACTTCGTAAAAAGTTTCTGCAATTGAAAGCACTGAAATCAAACTGTAATCGACAAGTATTTTGAACCATGCAAAAATTTCTACCAATCTGAATACAGATTTTTTTTTATAAAAAGTATCTTTCACTATTATTATTCATTTCTGGCCCTCACATGTTTTACAGTAATAAATAAATAATACTCTAATGATATTAATTTGTGCAAATTAATTTCTGCAATACTAATAAACTGGACATTTATTTTTTATTCTTTTAAATAATAAAATAATACTTGCACCACCGTTGGTTAAACGCTTCATATATGTGTTAATTCTGACTATATTAACTGATGTTACATATTATAAATAATTACATACATCTTAGCTATTATATCTTATTAATTAATTAATTAATTGGTAAAATCATGTAGATTGTATATATACTTTGTTAAGTGAAATAATAATTATTTTACATAACTACTAAATAGAACTTGTATTTAAAAAATAACCGCAAGGCATTATACTGAGTTTATACTGATATGAAAACTTTTTCTTTTTTTTTAATTATTTTAACGTCGCTCTTTTTATGCTCCCAAACCGGTGCTTATCTGCGACGGAGGTCATAGGATGTCTTGGTGAAGAAAGCACTTGTGAAAATACAGTCGCCAGTGGTGCTTGTATCAATCGGCCGGGGCCGGGAATCAAACCTGGGACCTCCAGATTACGAGTCCGACGCCCTACCGACCGAGCCATCGCAAGCCTCTTTTGAGAACTTTATTAGATAAAACTAATGATGTCTATTTTTCATTGCTGATGTAGGATAATAAAATTGCCAGAAGTATTGCTATATTTATTTATTATTACTCATTGCAGTTTCTGCACGGTATTATACTTTCATAATTGTAAAGGAATACATTAGTAAGTCAGAATTAACACACACATGAAGCGTTTAACCAACGGTGGTGCAAGTATTATTTTATTATTTAAAAGAATAAAAAAGAAATGTCCAGTTTATTAGTATTGCAGAAATTAATTTTGCACAAATTAATATCATTAGAATATTATTTATTTATTACTGTAGATCATGTGAGGGCCAGAAATGAAAAATAATAGTGAAAGATATTTTTCATAAAAAAAATCTGTATTCAGATTGGTAGAAATTTTTGCATGGTTAAAAACTTGTCGATTACAGTTTGATTTCAGTGCTTTCAATTGCAGAAACTTTTTACGAAGTTTAAGTAAATGTTTATTTAAAATATAAATTTATGGTACGATTGAAAATTCTTGTCGATTTCAGTTCGATTTCAATTCTTTCAATAGCAGAAATTTTTTATACGAAATTTTCGTAATATTTAAAAAAATGTTTAATTGAAATTCAAAAAAATAGATATAATAAGGTAGTTAGAATTAATATTATTTTTATCTAATAAAGTTCTCAAAAGAGGCTTGCGATGGCTCGGTCGGTAGGGCGTCGGACTCGTAATCTGGAGGGCCCAGGTTTGATTCCCGGCCCCGGCCGATTGATACAAGCACCACTGGCGACTGTATTTTCAACAAGTGCTTTCTTCACCAAGACATCCTATGACCTCCGTCGCAGATAAGCACCGGTTTGGGAGCATAAAAAGAGCGACGTTAAAATAATAAAAAAAAAGAAAAAGTTTTCACATCAGTATAAACTCAGTATAATGCCTTGCGGTTATTTTTTTAAATACAAGTTCTATTTAGTAGTTATGTAAAATAATTATTATTTCACTTAACAAAGTATATATACAATCTACATGATTTTACCAATTAATTAATTAATTAATAAGATATAATAGCTAAGATGTATGTAATTATTTATAATATGTAACATCAGTTAATATAGTCAGAATTAACACATATATGAAGCGTTTAACCAACGGTGGTGCAAGTATTATTTTATTATTTAAAAGAATAAAAAATAAATGTCCAGTTTATTAGTATTACAGAAATTAATTTTGCACAAATTAATATCATTAGAATATTATTTATTTATTACTGTAAAACATGTGAGGGCCAGAAATGAATAATAATAGTGAAAGATACTTTTCATAAAAGAAAATCTGTATTCAGATTGGTAGAAATTTTTGCATGGTTCAAAATACTTGTCGATTACAGTTTGATTTCAGTGCTTTCAATTGCAGAAACTTTTTACGAAGTTTAAGTAAATGTTTATTTAAAATATAAATTTATGGTACGATTGAAAATTCTTGTCGATTTCAGTTCGATTTCAATTCTTTCAATAGCAGAAATTTTTTATACGAAATTTTCGTAATATTTAAAAAAATGTTTAATTAAAATTCAAAAAAATAGATAAAATAAGGTAGTTAGAATTAAAATTATTTATTTATTAGATAACAATGTCAGATTGAATTGCAGAATTTATTTATCAGATAACAATTTTCAAAGTTTGATTAGAATAACACAATACTTGCGAGTTTTGACACCTTCTTGGAAGGTGTTTTCGAATTGAATACTTTCAATTACAGAAAAATATTATGGAATATAAGTTAGATATAGAAAAGGTGTAATTAAAATATAAATAAGTAGAGAAAATATGGGAATTAGAATCAAAGATATTTTTATCTTATACTTTGAAATTAATTAGACAGATAACAATTTTATTTATCAGATAACAATTTTAAAGTTTGATTAGAATAACACAATACTTGGGGGTTTTGACACCTTTTTGAAAGGTGTTTTTAATTTCAGTTTTTTCAATTGCAGAAAACTATTATGGAGTATAAATTACTTATAAAAAGTTGTAATTAAAATATAAATTAGGAAAAAAAAATGTGGGAGTTAGAATCAAAGATATTTTTTATCAGACCGATAACAATTTTATTTATCAGATAACAATTTTCAAAGTTTGATTAGAATAAATATATACCCACCTAGTGACTCACTTATTGTAAATATACTTGACGTATTTTATAGGCAATTATGTACATATTTATTTTATTTAATTTGTACAAACCTGTAATTTAAAAATAAAATATTCAAATGTGACGTCTTACAGTTTTAATAATATTTATTTGTTACTCTGCCTTATTGATAATGAAGTTATCTTGTTATCCTGCACCATAAAAGTGGCGCTGATAGCGCTGGGCAATTTGTTACTTGGGCGAATTGAGCCCGATTCAAAATGTCGATCGATTAAAAATTTGAAAATTATACTTTATGAGGATAAGTTTATGCAAAACAATATAGCAGACTCTAGTACTGTCTACGACCATAGAGTGATTATGAAAATAATTATACACATCAAGATAGTTATTCATAATAGTTAGCTTAGAAAATTTCGTGTAAAACTAATAATACACAAAACTATAAAGCCACCATAGTTTCTCTACATAAAACTAGAATAATTTCCTTATATAGTTTTGTCAATGAAACTATATAGTACAAGTGTTACAAAACAATGTAGATTCTTCACAGTTTCACTTCATAGATGTATCTAGTACGATTTTAAACTAGATAGTTATATGTAATTTACGATTTAATTTTTACTAGTGATATTATAAAATTTTTATGTGAAAGCGATATATTTAAAAATTTTATAAAAGAACGTGCTTTTTATATGTTTATCTCTAAAACTATTTGTTTGTACAATAGGAAAAATTTATGTAATTTTACAAACATTTTATTTCTACAAAGTTTTATGTAGATACGACACATTTCAAAATAATCTTCAAAATACAATTCAACAAAATTTTAAAAAGTTAAATTATTCGAACAGGTTTTTAGCGATATGGCGGAGGAGTAGAATCATATGATTTCTGCATTATGAAAAAATACCCTATAAATTTGAGCTAAATAAATAAAAAATTGTTCGAAATTTTAGGTCATACATTTTGCGATAGTGTAGTATACGATCGCTCATTATATACTACTACATTTAAGCTAAGTAACATTTGAATTTTGTTAATAATAGATATATTTAATTAAAATATAATTTCTTGATACTTGAAAAGGATCACGATTAATTTTACAAAAGAAGCCTAAGTATTAGTAAACAAATATTTATAAAATTAACAATTATCAACAATATTAACATAAGAGTCTATTTAGAAATAGAAAAAAAAATTAAAATGAAAAACACTGCTATTAGAACTTCTATAACATTAATATTATGTAAAAATAATAAAATTGTTATAAAAACTCATAAATGAAATATTATAATGTATATTATAAACGAGTTAAATTAGTATGAGTTAGTACTTATAGTAGAACTTACATTGTAAAAAGGTGAGGCAACCATAATACTTACACTTTTACACGTCATGGATTTATTGTTAAAAATACCTGAACCTTCTTTTACTTATTGTCAATATTTTTTTATGTTAAAGTGAATATAATTTAAATAAATCGTATGCAAGTTATAATTATAATTGATACGAGCAGTTTCCAACACGTAAGAAAGTTGTGGTGGCCCTGAAAAGGGCCGATTGTTGTGGCTGTTTAGTTAATTTATTTGGAGCTGGTGTACTTGGTGACGGCCTTGGTGCCTTCACTGACGGCGTGCTTGGCGAGCTCACCGGGAAGCAGAAGCCTGACGGCAGTCTGGATCTCCCGGGAGGTAATGGTCGACCTCTTGTTGTAGTGAGCAAGCCTCGAAGCTTCAGCGGCGATGCGCTCAAAGATGTCGTTGACGAAACTGTTCATAATGCTCATCGCCTTGCTGGAAACACCAGTGTCGGGATGGACCTGCTTCAACACTTTGTAGATGTAAATGGCGTAGCTTTCCTTCCTCTTCTTCTTGTGCTTCTTCTTGTCGCCTTTCGTAATATTTTTAACGGCCTTACCGGCCTTCTTGACTGCCTTTCCACTGGTTTTGGGTGCCATGGCTTCGGTAGCTGTGCTCAAACACAAACTGATGCCGACTCACTGTCTGCCGTTCCTTTTTAAGTCATTCGGAGCAGCAGCTGCGCGCCAACCGGTTTTGAGACTCCCCACTGCCGCGAGTAGCGCGAGTATTGTCGACAGACGTTGGTGCGCAGCTGCTGTGTCGAAAGGTATAAAAGCGAGGGTCGACCAGCCAGGCAGCATCAGTTCTTTTAGATCTGTCGGTTGACTCGTGTTACTCTATACAAAAACTATCATGTCCGGAAGAGGCAAAGGCGGTGGCAAAGTGAAGGGAAAGTCAAAGACGCGCTCTAACCGAGCTGGACTCCAGTTCCCCGTCGGGCGTATCCATCGGCTGCTACGTAAAGGAAACTACGCGGAGCGCGTGGGTGCCGGTGCTCCGGTCTACCTGGCCGCAGTGATGGAGTACTTGGCCGCTGAGGTTCTCGAGTTGGCAGGTAACGCCGCTCGTGACAACAAGAAAACGAGGATTATCCCCCGTCATCTCCAGCTGGCCATCCGCAACGACGAGGAGTTGAACAAATTACTCTCCGGAGTCACCATCGCCCAGGGTGGTGTCCTACCCAACATCCAAGCTGTTCTTCTTCCCAAGAAGACCGAGAAAAGCTCTTAAACGCTTTAACTTCATTTTATTATACAATCGGCCCTTTTCAGGGCCACCATATTATCCAAACGTATAAGAATAACTTTCTATCGGAAGTAAAATAATTAACAAATAAGTATAATAAGTATTATGAAACATATTAACTACGTAATTAATTTGTTAAGTATGCTTAATAAATAAACGAATAAAGTATATTATTTTATTGGTGTATTAATTATTAATTAAATTATTATACAATAATATTAACTAATAAAATTAATTACTAAAGATATTTATAATTAAGGGGACAAGCTTAGGTTAAAATTGAAAAAATGAAATTCAATATTAACAACTAATAATTTTTTCATAATAGTTGAAAACATTTGTTAATTGTTTATAATAAATTGAACAATTTTTATTTCATTATTGGTTGATCATCGGCCCATTGATTTTTGCAGCAAGTAACTTTAGAAAGATAATGATTTAATCCGTAGGATATTTGGATACTTTATTATAATATGTTTCTGGACCTTTTATTAAATAATTTAAAGATTTTCTATTTATACAATTTTAGTAATTGATATTTATTCTTCAATGGAGATTATATCAATACTTTATTTAATAAGAATTCAACATTTTTTCAGAATTCCAGTATTAATCTGCGGGGTCATTTTAAGTCATACGCGTACTCAGATTTTTAATTTTATTTAATGTTTTATTATTTTAAGTTTCTTATAATGAACTGTTTAATATATATTATATAATAATTGTTATTTATAATTCAAAATTATATCAGTATCTACCGCCTTAATAAATGAATTTAACAGTTTTACGATAGGACCAAATTAGTAATTGTGTAATTATGGTATTCAAAAAAGAAATGGTTTCAATGAAACATGTGACAGATATTTCACTGTTTTTATAATGTACCAGGATTGCAGCAATTGATAATTCTATATCTTATAACAGAATCTATTTAAATATTAAATTTACAAAAATATTGTTTACTCTTAACATTAGTCTTTGCTTCCCCCCTTCCCCCTAAGTGCTAAAATACTTTAGTTAAGACTATCAATTACTGTAGAACTAAATAAAATATGAAATTTTAAATGCAAATGGTTGTTCAACGTATAAAAAAAATTGGTGGCCCTGAAAAGGGCCGATTGTTGTAATTTTGCTAATGATGAGTGAATAATTTAACCGCCGAAGCCGTAGAGGGTGCGTCCTTGTCTTTTAAGGGCATAGACGACGTCCATGGCAGTGACCGTCTTCCTCTTGGCATGCTCCGTGTAGGTCACGGCGTCGCGGATGACGTTCTCGAGGAAAACCTTGAGGACACCGCGGGTCTCCTCGTAGATCAGGCCAGAGATACGCTTGACACCACCTCGTCGGGCAAGACGGCGGATGGCGGGCTTGGTGATGCCCTGGATGTTGTCACGCAAGACCTTTCTGTGACGCTTGGCTCCTCCTTTTCCCAATCCCTTTCCTCCCTTTCCACGGCCGGTCATGATGCTGAGAGTACAAGTACAACGGTCTGCTCAAAACACAAAACTGATGCTTGCTCCGGCGTTGGCCACCTCTTTTATAGCCTGGCAACCCGAGCTCTCCCTACTCGGAATCGAGTGAAACGCGAGTAGAGAACTCGCGTCCGAATTCCCCCTCTGCCAGGCAAGTAGCCAATCCCGTAGCACCGCCACACCCGCCTTCGTGTATAAATATAGCCACACGGAACATCGCTAGCCATCGTCTCTTGCCAGACAGCAATTCGTTAGCAATGGCACGTACCAAGCAAACCGCCCGCAAGTCCACCGGAGGCAAAGCCCCGCGTAAGCAGTTGGCCACCAAGGCAGCACGTAAAAGTGCACCCGCGACCGGTGGAGTGAAGAAGCCCCATCGCTACAGGCCAGGAACCGTAGCTCTTAGAGAGATCAGACGGTATCAGAAGAGCACCGAACTTCTCATTCGCAAGCTGCCCTTCCAGCGACTCGTACGTGAGATCGCTCAAGACTTCAAGACCGACCTCCGTTTCCAGAGCTCGGCTGTGATGGCTCTACAGGAAGCCAGCGAGGCCTACCTCGTCGGCCTCTTCGAGGACACCAACTTGTGCGCCATCCACGCCAAGCGCGTTACCATCATGCCAAAGGACATCCAGTTGGCACGCCGAATTCGCGGAGAGCGAGCTTAAGTCATCGACAACCCAACTTCAATCGGCCCTTTTCAGGGCCACAATATTATTCGACAAGGAATATTTATATTTGTTATAATTTACAATGCTTCTTGGCAGTACGATAAGTATTATACATAATAATACAATTCAATTTCTTTAGCAAAAAATTTCTATTCCTGAAATTTACATGATTTTCAGAAATTATAATCAAATATTAACGTTTCATAAATATGAAGAACATGATCGTATAAGATCTGGAAGTATATTTAAATCAAAAGGCGCGACAGCGCCTGACGCAAGTATAAAGGCGCGTAAGTCATATATGCAGCTAACTAGCCCCTCGATTTTTAACTTTCATAAATATTCTATTATTTATTCATTATATCATGTATATATGATCAGACTTCATCTTCTCTATTTATTCTTTGACTGTACAACAAGTTCTGTCGGGATTCATTCATGCATAATAAAGAAATTCCGTGTTCAAAGAAATTGCTTCCCTTTTCTCGTCTCCCTGCTGTATATATGTCTACTAGTAAGAAAAGTAAAATAGCGAGAAGGGTTATCTGGATTTATTGAAATTATAAAAAGTTTCAGGTATTTATCCAATTATATAACAGGTATAACTGCTTATACCTACTGTTTTGTGCTTGTAAGCAGATTAGAGATTCAAAAGTATCAGTGACTAACAATAAATAGTATATTTTAGTATTATTGAGGAATAATAGTGCCATATTGTTTGAATGCAAGTATACAATTACTCTGTTTTTTTTCATAAAATGCATTCGCTTTTTTTTTAAGAAATTTGCCTAAAAACACGATAACTTTGTCTGAAATGCTCTGCCACACTCAAATTTTGCATCATTTTGAAGGTAATTAATCATCGATGAATTAGATTTTTGGATGGATAAAATATTTTTGATCGTACAACCCTTTTTTTGACTATAAAGGTTTTTATTAATTATAACTATATTCAATGTTTTAAACTAATATAAATTAAATATTTCAACAGATTTTTCTTGAAATTTATTAACTGTTTCAAATTTAATGTATATAAGAAAAAATTGATAGATTTTGACTGATAAAAATGGCCAAAAAGTCATTTTTTGCAAAAAAATTCGATTTTTTGAATGGCTACAGCTCTGGTACTAATTGAAATTCAGGCCTATAAATTTAGCTGCACTCTATTCAAGAAGTTTTTTTACTAATTCCATACATTAAAACAAGATTCTATTTTTTAACTGGATCACTTCACATGGAATTTCCCATATATATATATATATATTTAATAACAGCGCAATATTGGCATAGTGTCCCTATTTTTAGAGCCCTTCAAACGCGAACATTTCTGCACTTGTCACAAAAAATATGGTGTACGCCATGGGCTAAGTGGGCTTTTATGCCTCGTGTGTTTTTCGTACGAAGTGCAGGTGAGCTAGCACGAGCCGAAGGCGAGAAAAAAGCCTAAAAAAAAGCTTAAAAAAGCCTACTATACGCCCTAGGCACACAATATACTAATACACACCTTGGCCAGTAAAAAAGAAAGCCTCGGATCACATGTTTGTCCACCTCGGCTTCGCCTCGGCCGACAATTACTGGTCATGGTATGTAATATACTATTTCTATTGCTTGTACTAACTTATTTTAATACAATTGTTATTAAAATTGAATACAAAATAGCTAATTAAATAACGAAATAATAAAAATCGATAGTTTTACCAATAAGGAGATTCCATATACTGTTCAGAACAAAAAAAATTAAAGAATAACTATCTCGCCACGTGTGGTCATAAGGCCGCCATAACTCGCCGCTTCGGAGCTCTAGATCGAACGCTTCGCTTCGCGATCTAGAGCTCCTCCGCGGTGCGCAAGGCATGCAAAAACCGAAGCTTTTTGCATATAAAGCACAACCGTGTAAAACTCACGCTTCGCGTTCGCACTGTTTGTGTTCATACGCATTGCGATATATTTAATTTTATTATGAAAAAACGTCATTTTTTTCGTTATTTTGATCTTTTCTCTTTTTCATCTTTAAAAATATTGTTCTGAGCGTTAAGTGTATAATAGAAAAAAGGTTTGTTACTTTAAAACGAATACCCGCGTAAAAAAAAATAGCTTTCTCACAAGTTTGTGTAAAGTTGATGCTATGATGAACTTCATACTAACGTGTCCAACGAGACATTTCTGAACTTCAAAATTGTGTAGTTTCGTACGCTTTGCACATACATGTTAAGTTTGCCTAAAATTTCTTCAAAGATTTCAGAATCATTTATTAATTATTTATTGGATAATCATTACTTAATAAAGTTTTTATCAAATTTGCTTTAAGTTTATCAAAAGTTTATCGCAAGGTAAGTGGATGTTTTAGAACTGATTCATTAAGTTAAGTTAAGTTTTTTTAAAGTTGATCTGAAGTTTATTGAAAATATTACAAATTTATTAAAAATTATGAGTTAGATAATCGTCCTTAGATAAAGTATTTATCAACTTTGATTAAACTTTGTCAAAAGTTTATCGTAAGGTAAGTGGACATTTCAAATCTGCATGAAAACGTAAATTTAAGTTTTTTTTTAATCGATCTAAAGTTCATTAAAAGTATTATAAATGCATTAGAAACGATGAGGTAGATGTTCATTGTTAGATAAAGATTTTGTCTAATTTGTTTAATGTTTGTCGAAAGTTTTTTGGAAGTTTTGTGAATTATTGTACAAACAAATTTTATGATAAAAACTTATGAAAAGCTTCTATCAACTTCGTTATAACGTTTATATATTTAGAAAATTTTTAACTTGGGGAATCATTTTTTTGTCCATGAATGCCAAAATTAACTAAGCTACTATTAAGCAAATGCAAATAATAAGTGATCTATGTAAGACTATAACTATATGTTTTTATCATAACTCAATTAAATCTTTAGAAATTTCAAATTACGGTTGTAAAGAGTTATTATGTGAATAGAACTTAATTAATATGTTCTAGACCGAGTGCAACTTCTAAATATTAGTCCATTGTGGATGTTATTATAAAATTTGAAGAAAAAAAATCATTAAATCTACCTAGAATCGCTTGTCTACTTGGTTCATGAACTCCCATACTAACCTCAACCAAGGATTTTGTACAGCATTTTACGTGTTATGACATAAGATATTTATTAAGTGAATGATATAAATAAATTAGTAATAGGTATAAATACAATATTTTATATAAACTAACGTAATTAACATGTTAAATTCTTATTCTTTTTTTGTTTATTCTTTTTTCCTTTGATTGGTTCTATCTGTAGTTCTTCGTGTTCAAAAAATTCGTTTATATTATTGTAATTTTCTTCTATTACGTTTTCATTTAATAATATTGATCTGCCTTGATTTTCATAATCGCATATATTCAATTCCATATTTTTATCATTATAATCATTTTTCTTTTCCTTTTGTTCTATTGTTTTTTCACACATATTTTCTTTATATTTTTCTACTTTCTTCTTTTCTATTTTGCCCTCTTAACGTAGCACAGATTGCTGTTAACACTTCCCTGTATTTTTTGTGCGATAAAGTATATTTCCTTTTTGGAGCATTTTCATTCACGAACACTGTAAATAAAAAAAGCATATTGACAAATAGGACCCGTTTAATAGTTGTAATAACTAAATATTGGTTAGAACATGACAACAGTTTTAATTGATACAAAAGATTAAAAAATTGTGTATTAATTATAAATATTAAATTATGTATGGATGTAAATGTGAAAGAGTAAAACACTAATTGAATGATTTACTATAAGGCTATTCACGCCTTAAGTTTAAGTAATAAATTATAATATTTATAATAAATTATCAAAAACATTAATAAAGGCAGACAATGATATTTATAAAGAGATAAAAAAAATATAATTTACTCTCAACTGCTTCAAAGATGTTTTTTGGAATGGGCATCCAACCATTCTTCCCTGTTGGTGAGTTTTTTCTTAACACATCATCGCCTAGAACCAATTTCATTATTTGACGCACCATCTCTCGTGGTCTCTTATAATATATAATTTTTATATTTTGGAGTTTGCGATTATTTACAAATATTCCTGAACCTGAACACAATTCTACCTGTAATAAGTAATTATGTAAAATAGAATATCTAGTTCTATTAACAAAACAATATTTTACCACCGTTATCTTACAATTTTGAATAAAATTGTCAACGTTAGTGGTAAAAACTATAGTTCGATTAATGTTCCAAAATAGAATAAACTTACGTCTATTGATGATGTATTACTTGTTTGTAAATAATTTTTTTTCTTGGTTGGTTCCGCAACGTTAGTTAAAGAATTCTTCAATTCTGTCAAGCCCTAAGAAAGGTAAATAGTTTAAACATATAATTTGTAAAATATTTTTTTAATATTACCTTATATTTATAGGAATATAAGCTATTTTAAATAACTCAAGAAGTTGCTTAATCCATATTATATCATCTTTCGTCACTATAAGATAAAATTTTGAGTTTTAATAATAAGTCTGGGTCTTTAAAATTTATTAAATGTTAGAGTCTAGATTACATGATATTTCTTGCGTAGAAGATGGAACCGAAAGGAATTCAGCATTAGTTTGATCTTCGACTGTCCTAAATTTTAAATACGTAACTTAGTGAAATTTAAAAAACTGGATTAATTTATCGTTACTTATAATTATAGAACAAAATAAAGTATACCCTCCAATACGTATAAAATATAACTTTCTTTTTTCTTGTAATTTATTGAAATACTTGTAAAATTTCTTAATTCACATAAAAAAAACAACAAAATTTGGTTAAAATTTGCTCAGTAATATTTTCAAGTATACTATGAAGCTGCAATTCCTAAACTAACCTAAGTGTGAAGACGTGATAAAAAGGATTTTATTTTTACCATAATAAATAATGGATTACATCTGTAGACTTATGCAATACTCATGTGCTCATCTACTGCTTCGTTATTCTCAAAAATGGATACTTTGCTTAAAAGATCCCAATTTTCTTCCAGTTTATTCTTTTGAACTGCATTTTTATTGGCTTCTTGTTAATCTTACTGATTCTTTTTTTTGCAATCATCAACCTCAATTGCATCAAGAAAATCTTTGTTTTCTGAAAATATATTTTTTATGTTATTATAGAGTTAAAAATAAAGTCAAATATTGTAAATTATAATTACCGCTTATTTTTAATACGTTTGCCGGATACCATGATTATCCCCACTTAGCAAGGTGCTTTTCATTTTCTTTATTTCCATCTTTGACATGCTCTGCAGGGACCACACTTACTTCTTTTGAATGTTTCCAAAAAACTAAAGACCACATTGGAGATGGGATGTTATTCTTTAGTTTCTCACCAACTGATAAAGAAACGTTGTAAATCTGTGACTTCTTTTATTAATTCAGTGTGAGCTTAAATTTATAAATTAATATGATTTAAGAAAATTCGCAAAAAGTTCGTATGAAGGTAAAAATTAATTGATCACAAATTAATTATCAATCGGTATAAATTTAATATTTATCATGAATAGGTTATAGCTATGTTCACACCAGTTTATCCGCTTAGGTTATAGTAAGGTTGGAAAATGTTACCTATAAAATTACGTTATAAAATTATGAATATCCTTATATTACTGCAGCTGTCTGTATTTATGCCGTAAATATTTGATAGAAGGGTTTTTACAAAGAATAAAAAGTTTATAATAACTATAATTATAATTGTTACAATTGTAATTATAATGTACGTTTGTATCGCAAATTGAAATTGTAAAACAAAACAACTACATCGATAGTAACCTGAAGAACATATTGTCATTCGCATTTACAATTTGTAAAAAAGGATAAAAATTTAAAACATAGTTTTGTATCGAAACAGCGCATAAAATGATACAAGAGTAATATATTGGATTTATTTAACCAATGTAATTGATATTTACGAATTTATATTGCATTATACTTTTCAAAATTTATTAGTATTATAATAATATAATTTCTTCAGCTGATAAATGTTCAAATAAATCGAGGTTACAAATATAAAAACGAATTATGCCAAAGCGCAAGCTTATGTTGAAAGAGTATTCACGGTCCAGAAAAAGTATTATATTAGTTGCGCTATCTGAATCTAGTGATGACACTGACCACACATCAAATAGTAGCAGCATCAGTGCAAAATCGTCTGGAACAAACAGTACATGCAGTTCTAAAAGCAATTCTATAAGCAAATTAAACTTCACTCATAATGGTATTTACTCTTATCTCTATTTTTTTACTGCCTAATAGCTAATTACAACTTAAAACAAAATTTAAATTAATAATTTGTAAAATAGTAAACATTTGTTTATATTTGTTTATATTATAAATAAAATAATTTTAGATCATTCGAGTCCACCAAAAACGAAAAAAATAATTATAATGAATTGCCTGCAGGATACTGTTCAGGTAATTTAGTAATTTTAATTGGCGATAAATAATCAGTAATATTTGTAAGTCATTTGACTTAACGTTTAAGTAAATACTCAAATAAATTAAATTATTACAAAAAATTATATAAAATGAGTTTATATAAAATAATCATTTTTTATTTAAAAAATAATAGTATATTTGTATAGTATATATAGTATATTTGATAAAATAATTTTCTAAGCCTGTTTTTTGTTTCGTACTTAAAGTTGCAACATTCACACATTTCATCTCATGCACAGAAAATATATCTAATCTATCTACGGTTTCATTTGAATTTGAATTTAAATATTTAAATGGCTCGTAATGTATCGATCCAATCAGCAGAAATTATTATTACTTTGATTTCTACTTATTATGGGTACTTTTATCTTCTTTTCCTAAAGACATCTAGATCTAGGTCTCGCACATCATACATTCTTCTTGAAATAATTTTTTAAAGATTATTATGTTCTTAAATAAATAGAGTAACTCTGCTAGGTATAACTGTACAATATTTAGTTTACTTGTTTTATAATGTAAGTATGTTGTGTAATATTTTATTATTCACAAATATATAATTATAGATATGATATGATATGATATGATATATTTTATTGGGTTTTTGGGGTAGAGACCCCGTAAACACGAAAGTATACATGCGTTGATTACAATGTTAATAATAATAATAAAATAATATAACAATAATATAACAATAATATAATAAAGATATAACATACAAGAATAACAATATAAAAATAACAATAATAAAAATAATAATAAAAGTGTATAAATAAAAGTATGAACAAGTAAAAAGCGCATTGATAAAACATGAAATTTGTTAAAATCGAACAAGTTGAGTATCTTAAATTGTACTTAAATCACCCAAATCACTTATACGGGGACAGACTAGATTTTCGTTTCTCACTCTATCTTCCCATGCGATGGAGTCGAGACGAAGGAGGTGTTCAAAGATGAATGATTTGAAGGTGTTGAAATGAGCCGGATCAAATGATACAAAAGGATATGAGTTTAGTTGTTTAGTGGCAGTGATGACAAATGACTTATGGAGTGATTCAGTACGAGGTGGTAAATATGACAGCGGTTTGGGAGGATGACGAGATGAAAAACGTTGATCAGTAGAGCTATTGATTCTGATAAAGTGTTCTGAGAGGTAATGTGGTGAGTTGTGGGCCAGAATGTTGTAAGAAAGGGTGCTGATGAAAAATAGCCGCCTCGACTCCACCGACAACCATCCCAGCTTCAGTCTATATGGCGTCACGTGGTCATACCTGCGTAGGTTACCCCAGACAAATCTGACGCAAGCGTTAAGTAGTCTCTGGAGCTTTAAATTTCTGGTCTGGTCCAAGTCGTTGTAGACTGCACAGGCATAGTCGAAGTGAGGGAAAACTAAAGTTTCGACTAGGTGTTTACGAGTATTCCTGGAGAATGCCCGTCCGTGAAAACGTAACGACCGCAAAATCCCATGCACCCTCTGTGAGATAGACAAAACGTGCTTGGACCAGTCCAGAGTTGGCAGCAGCCAGACGCCTAATGATTTCACCTGGTTTTCATAGCGGAGATAGTCGTTCAATAGCTTAACTCGCGGGGCAGTGGTTAGGTCAATACGCGAGATGTACGCCTTGCTGCCCAGGATCATTACTTTAGTTTTATTTACATTTAGGTTTAAGCCGTTTAAGGTAGCCCAAGATGCAACCGCATTGGCATCACTCGTGATACGTTGGACACCTAGTTCGAATTCCCCGGGGGGAAAGGAGTAATAAACCTGAGCATCATCGGCGTACATCATGTAATTACTGAATTCGAGTACTTCGGGAAGATCGTTAATGAATATTGAAAAAAGCAAAGGACCCAAAACACTGCCCTGCGGTACGCCCGAATTTACCCCAAGCCAGTCCGAACAGGCGCCCAACTCATCCGCAACCGCTTGCGAGCGACCAACTAGATAGTGGAAAAACCACTTCAATACCGTGTTCGAACAACCTATGTCACGCAACTTAATCAGCAGGGGACCGTGCGGCACCGAGTCGAACGCCTTGGAGAAGTCGAATAGGACCAAAATTGTGATCATGCGTGAGTCAATGGCCCTTCTGACATCATCGAGAACGCCTAGAAGTGCAGTCTGCGTACTATGACCTCTGCGAAATCCTGCTTGTCTGTCAGTCAGTTTGTCATTTGTTTCTAAGTAATGAGACAGCTGTAAATGTACCAGCCGCTCGAGCAGTTTTGAGACCTCGCAGAGTTTAGCAATGGGTCTGGTATCCGAGAGTGATTCGATCCTATTTGACTTCGCCAGTGGAAAGAGAATAGACCTCTTCCAGCAATCAGGAAAGTAACCGAGTGACAACAAGTCGTTGAATAAAGCTGTGAGCCGTGGGACTAATTGTGGCTCAAGCATTCTTAGCATTGCCACAGACAGCCCGTCCGTCCCCACTGCCCTCGATTTCGCGTTAGCGAGGGCACGCTGAACTCCTAGGGAACTAATTGAGTCGAATTCAAATTTGGACGGACTAGATGGGTCGGAAACTGAGGAATAAATTGAGTCTAAAAAGAGAGGTGAAAGTGGCGGAATTCGATTCGAAATGGAGACATAGTACCTCAAGTGAAGACGATATTGACAATGACGATCAAGTTTTCACAAGCAGCAGTGAGTCTAGTCAACAATCATCAGATTCGCAAATTTCTGATGAAGATTCCGACGAATCAGATAATGATTATGCCAACGAGCCCCTGTACGAAGGAGCACCGTTAACTGTAGCTGAAAGTATTTTGGCAATTTTTACAGTAGCAATAAGATACGTTATTTCAGGTACATTGCTTTCTAGTATTTTATCGCTTATAGAGTTACATTGTATCAAATCCAATTATTGCATTAAAACTTTGTATAAATTTAAAAAATTTTTTTCTAATATTGAAACTCCTCTGATTAAATATTTGTATTGTCGTTTATGCTTATCAAAAGTTGATAAGCAATTTTGTACTAAATGCAATCAAAACGATCAAATAGATTATTGTAAAAATATATTTTATTTTATTATTATTTATTAAAAGGTTTCGTGGATAAATGGTGTAGGAATTATAAAAATGCGAGTAGTAGATTTATATATAATTGTCGCTCCTAGGCGATCGTCAATCTTTTATTGCTATATTATCACAAAAGTAACAGCGTTTCTGTTTGCGCATGTGCGGACTTACTTGCTAAATTTAAACACATTAATAACGAAAATCCGCGTTATGATTAAATTAATAGACTGGACGTTATTTTAACAAAATATATTAATCGCGAATAAACAACAAAAGATCTTCTTGCAAAATAGGACAAGTAGGAGACTTATCTGACGAAGAACGTGGCGCAAAATGCTGGCTCTACCCTCGGGACCTCGTGGCGGAGTTGTTGGACAATTCGGCGAGGACGTACTTTATATTATTGCTCCGCGTCTTCAGGCGCCTCTCGGAGACTATTCTTTTCCTTCAACTATGCGTTGTGTCCCACCAATCTCCAATTGAACGCCTATTAATGTGCCGTCGGTCACGTCGCTTGGCGGCAGCTTCAACTAGGATGGGGCTGGTCAGTGGTTCCCGAGAGAGAGAGAGAGCGAGCCGAGGACGATCGCTAATCGCGGAGCCTCAAGCTCGACTTGCGCGCTACTTATGTATTTCGGCCGCTGACCCAATTAGTTAAGTCGAACGGTCGGTAAATCAAAGCCACAATATAAAGCTTCGATCACGTTACATTATTTCATCGAAATACCTATAATCGCTCAATTATCATCAATGTTTAGACGATCAGGATTTAAGGAAAATTTGAACTATCGATTCACGCGAACTAAACAAGATGATAACAATTACGAAGATATTTATGATGGAGCAGTATATAAATCATTGCCTGCCGATTTTAAAAATAATGTCAACAACATCACTTTCAAATGGAACTCTGACGGAGTTCCATTATTTAAATCTTCAAAAATCAGTATTTGGCCTTTTTATTTAATGATTCAAGAGTTACCATTTCAATGAAGAATAAAAAAGGAAAACAACATTGTAGCTGGATTATGGTTTGGTGCGCGAAAACCCTCTGCAAATTTGTTTCTCTCAGCATTTGAAGGACAACTTCAGGAATTGTATAAAGGAGTAGATTTTGAAATACCTAATGATGCACATTTTATTCGGGTTCGGGGTATGATTGTGAGTGGCACCTGCGACTTACAAGCAAAAGCAGTATTTCAAAATATGCAGCAGTATATATCTTGCTTCTTTAAATAAAATTTTTTTTAATTATTTTTACAGTTAATAATAATTATTTATATATTCGTTTCTTAAGTTACACATTTTTTAAGGTATATATATTTTTAATAATTTTAAATGTGTAAGTTTTGTTGTTCAATGAATAATAATCAGATGTTCCACCTCTTTAATATATTTAATCGTTTAGTAACACATGTGTAAAAAAATTTTATAAATTTGATTTTAAAAATTACTTCAATATTCAATGAATTCGTGAAACATTTAATCGAGCGAGCGCGAGCGAGCGAGTATATTTGCTAGTTTAAATTATAATCAAAAACTATGCCAAGAAATTTGACTGTGGAATATGACTGAATTTTAGTGTCATTTATGCAATAATTTCGATATTGCTTGGACAGATTCTTTTGTTGTTAAAATGCATAAGTTGTGTTTTGATGGTTGAGAGTTCTAAGCCTATTTCCAATAGATTAGTTTGGATAATTTTGATGGAGTTTTTCATGATTTTAGTCGCTCTTTTGGAGGAGTCAAATCTTGTATAAATAGCAATATCGTCCGCGAATTGAGAGACCCTAACGCAGTTAGAAATATTTTTAGTGATGTTGTTGACATAAAGAAGGTTAAGTAAAGGGCTTAGTACTCCGCCTTGAGGAACTCCCTTATAAACGGATCTAATTTCATTTTTATTTGTGTTAATAAATCTTTCGTGTGTTAAAAAAAAATAAATTGAATTATATTAATAGGAAGACCAATTTTCGCAAGGTTATTTAACAAAATATCAACACAAACATTGTCGAAGGCACTTTTAACATCTAAAAATGCTGCAAGGACTTCAGCTTTATTTAAGAAGGCTTCTCGGATTGTTAATGTTAAGTTGGTCAAATTATTTATGCAGGATCTGCCTTTGCGGAAGCCATATTGGGAATCATGAAAGAGGTTTTTTGTTTCAGCCCACCATTGTATTCTATTTTTTATCATAGTTTCGAGTAATTTGCAGGCGCAAGACGTGAGAGATATTGGGCGTAAACTAAGACCATCTACTTTTGGAATAAAATTTATAAAAGAGTGTTTCCAGCTGTCAGGATAACTATTTTGTAAGAACATAGCATTTTAAATATCGAGTAATAAAAGTTTAAATTTGTTCGGAAGCATTTGTAGAATCTCAAAATCAATTCCGTCCATTCCGAGAGATGGTGTATTTTTTTTTTAATTTAAAGCGGAATTAAATTCGACAAAAAAGAATTGTGAACTAAGAAAATCATTTTCCTGACAGTCTGGTAACAACAAAGGGTTTGTTTGAACCCAAGGTGGGCTTACGTTATCTAAGGAACAATCGCTTTTTAAAGACGTTTGTAAATTTTGGTTAAAATGGGAATTTTCACTTTTTGTCCATTTGTTTTTTAAAATTTTGCATTTATGCCAAGTGTAAGTAAAATTAAATCTAAAATTTAATGATTCAGCAAACTTAATAAAGTGTTCCTTTTTCTTTTCTTTGAAAGTTTTTTGGCAAAAGCTGAGATTCTTTTATGCTTATTAGATCGTAAAGACTGAGAGAAAATTCCCATTTTTTGTAAGATGCTCGACGTAATCTTATTATTTTTTCGCACTCAGCATCCCACCAAGGTACTGGATTTTTTAGCGGTTTTTTATTTACATGCGTTTTATTTTTCCTTTTACAAGGAGTCGCAAAAGATAGCGAGCTTACAATTTGTTCGGTAAAAAAGTCATATTTTTCGTTCGTATGATAGGTTAGTGAATTATTCTTCAGTTGACGAGTCGGTGTACGTTAGTTGAGAGTTTGAAAAATTCAGTTTTTTCAGCATTCTGGTGATGCGGTGTTTTAATCTTTTCTCAGAGTGGATGTAAATGCTATTAAGCATGTTAATAAGAGCTTCAGAAGTAAATGGGTAAGATTCTATTATTTTGTGTAGATCAGATTTTCCATGAGAGTCATCGAGAAATTGCTTAAGAGTAGAAAAATCAATGTCAGGTATAAGATCGTTATTATTGAAAAAATTTACAACAGGTTGTAAGAGAGTGCTGGAGTCGGGAAGTGTTTCCCTATTATCTTTGTTTTTAGCTTTTTTGCAGGCTGCTTGAAATTGCTTTCTTTTTCTGTTTTGTCAGGATGAGTAAATAAAATATTAGAATTTTCTGAATTATCTAAATTTTCTAATTGTGTATTCGGACTGTCTTCGGTTAAGCTAGTTGTAGTGGAGGGGGCGGAGCACGCTTTCTGTTTGTATACAATATGTCTTAATCTAAGTGATTTTCCAAGTTAATTTCTATGGGAGAGCTGGTTATGTTAATTGCTGAGTTACTTGTGGGTAAATGAGAGATGACGAAGTAGTACAGTCTTCGTTTGATGTAATATTTTTGCAGTACTTTGCTGTATGCCCTTCTTCTTTGCATAAAAAGCATGATAGTTTGTCACTGGAAAAATAAATCCAATAGGTGATTTCGTCGTGGGTTAATTGGTACGATGATGGAATTCTACTTTCGTCTGCCGGGTCAGTATAAACTTGCCTCCTGTGGCTCAGTAGATGCGTGTAGCCTATATCATTTAACCCGGTTTTAAGGCGAGTTATTTGAGATTTAGGTATCACTTGTAATTCGGATAAAATAGTAGCGATTTTACTATTAGGAATAGACGGATGAACGTTGGATATTAAAATGCGTTTGGTTTTTGAATTTAACGGTCTTATTTCTAATGGTGCTCTATTTATGATAACATGTTTTTTAACGAAGTAATCTGCTTTTTCTTCAGAGTTTAAATATATACAGATCCGACTTTGTGAGATTCTAGAGATTGACACCATATTTGCAGGTCCTATAATGCCTCCAATGGCTAGTGCATAGTTACGAATGGTAGAGTTTTCTATAAAATCAAGAAAACTCGCTTGGTTCCTTGTAGGGCATAGTTCCTGTTGAGCAGCAGTGGAATAAGATACTGGAGAATTTGTAGCATTATTTAGATTTGTAACGTTTGGCATCGTTTGAGTGCCCCCCGTGAAAAAATGATTGTATGTTGAATGCATGCAAAAAGCATGTAGGCTACATGTATTCAGGTACATGTAATCTTCATATATTTTGTGACCGATTTTTACATCTGACGTTCATCATTCAAGATGTAGTTTTGATGTAATGTTCATGCACATGAGATGTAAATGAGATATTAATGAAATGTATGAGAACAATTCATATACCTGTTACACCTACACATGTGCATGTTATATACAGAACTGCAACACCAAAATTGCATCTGCATTTATGTAGATTACAGAAAAAATTCCCTTCATCAGAAATTATATGTACATTTGACGTGTATCTTTGTGCATATATGTATATAAATTCGCGCGTGTATTCGTGTGTGTCGTTGCGTGCGTACGTGCATGGAATCTTATTGAGAAAAATATTTATTAATTAATATTCGATTATATACAAACGAATTTCACAAAATTAACAAAATTAAAGGATTTTTATATTTAACGAATTATAATAAATTAATTCAAACATATTTTGCAACTAGTAACGTAATCTTTTGTCATATCTCTCATTTCTATCGTAGCTTGTTGAACGTTTCCTTTTT
Source organism: Theocolax elegans (assembly GCA_026168455.1). NCBI lineage: Eukaryota > Metazoa > Arthropoda > Insecta > Hymenoptera > Cerocephalidae > Theocolax > Theocolax elegans. The sequence goes on from CM047429.1 coordinate 61,089,328, forward strand.
CTTCTATCTGCTTCTCGATTTTGTTTAGCGTTTTCTCGTTCCCTGCTTTGCGAAAACATACTATGTTCTCTCCTGTTCTCATTGAATCTATTAATTTCTTTTTTACGGCTTTGGTAATAATTATCATTCATATACTTTCCTGTGTACGAATCATGCTTTCTTTTTTCATCTCTTTCTTTTGAACACTTTCTATTTTTTCTTTTACGACTTTTATTTCTTCTTTATCGATTTTTTCAAAAGATCTTTCTCTAATTTTCATTCGTTCTTGACTAAGTGAATCATTTTCTTTTCGTCTTGATTTTTCGCTCAATTTTCCCATTCCTTTTGTTTCCTTATTATCTACACACTTTTCTTTAAATTCAACTATAACATTTTCTTGTGTATTCTTTGTTTCGATAGATTTTTCGCCTTTACTTGAGAACTCCTTATAAATATGATCATTCTCGTTATGATTATTCTTGTAAATAGTATTTCCTTTTTCTCTTGATCGTTCTTTAATAATTTTATGATCTTCGTTTTTCTCATTTCCTCTTGAATCCTTTTTTTTATCCCACCTTTTCTCCTTCGGGCCTGTTTCATTTTCTGCTTTCATTTCTTGTTTAGATTTTTTTTCATTTCTGTCATTTTTGTGAGTGTTAACGTTTTCTTTTATAATTTCTTTTATAATTACCGATAATGTAGAAAATTATACAATTGATGTATGGTAATAAGAGGGTAATTTTATTTAGATGACAGTACCTCAGCAAATAATGTAATAAGTAAACCACAAAAAATATTACTTTGAAAATAATATTGGAAAAAATTATATAATTAAGATACTTATAAACAGATAAAGTGTGCATTTCATGTCATAAAATATTTTCTGTAAAATATTTTTCATTCTAAAGAAATCTACATTATATAAAATAATGCTTTCTAAAGAAAACATCATCCCTGGCGAATAAATAGCAACCGAACTGCAACCTTCCTGGGTTGCTGATAAGTTGCTATTGTAAAAATAAAAAAACAGTATTAAAAGGCTGTATAGTTACGAAATTATCATAATTTACTACATAGTGCTTACTTAAAAATAGTTAATTATACTTTACAATTTATCAGACAGATAACAATTTTAAATGTGTGATTAGAAAAACACCATGAAGAGAAATATTTGTCATTTCTATTTTGATTTCAGAGCTTTCAATTGCAGAAATTTTTTACGAAGTTAAACTAATAAATATATGTATAAAAATGTTTATTTAAAATATATTTAAAATATATCTATGGCATGGTTCAAAATACTTGTCGATTCCAGTTTGATTTCAGTCCTTTCAATTGCAGATAAAGAGAAATACTTGTCGCTTTTACTTTGATTTTCAATTGTAGAATGTTTTTACACAGTTTAATTATTAATATATCTGAAATACATTTTAGTTTAGATGTAAAACTTTAGAATGCTTTATTTGACCATATTATTTTACACGATAACCTACTAACTACCATCGATATAAGAGGATATTAGTAGATCAAAAATAACTCAACTGAAATACTTAACCAATGGTGGTGCAAGTATTATTCTATTTAAAGAGCTTAAAAAAGGGAGAAATTACTTTTTATTAGTTATGCAGAAATTAATTTGGCACAAATAAATTATTATTATTCTATAAAATTGTTTATCTATTGATGTAAAGCACGGGAAGGATAGACATTGTTTATTTAAAGAGAATAAAAAAAGAAGTTTCCTCTTTATCAGTTTTGTGGAAATTAATAAGAACTATTATAAAGTTTAAGCAAAATATAAGTAGAAATAGGATGGGAGTAATAGATAACATTTTTGAAAGTGTGATTGGAAACCATACTTGCGAATGTTGACACCTTCGTAGAAGGTGTTTTATATAAAGTACTGTCTAGAGGCACAAATTCAACGTGGAATATTTAATAATGAAATTATTGAAAGTGAAACTGTCATAAATAAATAAAAAATTTCTGTTGATATCTATAAAATACTTGCCGTTGCTAGTTTGACTTCAATAATTTCAATTGTAGAAACTTTTTATAGAGCTTAATATTATACACACACCAGTATATATGTATATATGTACATGCATACGCGGAAGCACGCACGCACCATTGCGCTAAATCTAGGGAGCAAATAAGATTATGAATTTTGTTGTTTGTTGAATCTCGGCAGTGCTAAAGTACTTTTGCGCCCGCCGGTTGCTAAAGGGATACTTTAGACCCTATTTTGAGGGCGCAAAAACGCAAAATTCATGCGTGTTACAAAAAAAATTTTGCTTCTAGACATTCTGACGTAAGATTTTCTGCTGTCAGAATCCCTTGTCAAAATTTTGGCCAGATTTAAAGAAAAAATGATAAGACCAATATAAACAAAAAAACACCAAAATTTGAGAAACAAATTTGTTCTCGATTTTTTTCAGAATTTTATGGCTAATATAATGTATACTCAAAAAATAGACTGTACACTCAAAATGTGAAGAAAAGCGAAGAGAATAGTTGCACTTTAAACCAGTAATTTTTTTAGTGAAAAACATTTTTTATCTACCTTATAATCTGCAAATAACGCCTGAAATGTATGAAAATTTACAATTTGTTAATTTTTTGATACATTTACGATGGTCGATCCCGCCATGCATAAACTATGTGGTAAGACATTTATGTTTATCAAAGAAGCTATAATAATATATAAGTTATTTTGATGATTCAAGGTTACTTGTTCGATAAATTAACAATAATTTGAAAACACGGGTATTTTTCAAAAAATACTGATTTAAACAGCAACTATTCTCTTCACCTTTCTTCCTATATTGAGCATTATGTTTGCAATAACATTCTGAAAAAAATGGAATAAGTTTCTTTTCAATTAAAAAAAAAATTGGTGTTTTTTGTAGTATTTAAATTGGTTTTGTCATTTCTACTTTAAATATGGCCAACTATCTGACCAGGGATTCTGAAAGAGCACCAAATTCTACATTAGAGTATGTGGAAGCAAAATTTTTTCAATGCCAATAACAAAAACCATTGCATTGTAAAATCGCTAAAAAATTTGTACGCTTGAACGCAGAAGTGAGATATTTTTTTCGTATTGTTCTTATAAACTATTAAAAAAATTTTTTTACTTTATCTATTGTTTAATGAATGATTGTTTATATTTTGTGATTATGAAAACTAAAAAATGTCTTAGCAATGAATGTCTTAGTCTGAATGTTTTAGCAGTATACCCAAAATTTTCCAGATTTTTAAATTGATTATTTAAAATATTTTTATATTATTACAATATTTTGAACCATGCCATAGATATATTTTAAATATATTTTAAATAAACATTTTTATACATATATTTATTAGTTTAACTTCGTAAAAAATTTCTGCAATTGGAAGCACTGAAATCAAAATAGAAAAGACAAATATTTCTCTTCATGGTGTTTTTCTAATCACACATTTAAAATTGTTATCTGTCTGATAAATTGTAAAGTATAATTAACTATTTTTAAGTAAGCACTATGTAGTAAATTATGATAATTTCGTAACTATACAGCCTTTTAATACTGTTTTTTTATTTTTACAATAGCAACTTATCAGCAACCCAGGAAGGTTGCAGTTCGGTTGCTATTTATTCGCCAGGGATGATGTTTTCTTTAGAAAGCATTATTTTATATAATGTAGATTTCTTTAGAATGAAAAATATTTTACAGAAAATATTTTATGACATGAAATGCACACTTTATCTGTTTATAAGTATCTTAATTATATAATTTTTTCCAATATTATTTTCAAAGTAATATTTTTTGTGGTTTACTTATTACATTATTTGCTGAGGTACTGCCATCTAAATAAAATTACCCTCTTATTACCATACATCAATTGTATAATTTTCTACATTATTGGTAATTTATTTATTTCTCGCGTTTTCCAAGCTACGTCTCTGATTGGTGGGCCATGATACATCAAAGTAAGCGCTTATTGGCGGGCCTTCTGTCGTTTGGGCTTTTTGTCATGGACTCTGTTTCACTCGTGCTTGCTCCTTTTCCTACTTCAGTGATAATGCTATCATCGGAAGTAGATTGTATACGTTTTCTAGAATTAAAACGCTTTGTATTTAAGTCAATACTTATTTGTGAACCAGAATCACTGTCAATTTCAATAGCTGCAGTTAGCGAACGCTGTCTATCTTTATCCGACTCTCTATTCCCTTGTTTTAATTTATTGGTTTGTCTTAATGAATTGCATAAAGTTGTTATGCAATTCTTATAATCATTATTACAAAATTTCAATGTTTTACTTTTTTTTTCTTGAACATGTCCTAAAATATTATTAAAATGATTATTTGGTGTAATGTTATATAAATACAACTATGGTGTATATTTGCTATACAGTGAACGTAAATGGCATTTAAAGAATTTGAAAAATACATAGTTATTTACGTATCAAGAAAGTAAAATAGTAATTCTCCCAAGGGAATAATCGCCTATTACTCCTGAGGTATATATAAAATTTTTCACCGCAATTATTTAAAAGTACTCTTTATTTGGCAACAATTTATTTGTAACTAATTAATTGTCAAATTTTATTTAATAGTAAATAAATTAGTAAGTAGTGTAAATATGCATATAGCATGTGCTTGATTACTTTGTTGTAACTAAATAAGTGTCAAATGGAAAAAAGTAGGACTACAGTGAATAAAGTAAGTCTGCGGGAAATAAAGTAATAAAAAAATAAAATGTGGTTGTATCACCTTTGTTGAGGTCAATGAAGTAGAATCAAAAAATAATTTTTTTTTGCTTACTTTCCACTGCCACTAATACTTCTTTCGGGACTGCCAACATATTTTCTTGCTTGCCTTTTCCGCTTAATGTCATCCTCATTAAATTCTCTTCCCTTACAATACTTCTCAATAAAAATCGTACCATTTCTTTTGGTTCATTTTTTGCAATAGCATCAAATAAGAATAAATCCTCACTTGAGATTAATACTTTACTACCAGGTATTAATTCAACCTAAAAATAATAAATTAGTATTAAATAAAATAAACTTTGAACAAATTTTTAATAATTAATAAAAACTTTAAATTTACTTAATTGTTTATGTATATATACTTACCATTTTAGACGAGTCGCAGGATTTGTAATAAGTATCTTTTTCAGGGTGCGATTCTTTTTTCTTAAGGTGCTATTCTTCTTTTTGCTTTAAAATTTTCGAATTTTCACGGTCAACGTCCGATTTATTGTTGTTAGAAAAATATTCTACCGATCGTTTAAGGAGTTGTAATATTGAATTCATTGAATCCTCTTCAACTGAAAGATGTAAAATAATACATTAGCTATACAATAGTCTATTAGTGTAGTATATGCATAAATAATAGTTTTCGATATAAGAGCGAAAGTGTTCACATTTTAGGCATGTGTGTCGAACATTATTTTTTATTTTTATAGGACAAATTCATTTTTACGCATCATTGGAAATAGTGCGTAAAATTGAGTTTTACCCAGTGTATCTGTAAAGTGAATTTCGAGTGCGAAAAGTGCGTATAAGGTATGAATTGATTTACCTAATGGTGACGCACTGAGGAAAGGACACTTTAGGGGCTCCGTTTGGACGTGTTTGTTTGGGGTTGAGCTATTGGTTAGACTACTTCTCGATCCATCGTCTTTTTTTTCGAAAATGCTTTCGCAGTTGAACAGTTCTTGTTCTAAATTTCTAATTGAAGTCGACTTAACCATATCCCGATGTTTTTTCTCCGCTTTTTTCTCCCTTGATTGGGCGATTAGAGCAGTCTTGGGTGTTTCTTGAGGAATATAAACCTCTCCGCTGGTTGTAACAACCAACGATTCAAGAAATTTTTTGTCGTCTTAAAAACAATTAAAGAAAAATATTAAATTTGTTTGCCCAGTAACATAATCAGGTTATATTTACAAATAATAATATTACTCACCACTTTCCCTTAAAATTGTCATTGGAAAATATTTTCCATTCCACTGCGCTTCTTGGCTTCCATTTGGCTTGAAGATCACTTGAGTCTCGTCTACAATACTCGTAGTTTTATTTTTCCAAAATACGAGATAAAAATTCTTTTATCTTTCGTGTATCTTTCTTATTTTCTGATAGGTTAGTGTCAACAAATTGAATAACATGATGTGAAATTAGTTAAACGAGATTATATTCAGGTCGGAGGCAAATTCACTATTGTTACAAATACATAAACGTATTTTAAAAGCTGTCAGAGCAGTAGAAGTGCAACAATGCCTAATACACCGGACTTCGAACAAACATCATTTCAAAACGGTTAAGATGAACTGCATTGTTTAAGTATAATGAATCTTTTAAAAGATCTATTAAAAAATTAAATGATCATTATTGAGAGCTCGTAACTTAATTCATAAATTTTACTTAATTTTTTCAAATTTCAAAATATATACTGTTTTCGTTCTTACACAAAAAGTTCTATTTTATTATTGCACTTTAATTTTAAACTACATTTTTATAAACGAAGAATTTGTTGATTTAATTTTCGAAAAGTAAATTAGTTAGGTTATAATATTATATATATTATGTATTATATATTATATATATTATATATATTATATATATTATATATTATATATATTATATATTATATATATATTATATATTATATATATTATATATATTATATAATATAATATAGTAGGAATAATATAATTGAAGATTTTTTATGTGCTGCTAAAATAACATTCATATTATTTCAAATGTTTTAATCTACGGATACTTGGAATTCGAAACATCGCATAGCATTCGCAAAGTTTTGACTATACTTGTAGCTTACAATCTCGTATAGATGCGAATCAAATTTTCTTGATTAACGGTAAAGAAATTGTCGTTTATTTACTTGTCATCAAGGGGACAAGCCTGAGTTAAATCAAAATAAAATAAAAAAATTTTTAGTAAGGTCTTAAAAGCTTTCTTTTGAAGTTATATACATAACAAAATTTGACGATAAAGTACTTAGCGCGAACTTCTAAATCTTTAAGAGATTATAAACCTCTATGTTAATTCTTAGCTTCAGAAAAAATTTCTATGTTTGACACTTAATTTTTGTAAAGGATTTTGGTTTCTGACCATGAAATCGAACGTAATTTCGCAGGTTTCTCTCGCTTTTACAAGTACTAAATCTTGTACAATAAAATATGTCACTTTTTATAAAAATTAATTAAAAATCATCGAAAATTTATGTATTTCATAGTACAAAATGAATATAAAGTGATTTTTCAAAGAAGTATTTCATTCAAGCTTTTGTACTTGGAAAATAAAAAAAACACACGTGGTTACGTTCAGTTTCATGGACACAAACCTGAGTAATCGTGCACCGCAGAAAGCCTTTATAAAATAAAATATTTTTATTTTATTTTTTAGCCTCTTTGTCCACTATGGTTGGTAGAATTTCCCGGAGCACGGCCTTTATTAAAAACAATTAAAGGCGTTTCGTCCTCAACAATACAAACAAACAATACAATGGGCCTACTTTATTCTAAAAGTAAATTATTTAGTTCGCGGTGTGACCGAGAATACTTACATATAGACATTTACGAACGATAGATTCATTTATTTCTCAAATAACCGGCGACTAGGTCGCATACGTCGCACTCTGGCTGGTGGTTTTTCCCACCACCAGATGGAGACGACTATATTTCTACACTCGTTGTAGAGATCGTCGTCTCTTTTCTATATATATAGCCGCAGAACATCTTGCTGGCGTCGCGGTTCATCTTGCGACAGGCGTCTAAGGTAAGATCTCCAGTTCCTTACCGAGGAGTCCAAGCTGGAGATCGAGG